>OY743187.1:34427132-34794632 GCA_963555705.1 Ligustrum vulgare
CAAATTCATTTATAAGGAAAGTTTTACAAAAGGTCTACGGGGTATAGCCCGGGCAAAATAACAAAAAATTTACAAAATTTTTAATCCTCGGTATCAGTCCCCTCCTCCGCTTCCTCAAGTACTTTGCAATCAACTTCTTCCTCCTCCTCTAAAGGGCTGAGGCCGAGATCGTCAGCACCCAGGGGGAAAGCAGCCGTTGGGCTCATGTCCAGCTCGAGCGTCTTCAGAAGGCACCAAGCCCTTGCCTGTTTTATTGCTTGAGAGTAAGACTCTAAAGCATAGTTTCCCAGGGGAAGATTGTAATCTTCCGAGCCCTTGAAGGACTCAATTGCAGAAGCTTAGAGTTGGGGTTCACGTGCCCGAGTTTGCTTGAGCTCTTCGGCCAAACACTTAGCTTCATCCCGAGCAGAGTCTCGCTCCTGGAATGCAACCTCAAGGTCGGCCTTGACTCTTCGAAGCTCCTCCTCAGCAGCATTGACTCGGGTGGCCTAGTACTGAACGTAATGCACTAATTGACTCGCCGTCTTACCTCTCTCAATACTTTGGTTAGCAACTCCCACGGTAATGCTCAACATCTGCAGGTCGGGCAAACAACTTGTAAAAATCTTGTGTAAAAAGATCAATTAAAGAATGGCGGGAATATCTCGAAAATTACCTGGAGAGCCATGCTCATTATATGCTCCACTCCCAGCTCCAGACCGACTTCATATTGGTATTTTTTCATGAGGTCTGGGTGCAGGGAATCTTGCATTCTCCTCCTGCAGTCGGCCAGAGATGGATTAACGGCCTTGAGCTCTGAGTCAGATGGTTGGGGTGCCCGACCCCTGGGCTGCCTCTCCTCTCTGGGAGGAGGAATATCTTCTTGAGACCGGGATGTTTGTCCCGAGCCTGAAGTATTTTCCCTTCCCCTTTTTTGAGGGCGCCTCATTGTCACCCCGTCGACTGTCCTCTTCACCCGGGCACTTTGAGCCTTGGCAAGCGCGGCTTGCTTCAAAGCCTCAGAATCAAAAGCCATTCCTGCAACAAAGACGAAAGATTAAAATTCTTGAAAAATGCATGGGGCTAAGAATAAAGCAAAGAAGGGAATTTTCATTTACGTAATTTAAGAGGCAGAACTACTGGGTTGAAGCTCAAGGCCAGCCTGATCGAGAATGTCACTATTCGCTAAGTCACTGGCTTCTTCGGCTAGTAAACCAAAGTCACAAACCTGGACAACATAAGCCATACGCTCTGTCACGGCCTCCTCACTCAAACTACCCATCCTATTAAAGTTATCTACATCGGGTCTTCTAAAAGTCGGCCAGAATAAGGTCTCGCCCTCCTTAGGTTTGATAAAGAAAAACCTTTCTTTCCAATACTTTATAGAGGATGGGACCCATGGAACCTCAAACCTACCCTTCTCGCATAGGTATACGAAGCTGTTACATCGGGGAAGGAACTTAAGCTTCAGCAGACACTTGCAAAGGTTAACAGTGGGCTCTATTCCTAAGCTCCTACACAGTCTGTAAAAATATACAAGGATTCTCCACCCATTGGGAGCAAGTTGACTGGGCAATATGCTCGGGGTCAGCAAGAAGTCCACAAAAAAGTGGTGCAGAGGAAACCTAAGCCCGGCCAGCAAGGCCTCGTGATATACAACTATCTCCCCTTCCCGGCAATGATAGGAATACCAATCCCTATCCGGAACCCTAGCAGTATACCTATCTACTAACCCATACCTCCTCATGTGTACCTCGATCATGTGTTCTTTCATTCTGTTATAATGGGTTGGTAGCTCGAGTTCGGTCCGTCTAGGTTCCTTGACTACCCGAGGGTTGTCCTCAACCCCTTCCCCATCATCGGACTCACCCTCTTCAAAATTGGGCAGGGGCTCGTAGAAACCTAAAGGCTCGACTTCAAGGGGTTCATCTAAATTTTCTACCTCCCTAAGGTCATCCACTGGTACACGTCTCGCCATATATTCCTAGAATAAATAATAAACAATTAAAGGGGTCGGGGTAGGCCTAGCTTACCTAAAATGCTAGAAAAATTTTGTTGAAGGAGGGGTCATGAAGGTTGCCCGACGAATTCTCTGATCTCTGAAAAATTCGCAAAGTAAACAGAATGAGATTATGGGGACCACATATATATAGACAAATTAGGTGGGAAAAATTTCAAAATCCAAAAGTTACCTCCTGCCACGTGTCAACTTTCTGAAGGGAGTCTTTTATGACAAAACATTAAATCCTATAAGTTGGCAAAGTACATGTAATAGCTGTTATGCGTCCAAAAATCTTGTCCCGATCTGACGTACGAGGGCCAATGATCGGTATTATTTTCCTGCTCCCTAAAATTAAGGATAATTCCAAGACCCGACCTCCTTGAATCTAACCCTACCTTAGCCCGGGCTCCTCCCCCTGTTTGTGTGGTCGGCAGTGAACCGACCTTGTCTCTTTTCAACAATAACGAGCTGTGCTTTAGTGACATGCCCGGGTTCACATAGGTCGAGTATATCCCGACCAGTTACTTCGAGATTGACATTGATATATTAGGTTGAGACATTCCCGGCCTATGGGCCATACGAGTTGGCTCCAAAATCTCTTTTGACAATGGGCCATATTCTTGGGCCTCAAGGCAGTACGCAATCCATAAGGAAACTGAATCCATATAAATTTAGAACTCTTCATAAAAGGTAAGTTTCTAACAAAAGGACTCGTTCCTTAATTAAAAAGGATTATTGGCTTTTCAGCCCTATAAATACAGTTCATTTGATCATAAATTATTCATTCATTATTCTTTACGTGTTCCAGTCATATATTCTTTCTCACTACTTATCTCCAGAATACTAATTTTCACACCGGAGGGGCGACGGGGAGAATCCTCCTCGCCTTTTTCCAGGTCATCCAAGGCGAATTTATTCATCTTTTCCAGTAATCAAGTATCACCAGATCTTACCACGTCAAGGTTTGGATTTTTTACAGCATCAATATATATATAAGAGCAACAACACAATAAATTAATAATAACATCAATAAATTTGTAATGGACAAATTTATGATTAAGATTCTTTTGGAATATTAATATACTATTATACTACTTCAGGAGCAACAACGTAATATAATAATAAATAAATACGTCCACAAAATCTTTTACATCCTCCCGACTGGAATCTGAACCACCGAGGTTGTATAGAGGTTCAATGATACTAACAGATTATCTCCTAAAATAATGAGAAACTATTTTTAATCTGAACCACCAAGATGCTTCTAACTAATATTTTGATATGTGAGATTTTGAGAAATTTTTCTAACTCATTTTAGTATGGACTCGTGCTGATAACGTGTTATAAACTAGAGAGAAAAGAGAGAAAAAATAAAGAGACCAATAAACTTGTGTATTTTATTATGAATCAGAGCCCAATATATATAGGGGGAATGGGGATATACAAAGCAATAATATCTAAGGTTACATTGGTACAATTGTCATTCATCAATACAAGATAATATTTACAACAGTTACAATACTTTTTTTAAAAATATTATAATTATATTAGTGAATGACCTAGAAATTATTACCTTATGTATCTCTGTTCTTCCATATATATATATGAGTTCTGATTCATAATAACACAAGTTTATTTACATATTTATTTCTTCTCTCTTTTCTCTCTAATTTATAACATGTTATCAGCACGAGTCTCTACCAAGAAAATCCTCAGAAATTCATATGTCAAAAGATATTAGTTTGAAGATAATATCATGTGCGTCGAAATTAATTTGGCGACATATGGATTTTTTTTTATTATTATGAGATTTTGTTGCAATATATATGAGTCCAAGCATAAAAATTTTCCGCTGCTTGTCCGTTGATACAATACTGCACACGCAAACCTAGTTTAATCAATTTCTATTCATGATCCTATGTTTATGCCCTTTTGCAATATAGAATAGTTCTGTGCACTTATTCCAATAAATAGTAATCTGTACTATTTTCTATAGGTTTGATTCCACAGGGTGGTGGGGTGCCTTGAAGTTCAACTTTTTTAAAAAAAAAATAAAAAGTAAAACAAGCTTGTTACAATATCTTTTTAAAAAATTATATTGTATTAGTGAATGACCTAGATATTATTATCTTATGTATCCATGTTCTTCCATATATATATGAGATTCATAATATCACATAAGTTTATTGATCTATTTATTTCTTCTCTCTTTTCTCTCTAATTATAATCGTTATCAACACGAATCTCTACCAAATTGAGTTAGAAAAAATATTCCTTAGAAATTCATATGTCAAAAGATATTAGTTTGAAGATAATATCACGTGCGCTGAAATTAATTTGGTGGCATATGAATTTTTTTATTATGAAATTTTGTTGCAAATTATATACGAGTCCAAGCATAAATATTTCTGCCGCTTGTCCGTTGATACAATACTGCACACGCAAACCTAGTTTAATCAATTTCTATTCATGATCGTATGTTAATTTATATCCTTTTGCAATCGAGAATAGTTCTGTGCAGTTATTACAATTAATAGTAATTTATACTATTTTCTGTAGGAAACACAACACACATTATTTTTCAATTAAGAGTAATCTGTACTATTTTCTGTAGGAAACACAACACACATTATTTTTCAATTGACGTACGTATATGTTTGTTTCCTGTGTGAATTCCTTTTATTAAGTTGACATGTACATATTATAATTAAATATATTATTTGAATATGTGATTCTACTCTGTAAATATAATATTTTTTTACATTAACGTTCTTTATGTGTATTTAAGGTACATGTTATTATTGTTGAATACATTTGTCATATTAAGTTAATAATTTATCATATTGTTGGTTATGAAGTAGAAAAATATTATATTTAATATTCCAGAAGAATAATTTGTAATTGCTCTTAAAGTAACACAACGATATAACAATATTACAGAAGAATATTACTGTTCTTAAAGAGCATAAATTATAATTGTCAATATTTCAAAAGAATATTTGACTTGTTGTTTCTGAAGAAGTAATAACAAAATACAACGTGCTTTCGTAGTAGCACATGTTTCGAATAATTTATCATTTTGAGTTCATCCCTAAAGGAAAACATTAGTTGAGGACATTGATTACTTAAATGATATATGATTATATAATATTTAATCATATTATTCGAAATTAAATAATTGAATTATATCTTATATTAAACTAGAAGTTTAATTTGATTTTATTATTTGACATAACCAGTTTGACCATCACTGGATCAATAATGATGCAAAATTAAAATGGATACTCAATAAAGAATTAGAAGATTCTTCAATTCAATCATATAAGATGTTCGTTCTCTTTCATGAAATATTGTTCATTAGCCATCACTAGCTAAAATAGGGATTAAATGCCCTATAATTCTGAAAATTAATTAGGGTGATAAATGGGTATCATCATCCTCCACGTTGATCATCTAAATATTATCTATATTTGATATATATACTAAATGATTACATGGTATTCGCAACCTAAAATTTGAGAAATTGTTGCTCAAATTTTAAATGATGAGCATAATTTTCAGATTATATAATCAAGATTGTATCTTGTTAATGCTAGTAGACATAAATTTCAACAAATGTTAGTTGGGATGTTGAAAAATGGTTTAACATTATTACTTTTTAAAGCCTCCATTTAATTTAATTGAGAACAAAGCACCTCCCTTTTTTTATAGGGAATTCTGTTATGCATATGTGTAGAGACCAAGAATTTTCAGTTGATTATAAAATAAATATTTAATTCCTAAAAAATGTGCCGCTATAATTTCACCCATTTTTAAATTAAAACATGTTCGTCTAACCATGTTGTGTATTTTCGAGCCAATATATGAAATCGAGTCCAATTTTATTTTAAGCCAACTCCGAATTTCTAAAATTATTTAAATCCAAAAATCATTTTTAATTCCAAATTTTATTTATATTATGTCACACAGCTTTTTAATAGACAATTTTGTATAAAAGTTGAAAGCTAATTACTCGATCTAAATATGCGATCAATTTTTTTTTTTTTTTTTTATGTTTAAATATGGCGTAAGCATTCTTACAATATAACAATAATATATTGAGAGAAAAGAAGACTATATAGACTTATTGAAAACATTTTACATTGAGGTTACAAAAGTATAAACACCCCCACTTTATAAGTCACATATACATGCATTATACAATTCCAAAATACAGTATAAAAGACTTTAGAACCAAAAGATAGCCCACAAATAACCATGCAGGTCGTCATCCATGTACATCGATCCTCGAAATCCTGTAAGAGCTTCACAGCCAGCAATGTCATCTATGAAGTTCCATGCTCACCTACAATGCAAGAACTACATGAGCTAATGCCCAATAAGTAAAAATCATGCTTGCACAATCGTGCAATTTCGTTCAAAAACATAAGGTTATAAATGTATCATATTCAAATATTAACCAGGATGAGCTCAAAACATTTTGATTGAAATCTTTTCTTTTCACTGGGCCCTTGACCAATCTACTTTGCACCGGAAAGAGCTCTGCCCAATATCAAATCAATATCAATAATCCAATGGCCAATATGTCATCGACACAGTCGAGTGGACCAGCCTCCTGTGATTACTAGAGGTACATCTCCTATCAGTCTCTATGATCACCCAAGAAGTATCCCACACAAGGTGTCAATAATCATAACATAACAAATGTATAGTCAAGTGGTCCACCCTCTCGTAACCCACCAAGGACTCCCCCTATCTATCCTTGTGTTCACCAAGAGGTCTTACTTACTTGCCAACAAATATCAAAGCATGTCTCGCATGCCACGGTGCCCTAGTAGTGGTCAATAAAACATTTTGCAATATGATTCACTTCTCAAATCATGTCATGCATGCTAGATATCCAACTTTATAATATGTTGTGCATGCACATGCCAATGCTTATGCATAAAATACATAATAAAAATGATGTCTCGAACACATATTCAATCATTGTGTTCAACATAAGATATAAAACTTTCCAACAATTACTATGCTCTTGCATTGTAGTTTTAAATGAATTTTTACTTACCTTTCGCCTCTGTGTGTGTGTTCTCTACGGTGTAAGTCAAGTCCTTTCCACTTAAAGGCGTCAAATAACCTGTATTGTTACTTAGTATCAAACATGGCTCCTCAGTTCACAAACTTAATACACACATTCCTTCACTAGGACCATTAATGTCAAGATAATCTAGATAACACTAGGACTTCAAGTAGTAGTCCCAAACTTCCCCTATTTCCAAGTTCAATGCAGGTAAAACATATTTATTTGGATCAATAATGTCCTAAAACTCATTCAAATCAAATTCTCAAGCTTTAGAGGTGAATGGTAAACATGCAAGGGTGAAATTATGCAAAATCTGAAAATGGATAGATTCCGACTTTAAATTTCAGCTGCGGCGCAGGTTGATTCATTCCTATTTTCACACCCTTAATCATATCCATTCATTATAAAATTCTTACCATACATTTATAACATGTATATGAAGGAAATCAAGCTCCAAAATCACACAAATTTCAGGACTTAAAGCCTCAAAAACAATTCATTTCACAGTACATCAAACCAATAATTCCACTGGGGCTGTTTTGAGCTCCACTCTAATTATCATGCTTCAATTCAGGTTCTACCCCCAAAACTCATTTAAAATCCCTTTAAACTCATATATAAACAAATTCAAATCGATTAATACATTATTCCTCAAGATATAATTCAAAACCAATGGCTAAATCATCAAAAATCATCAATTCCAGATTCTGCCTTCAAAGTTGTACTCACTTTCTTTCAATAACTAACCACTCTCTTGTCATCACAAATTCACCAAAACATACCAAAATCACCTTCAGCAATTTCAGAGACTTAATAGTTCATAAAACACTCAAAATAAATGGATTAAAACCTCAAAACCGTGATACTTACTAGTGAAGTATTTCAGCTTCCAGATTCTATCCTTCTTACTTTTATTCAGCTTTCTAGTGTCTTCTTTCACTTGGGAGCATTTGAGGACGTATTTAGGGAGTTTTTTTGTGTCTTAAATGGTAGGGATAAGGTTTAAAGGTGCTGGAGTCATGATAAATTCCTTAGGGATTAAGAAACAAACTAGCAAAGCACAAGTGGCATAAGCAAGAATGAGGTGGCAGCTCCTTTTTAATTCAGATTTTGTACCAACCTCCTTAAGTCCAATTCACGTGTCCTTAACATATTTTAAGAGTTTAACATGTAATTTAATAACCATTAGGATCCCAATTTTGATGATAAATTAATTTCCTCAACCGTTGATTCAAATCCATTCCCGATTGACACCCGATCCTCGACCGATTTCTATAATTCCCACTTCAGTACTTATCACTTCACTTGAGCCTAATAATATAAAATTGTGATCATAAAGTCTTATACCTGATCTCCATATTGTGTTACTTACTTATCTAGGTCTTGGATAGCCTTAATCAATCTGAAATAAAAGTGTAAAACCTCACAGATCATAAGTATGATGCTTTCCAAATTATTGTTGAGTCACAATCTAATATCCACCACTTGATCGACCTAATTCTATATCATAGCTCAACATAAGTTGAGAAGTTTGAAGAATAATACTTTAAAACCTCAAAACCTCAATCATAGAATGTATCATTTCAACAGAAAGCACAATGAATTATCAATGTAAATGGAAATGGCAATGTCAACAATATGTGATGCATGAATGATATTGACCGAGTTTTAGTTTGAAGTTTGGGGTATTACATATTAATTCCGAAATTTTTTAAAATAAATTTCAATTTATTTATTTTATTTTATTCAACATTATCCTTTAATACAGTTTTAATCCCGTTAGACGTTGTCGAATTTTATCCTAATCGTGTCTAACTTTTAACGCAACTCTATTTCAACTTCAACACCTTCAATGTCAATCTATATATACACTCATATGCCTCGGTCCAAAACACAAATTCCAGAACTCAAAATTAAAGCAGCAACTCTGGGTAAGCTTCTCTTTTCATTCTCAGCCAAGCCTTCGAACGTTTACCTTATTCACAATCAAACTACAGCCGAGCAGCACAACCCAGTCTCCTGATCCCGCCACCACGCTATCGTTGAAAACCATAGCCACGGCATCCCACAATCTACAAATTTTGAATCCAATAATTCACCTCCTTCGTCCGCACAAATACCCAATCAATAGAATACAACAGCCCAATCCACCACTGCCACCGCCATGACCAAACCTCCAAAATTTCCCACACCACAGTCGAAACCGCAGTCACCGTCACTGCCCACCTCAAATTCACCCATCAGAACCAAAAACCGAAAGAAATAAGAAAGACCTCGATACTTACCTACCACGACCGCCAGGTTATGCCGGAAAACCTCCAAACCCGGATTCAATCTCGGGTTTCGCACCAAATTGCATGCTCTTTTTCTTTTCTTTTCCTTTCCACACCCCCACGCCATTTCTCCGACCACCTCGCGAAGGTCCGACCGGCGGCCTGAAACCGGCCAGGGACTTGGTCCCTTCTTGGTGTTCCGACCGCCATCTTTCTCTGTCTCTTTTCTTCTCTACTTTGAACGAGAACGAGAAAGAGTGAGAGATTGGTTTTTATTAAAAGTTTTTCTTAAATTGCCACTTAGATCCTAGTTTTAAAAAGTGCTAATCTAGTCCCTTTTATGTTTTAAAAATATTTCAAGTGCAACCCTTTATTTTATAAACACGTTATTTCAGTCCCCAGATTAATTTTAGTCCCTGCATTTTTGAGAATTAAATTAGTCAGCCCAAATGTTTTAGATTCTGTGAGTCAGCCCAACAATTTTTCAAAATCATCTGTTTTAGCCCCAACTCTTTTCAAATCAATTATCTTAGATTTTCAATTTAAATCCCTAAGCTTTTAATTTTGTTTTAAAAACTTTAAATTTCAAAATACTAATTTAGATTAATTTTTTTGGCTAGACGAAGCGTTCGGAGATTTAAAAGAATAAAGTGATTATTCCCGCTCAACATCCTATGATGTGTTCCGGACCCTCGACAATCGGAGTCATAGCAGGCTTGACAGAAAATTAAATATTCAAATCAAATAAAAGTGTAGTTCAGTCGACAATGTCGGAATTTGATGGATAATATATGTTTTTCGAGTAGAAACAGGTCACCGAGCAAGAATCATGGGCAAAAGCCCGTGAGCCCATTGATTTTTTGGCCAAATTTCATCGTTTCGGACTTCAAATTGGCAAATCAATGATGCAAACGGAAATTTACTATATTTCCTTAATTATAGGATTATTATATTTACTTTGTCTTTATTATTGTTTCCAATTAAATTAGGACTCCATTATGAGAGATTTTATCTATTCCCTAATTAGATTAGATTTTATTTAGTTTTCTAAGTAGATTATGATTTTTATTCTGGTAGCCTATATAAATGCGTCTTCATTGTAATATTAAAAACAGACTTTGATTTTGATATAAATAGTTTTTATTGAGGATTCAATAAAAGATATAGGTGGATTCCTATATTTTCAAACTTATCAAGAATATTTCTTGTGGAGTTCAAATATCGAACTTATCAAATATTTCTTGTGAATATTTGTGGCGTTCAAAACCAGAAACTTATCAAGGAGATTGGACAAATCCTTGTGGCGTTTCGAAAGTCGTGGTTCTTTATTACGCATCGTCGAGCCATCGCGTCGTGAATATCGGGTCATGATTCATCCGTCCAACCACAACCTGGGTTCGGAACTTTCCGGCGTTTCTTCCGCGCTTCGAATCTCATCATCCAAACTTATGATTTAAGATAGACTCGCCCCCACTAATTAATTTAAATTATAATTGCATGTCTTTATGTGATTTTACGTGATTTATATGTATTTAATGCATGAGACGAGACGAGAATATATCTTATGAGATAAAATTAGAAATGATGTTATGCATAACTTACGTGCTTTAATGCAGAGACGATACTACCCACACCCTATGTTATTAAAGAGCCTATGATTTTTAAAAATAAAAGAGCCTATGATGATGATGTCACTGTATAAATTGCATAATTATATGTTCAATTATTCTGTAAATTAATTATTGGCGATGAGTCTACCGAGTATTTCTATAAAATGCTCATTCCTTTTTAACAACATTTGCAGATTTCGAAGATGGAGACGCGTGATGGACGTGGTGGCAATAATAATTAAATAATGAAATTTCTATTTTTAGCACAGTTATATATGTTTTTCATAGTAGTAATGGATTTATGAGAATTTTATATTGCTAGCAAATTTTATATTCTGTGTTAATGATTTCTTTTGAATTGTTATTTTAAGAATTTCAAAGTTATTAAATTTTATTTACTATTTGATTTGATTTAAATGTAGTCAATTATGAGAAAAATTTATTATTCTTCCGCTAAATCGTTATTTTCGGAATACACAAACTTCAATTCAAATCGAAATTCGGAAATTTCGAAAATTTAATATTTTATCAAGATTTATAATAATTTTAAGTATATAAAAAAATATGAGAATTGAATGTCTGAAATTAAATGAGTTCAAAATCTCAACTAGTCAAAAATTATAATTAAAGTTAAAACAACAAAAAATAACAAAATAACAACGTAACATCTATAAATAGATTTGACATAAGTTTTTCCATCATGATCTGAACTTTTTATTATATCTAATGTGTAAAATATTTTTCACCACCAATTTACCTAACTTAAAATCCTTACTAAAATTGAAGTGCTACTCTCTCTCTCTCTCTCTCTCTCTCTCTCTCTCTCTCTCTCTCTCTCTCTCTCTCTCTCTCTCTCTCTCTCTCTCTCTCTCTCTCTCTCAGCTAAGTAAAAGTATTACCAATCATTTATATGATAAATCTCATGTAATATTATTAATTGTTCAATATATTATTTTCTTCGATTTTATATTATTAATTGTAATGCAAATAAAAAAATAGAATTTATTCGTAAAAACTAGAATTTTAGGACCGGAATATGTTTGGAATACTTTGGAAGTTTTTCGATCGGAATTCTGAAATTTTTGGAATTTTTGAAACTCGTTCGTCTTCCCATCCAAATTTTTTGGAAAATTTCGGAATTCGAAAGTTTCAGATTTCGGATTAATCGGAATCGGATTTTTTTTGGAAAAATTCGGAACGGAATCGAATTCTCCAATCCAACTTGTAGACTTAGTTATGCATCATGCCAACATCATAGTTCTCAATGTTATAATTGACTTATGATTAGAGCCTAATTTTTCAATCTAATTTGTTGATTGTGCAATTGATCCACCACAATTTACTGAAATGGAAAATAAAGAATGCTAAGAATAAATGCGTGATTTGAACATATATCCCAAATTGGTGATATTTTATAACACTAAAAAAATGAATGTCAATATGATTAATTAGACAATTCTCTCAGCATTGAAGAGCGAACTAAGAAGCTGAAAAAATAATGTACAAATGCATCATTATCTAAATCTTCGCAAAAGATCACTCAAACTAGAAGTTTGAAATATAATTTATTTAGATGCATTTATTGATCAAAAGCATCAATAATATCCCACATATTAACTTCAAATGCTCCATCTCGAATTAATGTCCTAAAGGACAATTAGTTAATATGATATTTGATGGTTCACTTGAAGTGTAATGATATTCGATTCTAATCTCCAAATGAAAATTGTGCAATTAGCAAAGATGGTCTCATTGAGGAGGCATATACTCGTGAGAGAGTATATATTGACAAAACTAATTGTAAATCTCTTTAAGAGATTTAGGTACTTGAATATTGAAAATCGAGATCTCTATAGCTATGTTGTTGTAGGGAAAGAAATCGAATTGAAATGATAATTGTGTCGATGTACTTTATTAAGCACTTGTGCAAAGGCAAATTGCGAAGCTGACCGTATCATAATATGAATGATACCGAGGATAATAAAAGAAGAATTTTGCTAGAATCATAATAAGGTTAACAATTCCATTAACAATCCCCTCACATATAGGGGGTAGGTTCATTCAAATGGAAGTGGGCCCACCTACCATATGTGAGGGGATTGTCAATCAGGTTGTGTTGATGCCCAAAAAATACCCAAAATGTAAGAGGCCTAAGCCTCGGTCCAAACCAAAAGAAGCCCAACGTTAAGGGCTCATTATAGGCAAGAAATTGGACGACTGGACGATTGTGTTGCAGCTAGGATATTTGGGTGACAGGGTAAGCGATGGAGCAGTTGGGCGACTAAGCAAGTAGAAGCAGTTTTGACACTTGTCTTATGTCACATAACCAGTTGTTGACGAAGTTGGCAGTTGAAGTGACGAATTGTGGAAGTTACTTAGAGAAACGTGGCAAGCGGATGTTACAAGGACGTGGGCGACGGTTATGCAAAGTGGAGGAAGCAAATTAATCCATGCAAGTGTTACAAATCAAGGCGGAAAACCAAAGATTCAAATATTGGGAGCGGTTGAAGGAAGTTCGTGCATTTGTATATATTGTAAAAACTTAATCATTCAGGGGACGAATCAATCAAATCTCAACAAGAGAATATGTAATTTCCTTTATCTTTACTTTTATCGTCAAACTCTTAGTGTAATTTGTGTGCTTGTGCCCCTTGGAGGTGTTTTGTCTTCACCTTAATCTTCATAAATGTAGCACCCCTCGTTGGGTCTTTGTCTCGAGAGGTTTGTTCCTTACACATTCGTCTGACCCCCCCTTTGGTAATTGTTAGCAAGGTGACTTCCACGCGAAACAGCTTGGCACGCCCGGTGGGACAATTTGGTGTGTTTTTGAAGATACGAAGTGAACCATCATGCCTCACAAGAATTTCGACAAGGAAACAGAAAGCCATCATCTCCCATCTATAATCGAAAGATATGAGGAGGAACAAAGTCCTCCAAGAACAGAGGGAGAGAGTCATAGCTGTTATGAACCCATGACGGATTTGAATCCTCGAACCATGCGCGCGCTATTCGATGAACTCGCTCAAGACGTGGTTGAACAGGTGAATCTACAATATGTCGATAATATGGAAAAGTTTATTCAAAGAGAGAAAGAACAATTCGATAATGTGGCCAAACAACTAAAAATGTTGTATGATAATATGAATAATTTGACAAGCCAAGTTGTTCAATCAGCCTTCCCAAATATAGGACATCATTTTCAATCCAGGACGATTGTAGGACATAGTTCCCCAACCTCAAGTCCAAATTAGGGGATAGAATGGCCTTTTGGGCCGTCCACTTCAAACTTGGGGGGGGGGGGAATCCAGTGCCAACCTGGGGGGTGGCAACTTCAAACTTGGGGAGTAATCAAGTGCCAAACTTGGGGGGTAACCCAATTTCAAATTTGGGGAGTAATCCAATGCCAAACTTGGGGGGTAACCCAACTTCGAATTTGGGGGGCAACCCAGTGCCGAACTTGGGGGGAAACCCAACTTCGAATTTGGGGGGTGACCCAGTTCCGAACTTGGGGAGTAACCCAGTACCTCGGAATAGTGTCCAAAATAATGGACAAAATGTTCCACATTTTAATGATGGAGGGAACAATAACAACAACTTCACCAAAGGTAATTGCGCTCCAACTCCTTTACCAAATCCTTTGCCAAATGTTAGGCCACAAGCACCCCCAGGGGGAAATCAACCTATATGATTCCCTTATGATCCCAACGCCTTGTTAAGGGATCAAGTCCCTGAGATGGTGTGAGATCAAATGGCAGTGGGGATGCGTCCTTATGTTAGGCCGACTTACACTAAGCCATATCCAGATTAGGTGGATCAAGCTTATCCGTGGCCTAGGGGTTACAAGGTGCCAGAATTCTCTTTATTCATTGGTTTGGGGGAGGTCTCCACGCTAGAACACATAGGGCGATTTACATTGCAGTGTGGTGAGGTGACCGATTATCATAAGATGAGGCTTTTCCCAAGTTTCTTAACAGGGATGACTTTCTTTTGGTTTATTAACCTGCCAGTGAATTCTGTGCAAACGTGGCAACAATTAGAACAACTGTTCCACGCCCAGTTCTATAAAACGGAGTCCGAGGTGACTATGGCCGATTTGGCCAATCTAAGGAAAATGCCCACTGAGTGGGCTGAAAGCTTTCTCCAATGGTTCAAAACGGCAAGGAGTAAATGCTTTGTACCCCTGCCGAAAAAAGGAATTTGTTAGAATCGCTCAGAGTTGCCTGAGTTTTGACCTCAAGAAAAAATCCAGGATAGGGAGTTCCCTGACCTATTTCAATTGAGCGCTTATGTAATAAGATATGAGTGTCTGCTAAGAGAAGAAGAGCAAATGAAAAATTCTAGTAAAGGGATCTTTTATAGAGACCCAAATTTTGATATACACACGGTAGGTGACGGATACGTTGACCAGGCCGAAGTATGCTTGGCGAGCTAATCAAAGGGGACCCATATGCTTGTCCCCTGGCAGCAAAATCTGGTGCGATAGTAAAAGACGAGCCTGTAGAAAGTTTAGTTATTTTAAGAATTTTATTTAATTTACATCAAATCTCAATTCTTTGAAGAAAAGTTATTTCCAATTCTGCTGAAAGATAATAGTAGCTAGCCAAAGCTTTAAAAAAGTTCAAATTCATGCTACTAGTTAAAAAAAAAAAAAATCAAGGGACTTTTGGGGCGTGACAACTGAAGTGGTATTAGAGCCCGGGCATTAGATTCTGTAGACTGTAACAAAATGATACTCCCATTGCATGATATGTCACCCAGATATGCTTCTATTTATAGAATTGTAGATATAAAAGTTTTATCTATGATTTTAGTTATTTTGAGTAAGTTGTATTGATAAGAAGATTATGAGATGAGCCTCTTTGATTCTTTATTGTAGCAAGCAGAATATTTCTACGTGAGAGCCAACATGCAACATGAAGGTTTACTATAAAAAATATGAACATCACAAATTTATTCCAAACTAGTGGATAGGAGTGCTAGTACAAGGAGAGAATTTTATCTTAACCCTAGTCCTCATCCTCACTTTCTTCTTCTTCTCCCGAACTTTTCTCAGCAAAGTCTCCAATGGCCATAATTGATTTCTTCAAGGCACTAAGTTCTTCATGGACTTCGGTTTGGAAAACCCACATATCCATTACAAAATCATCCCAACTTTCCGCATTTGACGGCATGCTGCAAGTATATTTAGGAGGTGTTTTAGCCTTGATCCACACTCCATCTTGCAACACAAATCTTCCTTAAGAAGAGAGGTCCTCCTTATTTCCTTAGTCTTAGGAAAAGCAACCGTCTTTTCCCAGAAAAAATCCACTCCCAACCTTCGAAGCATATCGGTAATCAAGCAACCAAACACCATAATCCTAGGGGTAGGATGCTCTATAAACTCTGAGATGCCAAAAATGATTAAATCACTCATGTTTATCCTATGGCCACAGACGATGTTCCATAACATCCAAATGTCTTCCTTGGAATAACGAGAAGAAAATGCACTACTATGAAGTGAAGTAATCTCATATTGCTACCCAAACTGGCAACATCAAATCTTGGAGCGGTTAAGTCAGGATCTGTTAAAAATAAATTTGATATAGATGAATGTTCATCTAAAATTCACGAATATCATGCTGTAATTATCAAGATCCAAACTGAAGCGGAAGCGTACCTGAATTCATTGTTGTGTTTGATTGAACGGTTTTATGGCCTTCCAACTGATTCGTGGTTTTCTCCTTATGTTTCTTCTCTGTTGACGGGGATGCAGAGAATTATGAAAAGCCACGCTCAATTGGGGACCATGACCTGTATAAATAGTTGTAGGGCAACTATCATGTTTCAATGTTATTAAATTGGCCTCTCATCAATTTAAAACATTGAATCCGTCTCTACACTTTAATCTCACGACACTCAATACCCATTAGTCCCGAATAATCTTTAGTGGATCACTTTATTGACTAAATCCTTAAGATAGCACCACACATTTTATTTTATACATGTTTGGCCCAACATTATTGAATTTTATCCAACAATCTCCCACTGGGCCATAAATGTATCCTTACAAATGTGTACAACCTTATGAGCTCAAAAATGTGCTATCATTATTAAGGGTATTTCCAAACAATCCCGTCCATCAATCATATCAATACAGGATCAAAGCGACTTTCGTTACATTAATCGTAACTAAATCTATCAATGGTCACGTATACCAATACAATCAAATGACATAGATCAATCATGAGAGTGCAGTATGAAAATTACATGTTATGTGATCCAAACATGCCTATTTTCAATTGGTCCGACTTTATTCCTTAGGTGAGATCAATACCAAACATAATGTAACATAGTAGAATGAACTGAATACTTTATTTCTGTACAGAAAATTATCCAAATACACAAATGTGTCCAAAACCAAAACATAAAGCAACCAAAATACAAACTCCCACTAAATCATGATATCCTCAAGAAATATTACACCCATACGAGCAGTGTGCTCGTAAAAGACCTTGGGTGCTAATCCCTTAGTAAGCGGATCCGCAATCATGGAGTTTGTCCCAATATGCTCTATGAAAATCTGTCTACTCTGTACCCTTTCCTTCACAACCAGGAACTTAATGTCAATGTGCTTTGACTTAGTTGAACTCCTGTTGTTATTGGAATATAGCACTGCAGAGTTATTGTCACAATATAACTTTAATGGTCTTTCAATTCCATTCAGAATGCGCAGCCCGGTGACAAAATTTCGCAGCCATATCCCATGATTAGATGCCTCATAACAAGCTACAAATTCTGCTGCCATAGTGGAAGAAGCTACGAGTGTCTGCTTAGCACTCCTCCAGGAAATGGCTCCTCCAGCTAGCAGGTATATGTAGCCTGATGTGGATCTTCTACTATCTTGGCATCCCGCAAAATCAGAATCGGAGTATCCTACGATCTCTAACTTATCCGATCTGCTGTATGTAAGCATGCAATCTCTTGTTCTCTTCAAGTGCCTCATAACCCTCTTTGCTGCTTTCCAATGATCCATCTCAGGGTTACTTAAATATCTGCCTAGCATTCCAACAATGAACGCTATGTCTGGACGTGTACAAACTTGAGCATACATCAGACTCCCAACAGCTGATGCATAGGGAATCTTTTGCATTTCCTTAACTTCAAGATTATTTTTCGGGCACTGATTGAGACTAAATTTGTCTCCCTTAGCAACAGGGGTGTCCCCTGGTTTACTATCCTGCATGCCAAACCTTACAAGAACTTTATCGATATAGCTCTTTTGTGATAATCCAAGAATACCCCGAGAGCGGTCCCGGTGTATCTGAATTCCTAATACGAAAGAGGCGTCCCCAAGATCTTTCATCTCAAAATTCCTTGACAGAAAGCTCTTGGTTTCGTGCAACATGCCTATATCATTAGTGGCAAGCAGTATGTCATCGACATACAAAACCAGGAAAATATGCTTACTCCCACTGAACTTGTGATACACACAATCATCAACAACATTTATCTCAAAACCAAACGAGATGATCACTTGATGAAATTTGTAGTACCACTGACGGGAAGCTTGCTTGAGTCCATAGATGGATTTCTTTAATTTGCAAACCATATTCTTCGAGTCTCCTGACACGAAGTTTTCTGGTTGCACCATATAAATCGTCTCATCAATGTCTCCATTGAGAAATGCCGTCTTTACATCCATCTGATGTAACTCAAGGTCAAAATGTGCAACAAGTGCCATGACTGTCCTGAAAGAGTCTTTCGTTGAAACCGAAGAGAAAGTCTCTTTGAAGTCAATACCTTCTTTTTGTGTAAAGCCTTTAGCTACAAGACGAGCCTTATATCTTTCCACATTACCTTTCGAATCCCTTTTGGTTTTAAAAATCCATTTACAACCAATGGGTTTCGCACCTTCTGGTAATGGGACAAGATCCCAAACTTTATTGTCTTGCATAGACTTATACTCCTCATTCATGGCATCAATCCACTTTTGAGAGTCAGAACCCTTCATGGCCTGATGAAAATTGATTGGATCATTTTCCATCATTCCATTATTTTCCTCATGTTCTTGGAGAAATACTATATAGTCATCTGAAATAGCATTTTTCCTTTCTCGAGTGGATCGCCTTAATGGTATTGTTTGTTGAGGTTGTTGAGTTTGTATTTCTGGATTTTGGATGGGAGTTTCTTCAACATTATCATGCTGAGTTTCCGGATGTACTTCTTGATCAATGACAGGTATAGAAACCTACACATTGTCAAAAGTAACAGTAGGAATCGAAATCGATCCTTCCTCAGCTTCTTCCTCAAAGATAATGTCTCTAACCTTATTTCTCCCCCCAAACTCAACATCCTCAAAAAATGTTGCAGTTCCCGTTTCAAAAATTGACTTAAGCGTGGGATTATAAAATTTGTAGCCCCTTGAACGCTCAGAATAACCAATAAAGTAGCTGCTAACTGTTTTGGAGTCCAATTTATCCTCATGCGGCCTATAAGGCCTTGCCTCAGCTGGACATTCCCAAATGTGGAAATGCTTTAGACTGGGCTTTCTGCCTGTCCAAAGCTCATAAGGTGTTTTAGCAGCAGCTTTAGTTGGTACTCTATTCAGAATATAAGCTGCAGTCTTTAATGCTTCTCCCCAGAGTGATTTTGGTAAAGTAGAATGATTAATCATACTCCTTACCATATCCTTAAGAGTCCTGTTTCGTCTTTCAGCTACACCATTCATGCTAGGAGAACCTGGCATGGTGTACTGTGGGACGATTCCACATTCCTCTAGGAATCTAGCAAATGGTTCTGGACGTTATTCACCTGAACCGTCATATCTGCCGTAGTACTCACCACCACGATCAGATCTAACGCTTTTAATTTTCTTGTTGAGTTGATTCTCAACTTCAGCTTTGAACATGTCCAGTGACTCAGACTTTTCATGAATAAGATATAGATGCCCATAACGTGAGTAATCGTCTATGAATGATATAAAGTATTGTTGACCATTCCAGGAAGCCGTAGGGAATGGTCCACAAATATCCGTGTGTATCAATTCTAAGACGTCCGAAGTTCTATTAGCTCCTAACCTTCTCGTTTTGGTCTGTTTTCCCTTGATACAATCAATACAAACATCAAAGTCCGTAAATTCGAGGGAATCCAAAATACCATCTGACACAAGTCGTTCAACTCTAGTTTTTGAGATGTGACCTAAGCGCTTATGCCATAGTTTTGCCGAATTTTCTTTATTTAATTTTCACTTAGTACCACGTGATTCCACATACAAGGTTTCATTATATGATGCAATAGTATCAAGCAAATATAGGTTATCGTACGAACATAATGAACGAGTACCAACAATATTTGAATTTAAAGAAAGACTAAACTGACAATTTTCAAAAGAACAATAATATCCTGATTTGTCCAATAAGGAAATAGAAACCCAAATAAAAACCAGTTCCCAATAATAACCTAAAAGTGCCTATTGCTTCAACTTCCACCGATTTTCCATCGCCTACAAAGATGAATCTTTCAGCATCATTTGGCTTTCGGCAGAACAGGCAACCCTGCATAAAAACACTTATGTGAGTAGTAGCACCAGAATCTAACCACCAAGTGTTTCTAGGTACTGAAGCTAAATTAACCTCAGAACAGACCAAATTAAGAAATGTACCTTTCTTTGCACGCCAAGCATTATATTTGGTACAATCCTTCTTTAAATGTCCAGGTTTCAGGCAAAAGAAACAACTCTCTTTGTCCTTATGTGGCTTCTTTTGATCTGGACCCTTAGCAGCTTCATATTCTGTTTTTCTTTTCTTGCCCTTATCCTTAGAGGTACTTGCCAGGTTAGCAATTTCAGTTATATCCTGCTTCAACCTTTCTTCCTCTTGCACACAATATGAAATGAGCTCATTTAGAGTCCATTTCTCCCTTTGACAGTTGTAACTGACCTTAAACTGACTGAAATGTGCAGGAAGCGATATCAATACTAAATGCACGAGCAAGTCATCAGACAAGTCAAGCTTTAGTGCCTTAAGTTTTGAAGCAGTGTGGGACATCTTCATGATGTACTCCCTTATGTTCCCCTTGCTTCTATACTTCATTGAAATCAAGCTTTGCAGAAGCGTGCTTGTTTCAGCCTTATCGTTTTTAGCAAAACGCTTTTCAAGTTCGACAAGGAATTGCTTGGCATTAGTTACCTCTTCAGATACTGCGCCCCTAAAGGCTTCCGGAATGCCGCGCTTAATGATCATTAGACTCATGCGATTTGAGCGTTCCCACTTCTCAAAGTTCCTCCTGTCATCGAGTGAACTTGCATTCGTAATAGAAGCCGGTTGCTCAACCCTGAGAGCAAGGTCAAGATCCATGCAGCCGAGAACAATTAGTGCGTTCTCTTTCCAATCCTTGAAGTTTGACCCATCAAACATGAGAATTGAATTAAGATTTGCAGATATTGTAGTAGCAGATGAATTAACTGTATAGAGAAGAAGATGGAAATAGCTTACATTAGTACTTTATTATGCAAATAATAATTTCAAATAATGGTAAGTCTCATCACAAGATACCCAGCACAACATCAATATTTAGTCTTTGGACAGAAATATTAACTTGTAAGTGGTACCTCGATGTAGTAATCAAACACTGACAATAAGACATGTCAACCAATAAACATTTCTTTGGACCGATTTATTGATCACACGTTAAACCAAATAATCGTCACGCGTTTATTACCACGGGTACATGTGAAATTCCAGCCAAACATTGACCTTCCTTTGGGCCGATCAATATCCGCATGAACAACACACACACAAAACCTTCTAATATTCTAAGTTAATTAATTTCCACAAGAGAGGTTGCTTTGGCAACATGTTGCTTCAATTAATTCACTTCGAAATATTATATTTCTCAAAAGAGTCCGTCATACCAAAATTTGAACTTGAATTGAATGTTTTGCATATATTTAAGGCTTTAGGATTTGAATTATGAAATTCAATACTTTAGGATTAAGTAATCATTAAGTTGGATGGTTAAATTACAATTTAATTAAGTTTGATTGGCCAATTATGAAATATTTTTAAGCTTGAAGGACTAAATTGCAATTTTTCCAAACTTTAGCGGTCAATTAATTAAAATCAGAAACTTTAGGGACTGAATCGTAAAATTCAGAATTCTTAAAACCCAACTTAAATGATTTCTTAACTGCAGGGGCCGGTTTTGCAAATTTAGAAGTCTGAAGGGCTTACTTAAAATATTTTAAAAACATAGGGTTTAAGATCATGTTTAAAACAAACTATGAGGACCTAATGTGAAATTAAAGGCAAATTTCGTGAATTGCAGCTAGGCCCTTCAGCACTTCAAGTTTAAACTTGAGGTCCCCTGCCCAAAAAAATCTGAATTTCGCAGCTAGGGTTTTGAAACCCTAACCGCCGCAGCATCCATCCAAGAACGTGGCGCCATCGCCGGCGCCGCACATCACCGGCGCTGCAGCCCAAAAAATTGCGTCACTGCGCGCGCGACGACGCTGTATCCCGCCGCGCGCAGCGCCGCTGCAACCCCTCATCATCCTCAACCACAATACACATACTGAATTCATACAAAACCAAAAAACTGAAAATCAAATTTGATTAAACCACGAGTATTTTCGCACATATACATACGGAGAAGAACCGGCTGAATCCCTAAAAAAATTGAATCGCTTGTATGCATACAGAAAAAAAAAAAATTTGGCTGCATATGAATATTTCTCAAATTTTCTCCAATCTGCTGTGTATGTGTTTCTCAATTTCGATATGTGTGAGTGTATGTATATATTTCGATTTTGAAATCAATCTGACTGAATTCATTCATATTTTCGAATTAATGAAATCAGTTTCACATATGCACAGACGCAATATACACATATATTCGTACAAAATTGATCTGATAACTCAACACGATGTTGGCTCTGATACCACTTGTTAAAAATAAATTTGATATAGATGAATGTTCATCTAAAATCCACGAACATCATGCTGTAATTATCAAGATCCAAACTGAAGCGGAAGCGTACCTGAATTCATTGTTGTGTTTGATTGAACGGGGTTATGGCCTTCCAACTGATTCGTGGTTTTTCTCCTTATGTTTCTTCTCTGTTGAAGGGGATGCAGAGAATTATGAAAAGTCACGCTCAATTGGGGACCATGACCTGTATAAATAGTTGTAGGGCAACTATCATGTTTCAATGTTATTAAATTGGCCCCTCATCAATTTAAAACATTGAATCCGTCTCTACACTTTAATCTCACGACACTCAATACCCATTAATCCCGAATAATCTTTAGTGGATCACTTTATTGACTAAATCCTTAAGATAGCACCACACATTTTATTTTATACATGTTTGGCCCCACATTATTGAATTTTATCCAACAGGATCTTCATATATCACTTTGCAAGCTTCTAGTAGATCAAATTTAGTTCCAAAAGCTACCCCAGGTAATGGAACCTCATACTGATACAGTCGGGATATTACATCGACATCAACTATAGAAGACTCTCCCTTCACATAAATGGACACGCGGTCTCTTGTTTCCTCACCCATATCCAATATGTCAGCATTCAGGGGCGGATCTAACTATGGCCCGTACTGGGCTGTAGTTCGGTCCCTTTTTTTTTTTTTTTTTTTTTTTTTTTTAAGAATGTGTTTTTAGGCTTAGAATGTAAATGTGTTTTGTGAAAAATGATATTAATATTATGTAAATGTGTTTTTAGGATTAGAATGTGTTTTTAGGCTTAAAATGTAATTAACTTTGTTTGAAGATTCAAGTGTAATAGTGATTCAAGTTATATTTTGATTATATATATTGGATTTTTGATGTATTATTATTTATGATTTTCCTTATATTAGATTTTGTACTCAATATTCTTGATTTCAATCCTCTTAGTCAAAAAAAAATTTCGGGAGCTCCGCCCCCGAACCCCCGGGAGCTCCGCCCCCGAACCCCCGGGAGGGGGGCCTCCCCCCTCCACCCCACAACTTTTAGAGTCCAGCTCGGTACAACATAGAATCCTGGATCCGCCACTGTCAGCATTATTATAAAAATGTCTTACTAATCTCTCACAATATTTTCCCTCAACCCTTGATAGATTCGCCCTAAATCGAACTCCATTGCTATCTCCCAACCAATTCAACCTCTAACCACAGCAAACCGTGCGTCAACGCCATCACCTCAACCCGACCACTGCCATGGCCGAAAAATCACCACTGAATTCAAACTTTTCCCAAGCTACAAATAATCTGCAATGATTTTCCACACAATGGAATCACCATCTTACAACCGAGCCCAACTCCACCGCAAACACCATTCGCCCCGGCCACTGCCCCCACTCAAAAATCAAACCCCAAACCATGAATAAACCTAAGAAACACAGTACTTACCTGCGTCGACGGAAAATTTAGCTGGAAATCACGACTTCCAATTTCTCTCAAGCCCCATTTTGTCTCGGTTTGCACACCAAAAATTCGCCCAAATGTGGTTCATTTTCGCCGCCTCTTCACAAACTCATAACCATTGCGGGATGTTGGTGATACCACCGGCCAAGTGCCGACGTGAAGGGTGCCGGTCAGCTGTGGGGAGAGATGGCCAATCGCCATCCCTCTCTTCTCTCACTCTCTGATGGTTTAAGGAGAGATAAAGAGATGAGAGATATTAAATATTAAGTTTGATTTTTTTTCAAAATTTGCTACTTAGTCCCCAACTTTCAAATTATAAATTTCAGCCCTTCAATTTAATGATGTC
The DNA here is from genome assembly GCA_963555705.1 of Ligustrum vulgare. Classification (NCBI taxonomy): domain Eukaryota; kingdom Viridiplantae; phylum Streptophyta; class Magnoliopsida; order Lamiales; family Oleaceae; genus Ligustrum; species Ligustrum vulgare. Next base: position 34,451,825 of record OY743187.1, read on the forward strand.
TTAAATATTCTGCCCTAAGTTTTAAAAGTTATTATTTTTACATGTGCAGTTTTAAAATATTCGTTTTAGCTCCTTTATTTTGAAAATTCTTTTAATTTCAATTATATTAAAAATTTTGAATTAGTCCTAAACTTTTATTTTCTTTTTAAAACACTCAATTTTTTTAATAATTCTAATTTAAATTTATTTTCTTTGGCTAGATGACACAAACGGAAAGTTAGAGATTTGAAGTTTCCCTTCTCGACTCAAACTCATTAGAATTTGAGGTAGACCCATTCTTAATAATTGATTTTAGCTATGATGTACATGTGAAATGCGATTATGTGATTTATTCATATGTTAATATGAATTGAGACGAGACGAAGTTATGATATTATATGCGCTATAACTTATAAGCATTATTGCATAATGAGACGAGATGAGGTTACTTTTCAGCACTTATGTGATATATGAATTGATGATGTTATATGTGCTATAACATACGTGCATTATTGCGTGTTGAGATGAGACGAAATTACTTTTACGCACTTATATGATATATGATATGATATTATACCAAGAAAATGATTAGCATGATTTGCATGTTTATGTGTAATTTTATATTATAAAGTTAATTACTTTATAATGAATTTACTGAGTATTTCTTTGAAATACTCATCTCGTTATTAACAATTTTTGCAAATTTCGGGAACGGTGGTGAATGATGGACATGAGTGGCAGAAGAACAAATAAATGTTTATTTCAAAGTTTAACCTTGCAGTTTCACGTTAATTTGAATTTATGCTTTACCAACTGTTGAAAATTTTGAATTTATTACTGTTGGAGAATTTTAATAATAGTTTGTGTGAAGTTTAAAATTTATGTTATTTCCCGCTCAACTGTCATTTTGGAAGTTATTTTGAGACGATGAAGTGACGTTCCGGGTGTTTAGAATTCGGGGCGTTACAACAGTGGTTTTTTATAAAAGGAAAAAAGGAACACGGTGACTTTGAAATGTAGAAGTCAATGAAAAGTTCCCTTTGGGGTAGGCTAATGTGACTAGTGTTGGCAACGGGGCGGATCGGACCCCGATCAGCCCCGCCCCGAATTTTTTTTGTCCGATCCGAATCCGCCCCGTGATCCGTCAAATTTCGGGTCGGGGCGGGGCGGATCGGTCCACCGATCCGTGGACCGATCCGCCAGAATTTTTTTTTTTTTTAAAATTTTTTAAATATATTTTAAATTAAATCTTTTATAAAAAATTTAGAAATTTTATTTTTTTATTAAATTTTATTTATTTTATTGAAACGAGACGTATAGAGGCCAGTTCGCCGATTCAACAGATCGAGTTTTTTTGCCATCACTTATTGGAATTATTTCTTCAAATGAAGAACATAAAAATGTGTTTTCTTTAAAATGCAAAGATTGCAGCTTATTCCCAAAAATTAAAGTTTGCTACAAAATTTACATATTAAATTTTTATACATGATAAAAAAATTATATTAAAAAAAAAATGTCGGATCGCGGATCGGATCAGCCCCGATCCAAATCCGCTCCGTGAATTTTCAGATCGGGGCGGATCACATAAATTTCGATCCGTCGATCCACGGATCGGGATTTTTTCGGATCGGATCGGGTCGACGGATCGACGGGGCGGATCGGATTTTTTTTCCATCTCTAAATGTGACCCATTTTGCACAATACTGGATCATAACAAGCAAGGGAATGAGGAACCTTGGCATACTTAAAATAGGGAAAATATGCCCCCTAAGTGCATGTTTGGTCTTACACAATTTTTTCAATATTTTCAACAAATTCATTTTCAACCACACATTTTTATGGGACCACCACTTTTCATACTTTGTAATCATTTTTCAATCACTTATTCTCCCAAAAAACCAAAAGTTCCTCAAATTCCTAAAAAAAAGTACCTATACCAAACATGCTCTAAGCCAGAGCTGGACAAGCCATAATGGACCCGAACCAAAAGGAGAAAAATCTAAATAAAGCTTGTCCAGGAGGAAATCCAAGCCCCTATAAATGAAAGACAACACGAAAGAGCATATGTCCAAAGGACGACCATTTGCTATCTTAGAGGAGAGGTGGAAGTACCCAACGACTGGTTTGCAATTGGGAACATAAATAACAAACTTGCAAAACAAATAATGAATGAACGCTACACGCTTAAGGTCGGGAGGTGTGCAGTCATCTCCCTGGCGAAACGCAACGATGGACTCGTAAGAAAAGAAAATAATCTTGTCAATAGTAGGAGGTTTAGAGACAAACCTAAGATTGAGAGAAATGGTTTTACCTATGGGGAGAGGTTGGTCAGGTGCTAATGTCGCGAAATTTTATGGTGAGGGGACCAAAGAGGAAGACAAACATGTTGTATTCTATAGACCTAAAACTCAAAGAAATGGGAAAAAGAGAAGGGTCGATAGAGGGAACTTGAGCCAATATCTCTAGAAACTCCAAAATACTTGCACTCAGAAATTTGTCTCTAGTAGGCACATGAGAAATCATATGATTCATTTCTGGAAATATCGACCTTGACCACGTCCTAATGAGGTTTCGAGAGTAAATGGAGCTTAGGGTGTCGAAGTCGCAAAAAAGAAGAGTCTGTGTGGTAAAAAATACTTGGGGATTGAGAAATATCGCCCACCAAACTTTCATCGGTAATAGCAGGGCCCAAACAGAGGTGATCATAATCAAAACCCGACGGAAAAAGATAGTTGTTCGTAACAAAGGTCTTTACCATAAAATCTAGGTAGTCTTGGAAAGTAGGGGCACAAGATGAAGCCATTGTTGCAAATTATGGTGAAGAGAATGCATCTCTATAGAAGAAGTTGGAGCTTTGAAGAGAACTCTCAATATGAATGGTGCGCAGAAGATGAAAAGGACGAAGAGGTTCTCCTTTTATAAGATACGGTGAGCCATGTGTCCATGCACAACTAGGAGACCAAGAGGCACCTTTTAGGTTTCTGAAGTTTGAAGCATAGTATATGGGTGGGGTTTTAGAGTTATGATGTGATTGAAACACCATGCGACATGCAAGTAATGATAGTAGCGTCTCTTGGGTGTAAGTGCTTTGAATGCAGTCGCAGAATGAAAGACATTGAAAAGACAACTTGTGTAACGCCCAGAATTTCGAGGAGCCCGGGACGCCACTTCGTCCTTTAATATTTACTTTATTGCGAAAAATAAATTTAATTCAAAACGTCACTTTCATTATTTGAAACCTTCAGCGGAAACTTGATTAATTTAAATATAGAACAATTCATAAAGCTTAGGTCTCAATTGTTTAAATAAAATTAACGATAAATAATCCAATCAATAATATTAGTAAAATTTACTAAAAATTTTCATCATTTATTAAATTTGCCACCTCTGTCATTTCATTCGCCGCCTTCTCCGAGATCTGCAAAAACTGTTAAAATAATGGAATGAGTATTTCGAAAAATACTTAGTAGACTCATCACCTATAATTAATTTACAGAATAATTGAACACGTAATTATACAATCATACAATGACATCATCATCATATTCTTGGGCTACTTTACTTTCAAAATTAAGGCTCTTTAAAAATCATAGGGTGTCGGTAGTCTCGTCTCATGCACTTAAGGCACATAAGTTATGCATAACATCATCATTTCTCATCTTATCTCATAAGAGATATTCTTTTCTCGTCTCATGCATCAAAGCATGTAAATCAAGTAATTTCACATAAGACATGCAATTATAATTTAAACTAATTAGTGGGGGCGAGTCTACCTCAAATCACGAGTCTGAAAGTTGAGCAAGAAAGTTCACGTTATTTCTTCTAAATATCCAAGCATCTCGTCTAGCATAACTTAAAATAATAAATCCAATTTAATACTCTAAAACTGATTTAAATGACTTTGAACTTTAGGGACTGAAATGAATATTTTAAAATTTGGGGGACTAAAATGAATACTTGGAAAGTTGAGGGACTAAAATGAATACTTTTGAAAGTTGAGGACTAAAATGTAAATCTTTTAAAACTTGGGACTGAAATTAAATATTTTAGGACTGAATTAAATGATTTTGAAAATATGAGGGCTAATTAATTAAAACTCTTTTAAAATAAGGGCTGAAACAAATACTTTGAAACTAAGGGGCTTACTTAAAAATAATTTAAAACCTTATGGCTTGAAATAAAACATTATAAACAACAGGGACTGAAACAGACACATTTCAAAGTTTGGGGCTTAAAAGCAATTTTTCAAATTTTTAAAAAATATAACATATACACCTCTCATTTCTCTCTCTCTAAAATCGGAATTTTAGAGAGAGAGAGAGAGAGGCGAAAAGGGACGGGCTCCGCCCTTCCCTCTCCGGTCCGCGTCGCCGGCGAAAAACCGGCGTTGGCGCCACTGTCGAGTGGCGGCGGTAGAGAGGTGGATGTAGGTGTGTGAAAGGAAGTATTGTGGTGGTTTTTGGTGCGGTTTCGACATAAGGAGCGCGGGCATGAAGGTTGCAATTTTGGGAGTCTCGCCGGTGGTAGTCCGGCCTGAAGTTTGTCGAGGTAAATTATGGCCTAACTTATTTCTTTGGTTTTGGGTGTCGATTTTGGAGTAGGGCTGAAGAGGGCAGTGGCGGTTGTGGGGTCTAGGCGGCGGTGATCGAGGTAAGCCTCTTGGGTAAATTGATTCTTGGTTCTGGGTTTTGATTTTTGGCTTATTTGGTGAGGATTTGGAGGCGACATTGGAGGATGGCCGTTGATGGTGGCGATTTGGGACAGGGGTGGTGTTGGGTGCAGGCGGTGGTGGTAGAGGTGATGATGATGATGATTGGCGTTGAAGATGGAGGTGAATTGGAGAAGGTTGTGGTCGTGTGCGATGGTGATGGTGATGGTGGTTTGGGTTCTCGATTGAGGTGGTGTTAGGGGGTTGAATGGAATTCGTAGGCGGTGGCTGAAAGGATGGTTCTTGCAGGTTGAGGTGGTGACGGTATACTTGGTGCTGCAGGCGATTGGATGGTGGATTGATTGAATTCATTGGCTGTGGTTTATGGTGATTTGGTTGTGGATTGTTGGCGGCGGATGTGGTGGTTTTGGTGTTGAGGTTGAGGTTGAGGTCTTGGCTATGGCAGTAGTGATTTGTGGTGTGTTGAAAATTCATGTTGGTTGGGTGAAAGGGTTGTGGCAGAGGCGGTGGTTTGACTGTGGCGTGCTGGGGTGGTTGGGCAGTGGTTGATTGGTATCATGTTCGGTGGTGGACCGATGGTTTGATCGATGTTGGTTGATTGCAAATTGGGGTTGGATGATGGTTAACAAGAAGGCAGTGGACAAGGGCAGAATTTGGAGTTGGATAATGGTGGTGATTCAGTGTTGATCACGAAGGAGGTGATGGAAGTGGAGTTGTGAAGTTTGAAATGTTTGGGTGAAGATTTAATGGTGATGGTGAATTGGAATTGTGGTTGGTGGATTCATAAATGGAGGTTTGTGATGGAGGACTAGGTGGAAAATGAAATGGAAAGTGGTGTTATGGTGATTGATGATGATGAAATGGGTGGAAAAGAAGAAAACGTGGGATGTAATTAGGTTGAATGGCTAATTGAGAGGGATTGGGTAGAGATAATGGGGAAAATGTGCTAAATATGAAAATGGAAGTTGGAGAGGAATTTTTGGGATTAAAATGAATGTGAATTGGGGATTTTATAAATAAATGGACAAAGTCGTAGCGACACATTTTTAAAATAATTATTTATTTAAATAAGTCATGGAAAATTATCGGTCGCTACAACCCTACCACCTTAAAATAATTTCGTCCTCGAGATTTAAGATTTTCTTGATTTAAAATAATTGGATACTTCAACGTTTCTTCTTTCTTAAAGTCTTAAAATAATTAATATGACTAGACGAGAGTGCTGGTTTTGAATAATAATCGTTAAGGTTAGAGAGTCGTAGCGACAAGTTTGGTAAAACAAGTCTTTTAAGTTTGAAAATTTCTCGATCGCTACAACCTTCTCTACTTAAAATAATTTCGTCCTCGAAATTTTAAACTTTTTTGATTTAAATATATCTGGATATTAAGCCAGACTTCTTCCTTCTTTCTTTTCTCAAGTAGTTTTAGTACTACCTTGCCTACCCCATTGGACTTTGACTAGAGAAACCTCTTTATTAATCTCTACTATTTCTTTAAGAAATCATATCGCACCATAATAATCAATCATTATGAAGTCTATCCTCATTCTTCTCAAACCTCCAATAACCAAAATCAATTGTAACATTAGAAATCATATGAATATTCTTTCGTGTAATATACCTAATAACATGTAGTACATTTATGCACCATCTTGATCTCTAACATCTTCCTATATACGTCACCAAAATGTATCACAATATTCAAATAATATTAATAAACAATTTGCTCTCAAGTAACTAAGATTCTGCTCCTGAATGCCACAACATTTTCTGCAAGATATAACTTGGTATTTCCTATGTATACCTCAAACGATCATATAACTCCACATATACATTGATACTTAATCGATTTCACACTTCACCAATCAGGATGTTTATAAATAAAAATCTCCAAAATTATCAAAATTTTAACTCCAAATCGATACCCTATTCAAGATTTCACTCTTGTAGTAAACATGCTTACCTAAGCCGCAACGTAAATAAACAACCAATAACTCTCAACCATCTATACTTGAAAAATAATATATCCTCATTGTTCATGGGTCAACCAAAATTCCCTTTTCAAAATCTCGAGGCGTCTCCAACAAAATCCTCAAATGTTCCTCATATTGTTTACTATCTCTAGGATAAACCAAAATATCGTCCATGAATACAATGAAAAGCATGTCCAATTAATGTTGGAAAACTCGGTTCATCAAATCCATAAATATTTTCGGTGGTTATTTATTCAAAACTTTAAATCCTTTCATCCAAATCTCAATCAAATACTTAAGCAAGAAGACAAAACTTAACCCAATAATAAGTCTAAGCATCACTATATTATCAAAAAAAAAAACCCAAAATTCAATTCTGTCCTTCTACTATAAGCTTCAACTTCATATCTAATTCCAAAATTAAATATCCGACGTATGTGTACCATAACCTAATTCAATCATGAAACAAAACATGATCTAGTCTCCAAATTCCAATTAAATCACTATTTTCCCACAAAAAAAGTCAGAGTTATAATCATCAATCATGACAAATATAAAGTAACCATTTTCGTCTGATGCAATATCTGCGTACATAGTCTGATATCCTTTTGATAGGAGCATATACTAGATCTAAATTCCTCGGTTGACTTCTTGTGAAAGGTGCCATGTCCTAAACCATTTATGCAAAGTCCAATTAGGCGGGGTTTATCCATTTCTCTTAGTTAAAATTACGAGGACGTAAAAATATTTAAAAAATCTTTCAAATTATGCTTGAACTCGTTTTCTTTCTTTCTTTCTTATACAAAAATCTTTCTCATTCTTTCCCATCAAATTCTCAAAATACTTCATTTTTCATGTATCCGAAATCATCATAACATAAACTTCATGATAAAATCATTTACCTTCGGAGTTGGCGGAGCGAACGATGGCAGTGGCAAAAGTCAAAACATTATTTATTATTATTTTCTAAAAAAAAAATTTCTCTTTTCAAAATTTGCAAGTCTACAGAAACGTAGACCCGCTCTGATACCACGCTGTAACGCCCCGAATTCCGCAGAGCCCGGGACGCCACTTCGTCCTTTAATATTTACTTTATTGCGGAAAATAAATTTAATTCAAAACGTCACTTTCATTATTTGAAACCTTCAGCGGAAACTTGATTAATTTAAATATAGAACAATTCATAAAGCTTAGGTCTCAATTGTTTAAATAAAATTAACGATAAATAATCCAATCAATAATATTAGTAAAATTTACTAAAAATTTTCATCATTTATTAAATTTGCCACCTCTGTCATTTCATTCGCCGCCTTCTCCGAGATCTGCAAAAACTGTTAAAATAATGGAATGAGTATTTCGAAAAATACTCAGTAGACTCATCGCCTATAATTAATTTACAGAATAATTGAACACGTAATTATGCAATCATACAATGACATCATCATCATATTCTTGGACTACTTTACTTTCAAAATCAAGGCTCTTTAAAAATAATAGGGTGTCGGTAGTCTCGTCTCGTGCACTTAAGGCACATAAGTTATGCATAACATCATCATTTCTCATCTTATCTCATAAGAGATATTCTTTTCTCGTCTCATGCATCAAAGCATGTAAATCACGTAATTTCACATAAGACATGCAATTATAATTTAAACTAATTAGTGGGGGCGAGTCTACCTCAAATCACGAGTCTGAAAGTTGAGCAAGAAAGTTCACGTTGTTTCTTCTAAATGTCCAAGCGCCTCGTCTAGCATAACTTAAAATAATAAATCCAATTTAATACTTTAAAACTGATTTAAATGAGTTTGAACTTTAGGGACTGAAATGATTATTTTAAAACTTGGGGGACTAAAATGAATACTTTGAAAGTTGAGGGATTGAAATGAATACTTTTGAAAGTTGAGGACTAAAATGTAAATCTTTTAAAACTTCGGACTGAAATTAAATATTTTAGGACTGAATTAAATGATTTTGAAAATATGAGGGCTAATTAATAAAAACTCTTTCAAAATAAGGGCTGAAACAAATACTTTGAAACTAAGGGGCTTACTTCAAAATAATTTAAAACCTTATGGCCTGAAATAAAACATTATAAACAAATAGGGACTGAAACAGACACTGTAGTGACCCAGAATTTTACGCAATTAATAATTATTTTAATATTTAGAAAATTGTGTCGCTACTATTTCACCCATTGTTTTGAAGTAAACGCCGCGACGGATTCGTATAGCCAAGTCAAGAAATATCGAATTTGTTCGATTTTAAATTAAAATTCGAATTTCTAAAATTATATTATTTTAATTATTTATTCAAAGTATTATTTTCAAAATGTATTTTTCAGTCCAAAATATATCTGTTTTAAAAGCGTTTCTTGATCAAAGATAGTTAAATTTTTAGTTGATTTCATCCCCACGTTTTCTCCTCCTTTCTTTTCTCTTTACACCAAATCCATATCATATTAAATCAAATTATGATTATTCCATTCAATGATTTTATTTTCCACTATTCCCCACAAATTCCTTTACAGCTCCATTTTTCATTATCCTCAGTACTACTTCGCCGAAAGCCATTCCCTACTGCCCAAGTTGAACTCTACACCACAAACCTCCCATGTGCAAACTCAATCTCAGCATCACCACCACAGCTTTTCCATCATTATATCAATCCACTAACTCACAACCTGATTCAATTCATCGATTCATCACCAAACAAAGTTTCAACAATTCTGCTGCTATCAAACACCCAATCACCGAAGACAATCACTCGGCTGTTTTCATTTCACCACAGCGAACATCATCTCCTCCGCCCTTCAAAACCACTAGTCAACCACACAATCCATCACCACAGCCCACATCGCCGATAGAACCACGGCCACAAATAAACCACCCACTGGCCACTTCGATTATGACAACCAATCGAACCCAAAATCAAGAAATAAACTACCCAACAATCACGATCTCACACCAAAATCCCGTGCCTAAGCCCAACCTTTTGTACACCGCCGGTGTTGCGCCGGCAGTAGATCGGATTTCTTCGTCGATCGCAACCTTCGTCCTCTCGCCCATTTCTCTCTGTCTCTGCCTCGCCTCGCTCTCTCTATCTCTTGTTTCTCCAAGTCGTGAAATGAAAGAGAGAGAATAAGATCTGAATATTATATTTGATTTTTCAGAATTTACTCTTTGGTCCATGAAGTTTTAATTTGTTTCAAACCAGTCCCTATGTTTTAAAAAGGTTTTATTTCAGTCCTTTCAGCTTTTAAACTTATCAATTTCAGCCCTTAAGTTTTAAATGAGTTTTAATCAGCCCTTTTATTTTCAAAATCTATTATTTCAGTCCCTGCTGATTTACTTTATTTGATTTTAAGCTCAAGTTTCAAAAGTATTCATTTTAATCCCTCAACTTTCAAAATATCTATTTTAGTCCCTGAACTTTCAAAAGTATTCATTTTAGTCCCTCAACTTTCAAAACATCAATTTTAGTCCTCAAATTATAATTTATCATTTTGAACTATATATTCGATAGACTAAAGTGACTTATTGGCTAAGACGAAGCGTACGGAGAATTTAAAGAAAATTGAAGTCATTCCCGCTCAACTTTGCACTCGTCGGATTTGAGGTAGACTCGCACTTATTAATTGATTTAAATTATGATTTCATATAAATGTCATGTGACTTGTGAAAGTCAATTTTTAAGAAAAGCAAGTATGTTTTTATGAAAGGTAAATATACCTTATGTTTTTATGAAAAGTAAGTATGTTTTTATGAAAAGAAAATATACTTTATGTTTTTACGAAAAGTAAGTATACCCTATGCTTCACGAAAATGTTTTTTTGGATCATTGCTATGAAATCAATCTACCAAGATTGCTATGGGTCCCATATGATAAGTTATGATATGTTAAGGGGACCGGAGTTTTAGTAGCGCTACACATAAGAATTCTTGCCACGAAGTTCGGTAAAATTCTTGTGTCTCCTATGTTTATGAGGATTTGCCACGAAGTTCGGTAAAATTCCTATGTTGCCATATGTTTATGAGGATTTGCCACCTAAGTTCGGTAAAATTCCTGTCTCATATGTTTATGAGGATTTCGATCCTATCTTGTGTTATGATGCAATTGATCTCTATGAATTTCAAAAAATTATGCTTGGTATACTTACTGCATAAGAATTCTTGCCACCGAAGTTCGGTAAAATTCTTATGTTTATGAGGATTTCGATCTTATCCTATGTTATGATGAAAATGATCATTATGCTTTCAAAAGCATAATTAAAATGTGTTTTATAAGTATATGGTTTTCAAAGAGCTGTTTTCAAAGAACTGTTTTCAAAGAGCTGTTTTCAAAGAACTATTTTCAAAGAGATGTTTTCAAAGAGCTGTTTTCAAAGAGCTATTTTCAAAGAGATGTTTTCAAGGAGATATTTTCAAAGAGCTGTTTTCAAAGAGATGTTTTCAAAGAGCTGTTTTCAAAGAGCTGTTTTCAAAGAGATGTTTTCAAAGAGCTGTTTTCAAAGAGATGTTTTCAAAGAGCCTATTATTTTCAAAATATGTCTCGTGCTGTAATGCACAATATGAGTTTTATCAAGAGCCGTTTTATAAAGAAGCTCTATCAATGCCCGTTTTATAAAGAGCCGGGATTTATGTGTTTAATCATCTTATAAATTAAATTAATTTGCGATGAGTCTACTGAGTATTTTACCCATGAAATACTCACCCTACTTTTTAACAGTTTTGCAGATTTCGGAGACGGTGGCGAGCGATGAATGATGGTGGCAATAATCGTTAAACTGTTGAAAGTTTGACATTAATGATTTCCGTATTTTCCAAACAATCGAATAATTTAGAGAAGTTCATTTATTTGAGAAATTATGATATTGGCAATTTCTTTACAATATTAATGGTTCGATTTACTATTTCAAATGGTTTCATAAATGTTTTCAATTTTATCGGCCATTACAGTTTATTTAATGTTGCCAAAAAATGAATTTCAATTATTTCTTCCGCAAAAATATTATTCGAAAAATTTAGACAGAAAATGACGTAGTGAACCGGGTATACGGAACTCGGGGCGCTACAAGTTGGTATCAGAGCCAGTCTGCGTTTCTGTAGACTGGTAAAATTTTCAAAAAGAATTTTCAAGAAATATTTTCCATTATAAGATTTTTATTGATGAAGATTGCCACTGCCATCATTCGTTCCACCAACTCCGAGGTAAAGAAGTTTATGATGTTTAAAGTTATTTCAGTATTTCGAATACTCATTTTATTAATTTATGAGAAAGAATGAAGAGTATTTCGGATACTTATGATTTATGAGAAATGAGAATGTATTTTTTCGGAAATAATGATGTTGTTATGCTTTGTCATAACTTATATGCTTTAAAGCATGACTATGAGAAATTTTTCAGAAACAAAACGAGTGTTGAGCATAATGGGAATAATATGATTTAAGAATGATTTTTAAATAATTTTTGTCCTCGAGTTAGAAATGATGAACCCTAGATGGACTTTGCATAATTGATTTTAGACATGGCACTAAGTATGAGAAGTCAACGAAAAGGATTTGATTATATGTTCAGATTATCTATTGTTTAGAAAACGAGAAATTGCAAGCCAGTTATGAAGTTGTGATAAGATGTTAAGATTATAAGCGATATGATTTTATTGAGACTTTTATGAGAAGCATTGTGAAGTTAGAGATTTAAAGATTTGATTCTTAGTTTTTGGTATTTAAGTAATGGATATTATGTTGAGTAAATGAATTATGCCTCTATGTTGAAGAGAAATTTATTATGAAGTTTGGCCTTGTGAATAAATTTTGGGAATATGATTTATGGCATATATTTATAAGTATGAGTAATCTTTTGAGCCAATTAAGGTATGGAAGGAAGTGATATTGTGATATTAGAAGTTATGATTTGAAATTGTTATGTTGAGGAATTATGAATTGAATTATGGGATATTTTTGATGATATTGAAGTATTGGAATAGTTTTCAATATTTTTAGATCGTTGTGATCAAATGTGGAGTTATTTATTACTGTGAGTTATGAAGTATGCTTATGATTTGGATAAGTCCAAATTACAAGGGAGACTCTGTTCAGAATTTTATCATTTGGAATTAAGAGCATGATATGATAAGCATCTACTAAAGGAATTAAGGTTAGACATGCAACTATCGAGTGGCGGCAAAAAATTGGCGTTGGCGCCACTATCGAGTGGCGGCGGTAGAGAGGTGGATGTAGGTGTGTGAAAGGAAGTATTGTGGTGGTTTTTGGTGCGGTTTCGACATAAGGAGCGCGGGCATGAAGGTTGCAATTTTGGGAGTCTCGTCGGTGGTAGTCCGGCCAGAAGTTTGTCGAGGTAAATTATGGCCTAACTTATTTCTTTGGTTTTGGGTGTTGATTTTGGAGTAGGGCTGAAGAAGGCAGTGGCGGTTGTGGGGTCTAGGCGGCGGTGATCGAGGTAAGCCTCTTGGGTAAATTGATTCTTGGTTCTGGGTTTTGATTTTTGGCTTATTTGGTGAGGATTTGGAGGCGACATTGGAGGATGGCCGTTGATGGTGGCGATTTAGGACAGGGGTGGTGTTGGGTGCAGGCGGTGGCGGTAGAGGTGATGATGATGATGATGATTTGCGTTGAAGATGGAGGTGAATTGGAGAAGGATGTGGCCGTGTGCGATGGTGATGGTGATGGTGGTTTTGGGTTCTTGATTTAGGTGGTGTTAGGGGGTGAATGGAATTCGCAGGCGGTGGCTGAAAGGATGGTTCTTGCAGGTTGAGGTGGTGACGGTATACTTGGTGCTGCATGCGATTGGATGGTGGATTGATTGAATGCATTGGCTGTGGTTTATGTTGATTTGGTTGTGGATTGTTGGCGGCGGGTGTGTTGGTTTTGGTGTTGAGGTTGAGGTTGGGGTCTTGGCTATGGCAGTGGCAGTAGTGATTTGTGGTGTGTTGAAAATTCATGTTGGTTGGGTGAAAGGGCTGTGGCAGAGGCGGTGGTTTGACTGTGGCGTGCTGGGGTGGTTGGGCAGTGGTTGATTGGTATCATGTTCGGTGGTGGACCGATGGTTCGATCGATGTTGGTTTATTGCAAATTGGGGTTGGATGGTGGTTAACAAGAAGGCAGTGGACAAGGGCAGAATTTGGAGTTGGATGATGGTGGTGATTCAGTGTTGATCACGAAGGAGGTGGTGGAAGTGGAGTTGTGAAGTTTGAAATGTTTGGGTGGAGATTTAATGGTGATGGTGAATTGGAATTGTGGTTGGTGGATTCATAAATGGAGGTTTGTGATGGAGGATTAGGTGGATAATGAAATGGAAAGTGGTGTAAAGCATGATGATTGATGATGATGAAATGGGTGGAAAAGAAGAAAACGTGGGATGTAATTAGGTTGAATGGCTAATTGAGAGGGATTGGGTAGAGATAATGGGGAAAATGTGCTAAATATGAAAATTGAAGTTGGGGAGGAAATTTTGGGATTAAAATGAATGGGAATTGGGGATTTTAAAAATAAATAAAAATTTGAGAATAAATTTAAATTGGAGATAAAATATTTTGGACTTAAAATATTTTGAATTCCATAAATTGAAAATTGAATTTTAAAATAAATAATGGACATGGACATAAAATCAAATAATTTGGATAATCTATTAAAAGTTGAAATCTGGACTTAAGAATAAATTCTGAAAATGATTCACTTTAATTGAACTGAAATTTGACTAAGATAAATTTAAAATAAAATATTACTTCGTTGGCTAGACTATCACGTTTTTTTAAAAAAAATAAATGGACAAAGTCGTAGCGACACATTTTTAAAATAATTATTTATTTAAATAAGCCATGGAAAATTCTCGATCGCTACAACTTGTGAACTAAATGGTAAGGAAATATTTGCATTTATTGTTAATTAATAAGGCATGTTGACACTTGGACATTAAAATAGTCAACATTGGACGAAATGTCACATGGCCTAAAGGGCGAGTGGGCTCCATTATGAAGAACATAACGACAAATGATTCGTTCAATTAGGGAGACGGAAGCAGCAACGAGCAGATATTTTAGGCGAGATTCCAACAAAACGTGTCTCGAAAAAAGAGGAGATCATGGAGCATAATGACGAAGTAATGTAGCAATTATCCTTCATTATTTCCCATAATTCCCTATTGATATGTCGATTATTGGCGAGAGAATTATTACTGGTCAATTCATGGGTAGCAGTTATTGAAAGTGCAAGTAGTAGGATCACTCAAACAAAGGCATGACAATTTTGAAATCGATTGACAGCTTCTGAGGAGCGGTTGCTAGATATATATACGCAAGAAATTGTGATGTTTTGAAGGACCAACAAATCGACTCTAAAATCAGATAATATAATTTCATTTTCATGTAATTGTGGAATTGCACCCCTTGGCTGTAACGACTCTACTCTCAATTGCAATCCCTTTCGAGATTTTTTCTCAAGACGTTTGTTCATGCATACATCATCTGAGTTTTATACTTAATTGTTTTGTACGAAACCATGCTTGAACATTCCTCGTGATTTTATAAAACTTGAGTCCAATTTTTCATTCAAACTTATTCAATCCTAATTTTACCTAAATCAATCATAAAATAATCTAAATTATGTAGATATCCACTCAATATTATGTTAAAAAAATAAGAATCAAAGCTAGAATAACCGCATAAAATACTCTGAACTTATCATGAAGTAATGCATTACTTCAAAAAATCTAAATTGACTTAAATGGAACTAGCATTTGTGTTTGATTTTGCCTTATGTTTCATCGAAAAAATGAGGACAAAAGCAAGAAGTACTTTTAAAGGCAATGTAATTGCAAGACAAAGGGTCAAAGTCTATTTATTTTTGCTGGGTGAAAGTGAGTAAAATGGCAAAAAATTGGTGGGACTAATCGATATCCGATCTCTTTATTGGTAGCATATATGACTTGATTATGGATGCATGTAATATTGGTTACTAATATGCATGTCGTATAATTATTATTTAAAAGAAAATATGCATCCGTTTTGGTTTTAGATAAAAAATCAAATTTTAGCTGATATTGGCTTTAAAAAAAAAACATTGTAGTCCCATAAAATCAATGGTTAAAAAAGAGTTAATAAAAATGAAGGCCAAACTTGAGTTGATATTGTTTGAAAATTGAAATATAAAAATAGCAGATTAATGTTGTTTGACTTTGAATCTATAAATAGTTTTTTGTTTTTCGAGATAAAATATGTGGTTTAAAAGTGCTTTCGAAAAATGTGCATGATTGAAAAGGTGATTTAGAAAATCGTGTTATATAAAAATTAGTTTATAATAGGTAATAATTCCGTTACCAACGGGCTAAATAAAATTTCCTTCATAATTACGGGGAAGAAATGTGTTTAATTAAAAATGAAGAATTATAAGAAAAAATATTCTATTTCTTAGAGTAGGATTTACAAAAAAAAAATTCAAAATCTTACATAAAAATAATATTCTAAAAGCTCTCTAAACACTCTTTCTTTTTCTAGAGGTGAGGTGTATCTTTTTACTCCATGTTTTTCTTATGAAAGTTACACCAACCAAATTGATCACTGATAAGTATATTTTATACACTTATTTACATGTTAAAAGTATAATATTATATTGTCTTTTTAGAATAAATGCTATTATATATAGCGACCCAGAATTTTATGCAATAAATAATTATTTTAATATTTAGAAAATTGAGTCGCTATTGTTTTGAAATTAATGCCGCGACGGATTCGTCTAGCCAAGTCAAGAAATATCGAATTTGTTCGATTTTAAATTAAAATCCGAATTTCTATAATTATATTATTTTAATTAAAGTATCATTTTCAAAATCATTTTAATTCCAATATTCCTTATTAAATTATTTTAAGTCCAAAATATGTAATTCAATTTTTATCTCAAAATTCATCCATTCTCAGATTTATTTTCAGTCCAAAATATATCTGTTTTAAATACAATTCTTAATCAAAGTTAGTCTAATTTTTAGTTGATTACTTCCCACATTTTGCATTCCTCTTTATTCTCATTTCCACCTCATTTCCAACCTATATCCACCATCAAAGCAAACACCATCATTCTCATCATCCTCAGCATCGCCGAAAGCCATTTCCAGTCCCTACTGCCAAGTTGAAACCTTCCATGTGCAGTTTCCCCTTTCCAGCTCCATTCTCATATTCCAACCATTCTTTCCAGCAAAGTTATAGCCTCCACTTTGATCACCAACTCCACCTATTTCAATGTTCAACATCACCACCAAATTCATTTCGGAACCATTCGACAACCACTCAAATCCACCAATCTACCGCCTATCACCATACACTGCCCTCTACCATCGTCACCATCGCCGCTCAATCAAACCACCACCAAGTTGCATCACAGCTGATCATTTACAACCAGCAGACGATATCACTCCCTCTGATCACCACTACTCAATTTTAAATCACCAAAACCAACCACTGCTAAATTTCATCAAGCAGCCATTCAATACATTCACCACCACCGAATCAAGCAGCAACCATCATCCACCAACGCTGCTATTTTCAATACCAATCCGCCCCTTTCACCATCAGTTCGCCGACCATCAACTAGCTGCCAAACACTGCAGCCGCCGCTTGCAGCCCCAAGTCAACACCTAATGCCATCGCTACCTTCTTCACCATTTCAACCGCCACCAACTCAGCACCCTCATCACCCATTTTCGAATCAGCCACCTCGAACCCAAAATCAACCCAAACCCAAGAATAAGCCAAACAAAGTACTTACCTCACCTCAGACCACCATTGGACAGATTTTGGCCGAAAAGCACAAATCCGATTTCGATTTCCAGCTTTGATTTGGTTTCGGTTTCACACAATAAACCACCCAAATAACTTCCTTCAACCACCCCACTGCTACCCTGGCAGCCGCCGCTTGACCACGGCGTTTCACCGGCAAATCACCGGCAGTACCTCCGCCGGACCCAAACTCTGCGTTTTTCTCTCGGACTGATTCAGAGAGTATATGAGAGAGAGAGAGGGTAAAGATATGATATATTATAAAATCTGATTTATTTTAATACTTTCGGAAATTGCTTTTTGGTCCTTGAAGTTTTAAAGATTTCAAATCAGCCCCTCAAGTTTTGAAATGTTTTAATCCAGCCCTTTTAGCTTCAAACTTATCATTTCAGTCCCTGCTGATTTTATTAATTTGATTTTAAGCTCAACTTTCAAAAGTATTCATTTTAATCTCTCAACTTTCAAAATATCTATTTTAGTCCCTCAACTATCAAAAGTATTCATTTTAATCCCTCAACTTTCAAAATATCTATTTTAGTCCCTGAACTTTTCAAAGTATTCATTTTAGTCCCTCAACTTTCAAAACATTAATTTTAGTCCTCAAATTATAATTTATCATTTTGAACTATATATTCGATATACTAAAGTGACTTATTGGCTAAGACGAAGCGTACGGAGAATTTAAAGAAATTGAAGTCATTCCCGCTCAACTTTGCACTCGTCGGATTTGAGGTAGACTCTCACTTATTAATTGATTTAAATTATGATTTCATATAAATGTCATGTGACTTGTGAAGAGTTATTTTTATGAAAGGAAATGAAAATGTATTTTCATGGAAAGAACAATGCGTAGACTCGCACTTATTAATTGATTTAAATTATGATTTCATATAAATGTCATGTGACTTGTGAAAGTCAATTTTTAAGAAAAAACAAGTATGTTTTTATGAAAGGTAAATATACCTTATGTTTTTATGAAAAGTAAGTATACCCTATGTTTTTACGATAATGTTTTATATGTTTTGGATCATTGCTACACATAAGAATTCTTGCCACCTAAGTTCGGTAAAATTCTTGTGTCTCCATAAGTTTATGAGGATTTACCACCTAAGTTCGGTAAAATTCCTGTCTTTCCATATGTTTATGAGGATTTACCACCTAAGTTCGGTAAAATTCCTGTCGCGTATGTTTATGAGGATTTCGATCCTATCTTATGTTATGATGGAAATGATCCCTATGAATTTCATGAATTATGTTTTGGTATACTTACTGTTATTATGATCTTACTGTGATTTTACTGTTATTATGATTTTACTACATAAGAATTCTTGCCACCTAAGTTCGGTAAAATTCTTATATTTATGAGGATTTCGATCTTATCCTATGTTATTATGATCTTACTGTTATTATGGTTTTACTGCATAAGAATTCTTGCCACCTAAGTTCGGTAAAGTTCTTGTGTCTATTTATGTTTTTGAGGATTTCAATCCTATCTTATGTTATGCTTTCAAAAGAAATTATGCTTGGCATAATTAAAATGTTTTTATAAGTATATGGTTTTCAAAGAGCTGTTTTCAAAGAACTAATTTCAAAGAGCCTATGATTTGCAAAATATGTCCCGTGCTGTAATGCACAATATGAGTTTTATCAAGAGCCGTTTTATAAAGAAGCTCTATCAATGCCCGTTTTATAAAGAGCCGGGATTTATGTGTTTAATCATCTTATAAATTAAATTAATATGCGATGAGTCTACTGAGTATTTCCCCCATGAAATACTCACCCTACTTTTTAACAGTTTTGCAGATTTCGGAGACGGTGGCGAGCGATGAATGATGGTGGCAATAATCGTTAAACGGTTGAAAGTTTGACGTTAATGATTTCCGTATTTTTCCAAACAGTCGAATAATTTAGAGAAGTTCATTTATTTGAGAAATTATGACATTGTCAATTTCTTTACAAAATTAATGGTTTGATTTACTATTTCAAATGGTTTCATAAATGTTTTAAATTTTATCGGCCATTACAGTTTATTTAATGTTGCCAAAAATGAATTTCAATTATTTCTTCCGCAAAAATATTATTCGAAAAAATTTAGACAGAAAATGACGTAGTGAATCGGGTATACGGAACTCGGGGCGCTACATTATATCCTTGTTATTTGTTTATATTTCGAAAATAATCCCGATTTGAGAAAATAAAGCAATTGAGATGAATAAAGAGCAAATGAATGACAAATGGGGCTAAATTATACACATGAAAAGTACATGAAGTCGAGTGAGGACCAAAGATGAGCTAAAGTGGAAGAAGTGAGAAATTCGGGAGCTTAATTGAAGAAATCAAGACAAGAAATAACTCAATTGAAGACATTCAGAAGTATAAGGGCTAAATGGACCTAATCAGAAGAGGAGGAATTCCTGTGCAAACAAGGAAAATGGTCAACTTTTAAAGATGTTGAAAGAAGAGGATCAAGGAAAATTCTGATAACCACTCGATCACATGAGGTAAAACTATGCGATCGCTTTAAAATTAGGAAAACTATAAAACGATCATTGCACACGATCGCAAGCAATTGAACCACGTGATCTGTAACGCCTCGAGTTCTAAAGCACCGGGATGTCACGTCATCCTTTCAAACTGGTTTTCGAGAATAATGAGTTTGCGGAAAATAACTAAAAATTCAAATTTATTTAAAATTCAATGATAAATAATTCAAATGTTCAAAATAACTTAAATAATAATAAGGAAATTCGAAAACTTGGAATTAAATGTATGAAATCAATTTTTCTCAAAACATATTAAAATTTCTTCAATAGCCACCATCTCAGGCTCCATCATCAACTCAAAAATCTGAAAATTTGTAATTTAAAGAAAGGGTGAGCATTTTCATAGAAATACTCAGTAGACTCGACGCATAATAATAATTGGTATTACAAATAAAATACATAATCATGATATTCAAGTAGTCTTATGCATTTAAGCAAGTAAATTTTCATAACATCATGCTTTAAACAAGCAAGTAATTGTCATGCCCGAAGGCAAGTAGTCTCATGTCCGAAGACAAGGAATTGTCATGTCCGAAGACAAGAAATTGTCATGAACACAATCATACACGCAAGATCTATAATACAAATAATTGTTGATGCGCATTTTAGAAAATAAGTTTGTAGTTGGGAGTCTACCTTATTTCTCGAGTTTTGAGCAAAGAGGAATAAAACTTTCTAGTGTTCTCTCGTCTCGTCTAGCCCTATAAAATAAATGATTTATATTAGTATTTTGAGATTTAAAGTCTTTTTTGAAGAAGAATAAAAATGAAATTGGAAGAATCAGGGACAAAATAATTGACTTTTAAAACTTAGGGGACTTGAATAAGTTTTTAGAAAACAATTGGGCTGACACAGTAATTTCAGAAATTTAGGGGTTGAATAGAATATTTTTGAAACTGAAAAAGGACCGTGATTAGATATTTTTAAAATTCGAGGGACTAAAATGAATGTTTTGCAAACTGGGGGCTAAAAGGGTAATTTTGTAGAACTTTTAGTGGCTGAATAATAACATTTTTAAAACTCAATAAAGGCTTACAAACGTTTTTAAAACTGAGAGGACTGAATTATATATTTTCGAAAACTTGGGAACCAAGGTGTAAAAATCAAAAATTAAATATGAAAACAAAAAGGGGTTTTGAGTTAAAAAGACTTGTCAAAGCATAACTTTAGTAAAATAGATCTCCATCTACTATATTTTGGTAAATAGATTTTCTCCATAAATAAAAAAGAAAAGAAGTTAGACATTGTCTATAATACCCATGTTTGCCAAATCACCTTGAAACCTAGTATACAACCAAACATGTCCTAATTATTTAACCCAACAATTCATTTCTCGTTTTCTTATCTGGATAGTTCATGCTCTCACATTTATCTTCTTCTCCACTTGTTTTCTTCTACATAAAAGCCTAACAATCATATTATTATTTGCCATTCTCTTTTACCCATTGAAGCTTGAGTGGTGTGTAAAAATTGTTAAATAATTCACATTTTGGATTTACAATTGGAGAAGAAAAAAGGTACACATTAAAATCATTTCCTAAAACTTTTTTGCTACATTTTTTGTTCTAGTGCATTATACAGTGCCGATTTATGTATTTGTTTACGAATTTTCCATAACGTCACGCATGCCGTTATCTGTGATGTATAACGGCACTCATGCCGTTATCTTTTTTTTTCACTGTCAGTATGTATATAACATCCACGGTTTACAAAATTGTTGCTGATATATGCATTTGTTTAAAAATTTGTCATAACGTCATAATTGCCGTTATCTTTGATTTATAACGGCACGCATGTCGTTATCTAATTTTTGACTGACACCATATACCTAGCATTGATTGTGATAATTGGCTTTGAAAATATGACTAATTTAGTACTATTAGACATAGGTTAATAGTTAGCATTCTTCATGTATTGAGTGAAAAATTTATTTTTTGCATTTTGACATGTATAGTGTAGTACTATTATGATATAATAAATTGAAATCTATTTGTTTTATGTTGAATTGCAGTGATGGATGTGTTGGACAAGGTGTGGATATCAGTTTGTTATTTTGTTGAGTTTGTGGAGAAAGAATGCGGTGGGTGGACATGGAGGCATGTAGGCAATGGTCCAGCAAATGTGACTCCTATTCTTGTTTCAAAAACCACTACATTTGCAGAGCTAGATGTTAAAGTTCGAGGGGTTTTGGAGTTTGATTCTAGGTTATATGATATAGAGATGGCAACCGTTATCCCTGGCATGTCTAATGTTCCAGTTCCCCCAACGAAGATTGATTGTGACAACAATATACGGTGGTATCACTCTGTTTGTTGAGAAGTTCCCCTTTGTGTTACCCTTTTGAAGAAAAATGTTGAGGAGTATGAAGAAAGTGATGGTTTAAGAGAGAACGAAGAGCGTGCTACTATTGCATCACATGGTGATTCACTGAGTGAAATGCAAACAGAAGGTAGTAATATGGGAGATGAAATTGTTGATGGAAACTTTGTTGATTGGGATGGTTTGAATATAATTCCATTTATCCCTAGAAGATAAGAACTTCACGAAATTTCTCCTGTGACAGTTGTGCATGATGAAAATGTGTATACACCTGAAGTTGTTACCTACAACAACATTGAGAATTTAACTGCAAATTTAAGTTCAATCCCTTGTGGACCATCATTGAGGATTCCTGAATCTGAGGATTTGCAAGTGAAACAATTGTTCCCTACCAAAAAGACTTTGTTATCGAAGTTTTACTTGCACTCAGGTATCACTTCGAGTTTAAAGTGAAGAATTCAAACCAATCTGTTTATGTAGTTGTTTGTCTGGAGACAAACTGTAAGTGGCATATGCGGGCAACAAAGTTGAAAGAATCTGTTATGTTTCAAGTTCGAACCTACTATAGTCATCACACTTGCTCCATGAGTGTTCGTCATCGAGATCATCGACATGCTAGCTATTCAGTGATTGGAGCTCACATTACCTCCAAGTTTGAAGATGCCAGAAGAGTTTATAGACCGAGAAACATCATCAATGATATTCGTGAAGAGTTCGGCATAACAATAACCTATAATAAGGCATATACGGCAAGGTATTTTGCATATGGACTCATCCGAGGACTCCTGATGATAGTTATACTAAATTATCTTTGTATTGTCATGTTTTGGAGCAAAAGAATCCTGGTACAATTACCTTCATTGAAACTGATGATAGTATGCATTTCAAGTACTTTTTCATGGCCCTAGGACAAAGTATACGTGGATATCAAACCTCAATGCGACGGGTAATATATGTAGATGGAACATTCATAACATCCAGATATCGAGGAACTCTACTTGTAGCAACATGTCAAGATGCAAATATTCAAATTTATCCACTTGCATGGGGTATAGTTGACTCGGAGAATGAGGCTTCTTGGACTTGGTTCTTTCATAACTTGCGGGAAATAACTGGTGACTCGCAGGAACTAGTGATTGTTTCGGATCGTGGTAAAAGCATACCTCATGCATTTAGTAATGTCTACCAAATTGAAAATCATGTAAATTGTATATGGCACTTGAACAATAACTTGAAGACTACATTTCCAAAAGCTGATTTGTTCTTGTTATTCAGAAAGGCGGCAGAAGCTTACTCCATAACAGAATTTGAGGCATACATGGCAGCGCTTTGTGGTAAAAAAAAGGGCATCAGAGACTACTTGTAAAAGGATGTTGGTGGTTTCCATTATTGGAGTAGGGCACATTCAAAAGGAGTTAGATATAATATCATGACAACAAACAACGCAGAATCTTTGAATTCCGCGTTGAAGGAGGCCCGTGATTTTCCTATACTAGGGTTGATTGAATTATTCGACAGGTGTTGCAAAAATGGTACTATGAAAGGCATGTTGAGGCAGAAAAATGCACAACCTAACTCACCCCACCTATGGAGGATAAGATGTACTTAAAGTATAACCAGTCACACGGGTGGAACGCGATTCAAATATCAGGAAATGAGTTTCAAGTAGTTAAAATTTTGGAATTATACATCGTAAACTTGGAAGAATACATATGTACTTGTAGGCGATTTGATTTAGATAAATTTCCTTGCCAACATGCAATTGCTGCAGCAAAGCAGAATGGTCCTGATGGTTATGGGCTTTGCTCTCCTTTCTATACCACATTTTGTTGGAGACAAGCTTATTCGGAATTTATATATTCATTACCAAATGAGAATGAGTGGGAAATTCCTGAGGAAGTTAGATCAAGAATCATCTTGCGTGATCAAGACGACCTGCTGGACGCCCACCGAAACAGAGAAAAAAATCAATTGGAGAGGTACACAGGCCTCGTAAATGTAGTAGGTGTATGAAGATGGGCCACAACCGGAGTACTTGTATAAATCCTTTATCGGCTACATAGAGATGGATGCACTTTATGTAGTAATTGAACATCCTTTTGATAAAATATGTAATTTGCATTTCAAGTTTTTAATACATTTTAGTATTGTTGAAACTGTGAATTTTACTGTTATGCATGTTATAGTAGATCAATATCGTAACAGGTAGTTAACAAATATGTTCATCAAGTTGTTGTTATAATCTGTCAGCATAACGGCATAGATACCGTTATGCAATCACTAAAACGGCAAACGTGCCGTTATGTTCATAAACGGGCTTGCAGTCATTTGTATCAGCAGAACATGTCTTATTTTTTTACAAAATCAGTCTAACAAGTCTGTGTATCCATTTCTATGTCGTTCGGAAGAGTTTAGGTCAATAACGGCACAAAAGCCATTACGAGTACACTAAAGCGGCATACTGCCGTTATACTCATAATTTTATACTTGTCACTCATTTTGATCAGTACACCTCATCTCTACATGTAACAGGGAGATAATTTTTTTTTAACGTTGTAGCAGATAAATATCGTAACAGGTAGTTAATAGATATTTTCTTCAAGTTTTGGTTATAATCTGTCAGCATAACGGCACAGATGCCGTTATGCAATCACTAAAATGGCAAACGTGCCGTTATGTTCATAAACCGGACTTGCAGTCATTTGCATCAGTACAGCATGTCTTATTTTTTTAGAAAATCAGTCTAACAAGTCTGTGTATCCATTTCTATGTCGTTCGGAAGAGTTTTGGTCAATAACGGCACAAAAGCCGTTACGAGTACACTAAAGCGGCATACTACCGTTATACTCATAATTTTATACTTGTCACTCATTTTGATCAGCACACCTCATCTCTACATGTAATAGGGAGATAAATTTTTTTTTAATGTTCTAGCAGATAAATATCGTAATAGTTAGTTAACAGATATTTTCTTCAAGTTTTGGTTATAATCTGTCAGTATAACGGCACAGATGTCGTTATGCAATCACTAAAACGGCAAACGTGCCGTTATGTTCATAAACCGGACTTCCAGTCATTTGCATCAGCACATCATGTCTTATTTTTTTAGAAAATCAGTCTAACAAGTCTGTGTATCCATTTCTATGTCATTCGGAAGAGTTTAGGTCAATAACGGCACAAAAGCCGTTACGAGTACACTAAAGTGGCATACTGTCGTTATACTCATAATTTTATACTTGTCACTCATTTTGACCAGCACACCTCATCTCTACATGTAACAGGGAGATACATTTTTTTAACGTTGTAGCAGATAAATATCGTAACAGGAAGTTAACAGATCTTTTCTTCAAGTTTTGGTTATAATCTGTCAGCATAACTGAAAAGATGCCGTTATGCAATCACTAAAACGGCAAACGTGCCGTTATGTGCATAAACGAGCTTGCAGTCATTTGTATCAGCACAACATATCTTATTGTTTTATAAAATCAGTCTAACAAGTCTGTGTATCCATTTCTATGTCGTTTTGAAGAGTTTAGGCCAATAACGGCACCAACACCGTTACAGATACACTAAAGCGGCATACTGCCGTTATGACCATAACCGGACTTGTCATTCATTTGTATCAGCACTAAACGTGTTATTTTTTATAATATGACTCTAACAAGCCCGTGTATTCATTTCCATGTTGTTCCGAACAGTTTATACCCATAACGGCAGAAATGTCGTTATGGGAACAATAGAGCGGTGTACGTGTCGTTATAATCATACCTTACTAATTTAATGCTTTAATCGATCCCCATATATGTTAACATTCGAAAACAAACAAAATTAAAGTATTAGTTGTTACAATGACACTAATGATGCTTCGTTTTTAAGATTTCATAATAAAATAAATCAAGTAACTTAAAGGATGCATGTTGTGTTTATGATGGATTAGATAAAATAGACTAGTTACCTTTCTACTTGAGCATTCTTCTACTCCGACATCCAAAAATCACATCCATATGTCCAAAAGTACGTAAATGTCGTAACTACACAAGTGAAAATACGTTCGGTTGCATTTAAAGTCATTACGGCAACCCTGCCGTTACGAGAGAACTAGAACGGTACGCTTGCCGCTATCCTTTCTTCTTGAACATTCTTCTACTCTGACATCCAAAAATGACATCCAGATGTCCAAAAGTACGTAAATGTGGTAACTACACAAGTGAAAACCCATTCGGTTGCATTTAAAGTCATTACGGCAACCCTGCCATTACGGCAGCACTAGAACTGCAGGCATGCCGCTATCCTTTCTTTTCGAACATTCTTCTACTCCGACATCCAAAAATGACATCCAGATGTCCAGAAGTACGTAAATGTCGTAACTACACGAGTGAAAACCCGTTCGGTTGCATTTAAAATCATAACGGCAACCCTGCCGTTACGACAGAACTAGAACGGCATGCATGCCGCTAGAGGTGTCAATCCGGGTGGTCCGGGCCGGGTCGGCCCGTCAATATAAAAGACCGGTAACGGCCCGCTTGAAAAAAAGCCCGCCCGCTGCGGGTTACGGGCCGGTTACGCAAATTTTGAACTACAACCCAGGCCCGCCCCCTGGCCCATCCGGGTCGAGCCCATTTGGGTTGCGATTCGTTATGATTTGACCCGTATGAATAAAAACATAGATTTTTTTTTCATATTTGTAGCAATTTTTTTGTCAGGTTTGTAAATACAAAATGATTAAATGATAAATTCATATTTATACCATAAAATATTTACATAGAATTTAAAATTATAGTTTATGTTATATGAATTACTTCTAAATTTGCAAATTTAAATAAAACATAAACAAATAACAATTAAAAGAGTATTTTTAATTACTATTATCAAAAAAAATTACTTTTTTAGCTATTAGGGAGAAAAAATAAGACTTTACTTTAAAAGTTAAATTAGAGTTTGTAGAAGAATAGAGATTTTCAATGTTACCATATTTAATAAAAACAGTTTATTTTTACTTTTTTTTTTTTACGGGCCAGCGGGTTAACCGCGGCCCGCGAAGGTTTAACCCGCAAAACCCGCGGTTCACAACTTCTTGACCCGTGAACCGCCCGCACAGGTCACGGGTCGGCCCTCGGTCCCAGGTCAATCCGGGCCGGTTTTTCACGGGTTTGATCGGCCCTCCGTCTTGACACCTCTACATGCCGCTATCCTTTCTACTTGAGCATTCTTCTAATTCAACACTCGAAAACCACATCCAAACGTCCAGAATTACATAAATATCGTGACTCCATAACTTGAAACCTGTCCGGCTGCATGTAAAGGCATAACGGCAACCCTGCCGTTACGGCAGAACTAGCATGCCCCTATCCTTTCTACTTGAGAAATCTTCTAATCCGACACTCAAAAACCACATCCAAACGTCCAGAATTACATAAATATCGTGACTCCATAACTTGAAACATGTCCGGCTGCATGTAAAGTAATAACGACAACCTTGTCTTTACGGCATAACTAGAATGGCATGTCTGCCGCTATCCTTTCTACTTAAGCATTCTTCTAATCCTACACCCAAGAACCACATCCAAATGTCCAGAAGTACATAAATATCGTGACTACATAACTTGAAACCTGTCCGGCTGCATGTAAAGGCATAACGGCAACCATGCCGTTACGACATAACTAGAACGGCATGCATGCCACTATCCTTTCTACTTGAGCATTCTTCTACTCCGACACCCGAAAACCACATCCAAATGTCCAGAAGTACATACATATCGTAAATACATAACTTGAAACCTTTCCAGTTGCATTTAAAGGCATAACGACATGCATGCCGTTACGAAAGAACTAGAACGGCATGTGTGCCGCTATTCTTTCTACTTAAGCATTCTTCTAATAATCTGTATAAATAACAACTTAAACTTAACGAAAATCTGATTAACCATTCACATCTCAAAATCAAATCCATAAACAGTAACCTGTACACTGAAAAGCACCTATACACAAAAATCGACTTTACAAAAACCTGTACATAAACCGAACATATTAACCATTCACATAAAATAACTTCACATCTCAAAAAAACTATTGAAGAATAGTATGTTGAAATCAGTAATACACATCATTCTAAGGGTCGAATTCTCCTCCAAAGATCTCAGCTGCCATTTTCTGCCTCCTCATTAGCATATACTGAGGTTGCACAAGATGCAGGTCAAGTCCAGCTACAGAAAATTCAATGAACTTCACTGTGAAGACTCCACAATCTGATCTGTAAAAAGAAATTAAAGAGTGTTTTAGTCCAAACATCAACATTTTTAAGAACAGTATTTCGCCAACAATGAATACATGCCAAAATGGTGTTTAAGTTAAAAAATTTACCCATTATCTTGTACTGAAAGCTTCTTCACCCTGTGATGCGTAAACATTGATGTGCTATAGTTTCCATCGACATGTTTTTTCAGAAACCATGGTAAGACCACCTTCAAGGGTTTCATGTAGTTGGCAAGGTTGTTTTCGCGTACTATACTCATTAAGCTATCGAATATGCTAATATTTCGCTCTTCCAAGTCGACCTCAAGTGCAAACCAATGTGACTGAGGGACACAATATGGAATATAGAGATAGAGACAATTCATCTAAAGTTTCCCAATACTGGGAGTTGCCCCTTCAACATAATTCACCAACACCTTGGCAAACTGGTACTCCGACTTATTTTGACCTAACTTTTCCACATTCTTGTACGCGCTTTCCACAAATTTCCAGAAATTGGAGTCGAGAACAGCGCAATCATGTTGAAAGAGATCTGCATATTTAACTGCTCGCTCCCTGATGTGAAATAATGCAGAGTCCACATGCTATACATAAACATGCAATTAATAAATTGAAATGACCAAAAAATATAGTAAGCTATCAACATTTTTACTTACATCGCCATTAAGCCAGATTGATCAAGAAGATCGTCAAAAAATTTCCTCCCAGCATCACAAATTGCCAATGCAACTGCATCCCTATAACATCATTTGCACTGTGAATAAATCAGCAATATAGTAGATGAAGACCCTACACTAGGTTAACTGAAGGAAGAGAAAAACTTACCTTGGTGAAGCTTTTTCCAACCACTCATTCAAGTCACTCGGTTTTGCAGGATCCAGTTCTCGGAAGGGATAAAAAACAGTGACATTCTTGAACTTCCTTCTCTTCAATGGATTGGTCAACGGGGTACGTAATGATTTCCCCTTCCTTCTTTTCCTTTGGCCTCTACCTTTAGGAGATTCCTCATATGTCTGATCCTCAAGCAAAATAGTAGAAGATTCTCCAACTTGATCTACAAATTGGTTAAACATGTATGATATGCATTGACCAGTACATCAAAAGTCTATTTCTTTATTCAATTTACAGATTATACCTCCATGAGAGGTTTCTACAGGCTGCTCCAGACTTTTTGACATCACAATGTCAACAGGTTCATGCTCTCCCATTCGGTGCTCAGAATCTGGGATCAAAATGCGAGGCATTCCTCGGTACAACATGATGGAAGTTGAAGGATTCGAGACAATGCCTATGAAGGGAGATCAATCGAAACTTGATTAAGTTTAAGAAATTATAGAACTAAAAAATATAAAATCACGACAAAAAAAAAAAAAAAAAACTTCACCAATAGCATCCCTTGGCCCTTCACGTTGAATTGGCGTGGCTTGCTCCTCTTCATAGGTGCGTTCTTCCACAATATTGGAATTCTTAACTACATCCTGGACAACATGGGCTTCTTCTTGCTCCTTGTTATCTTCCTCTTGCCTCCCTTTCTCTTCGGGCACACTGCCCTCATGATGAGGTGAATAGGTATCAAATCCCCTCATTTTTGACTGATATGCACCCTTATCTGATCGAAAGCCACCACTTTCAACGAACTGTAGAATTCTATCAAGTTTGGTCTCAATGCGATCACATCGACCATTTATCCTCCTCTCCATTTCTCTCATTTCTTGCATGATTACCTCCAATCCATCATTGTTATGAGAGGAGGATGGTTTTTCATATGGCTGCTGGCGCTTGGAAACATCAGGTTCATCTTTCTCAGGCTCCTCCCCTCCATCTTCATTGAAGCTATTATCTACCCTAGAGTCTTCTGCATCATCAAATGGTGTGATTCCCAGGTAGAATTCTTCATCAGCTTCTTCTGATGAAGCCACTAGTGTCCGCTTCACCCTGAAGTTCCTCATTTCAATTTCACTCTCTAAGAACCTGTTCACTGTTTCTCCATCGAGTTTTGGATGCTGAAAATCCCACCCCGACATTCTTGGGATTCTGTCACCTTCCAATCTCCCAAATTACGTTTGAATATCCCAATTGTACATTCATAGGATCTCTTTCCCCAAGCATAATTGTCGAAGCGATCCATATCCTCAACCAAATAAAACCACCATAAGTTAAGAGTCGTGTTCTCTTCCGTAGCTAACAAAACATATGCTAAAATTAATAAAAGGCCAAGCTTCAACTTGTCCGGCTGGTGAGTACACCTTTGGAATGTACTTAACAATTGCTTTCTGGTCACTTTTCCTTTGCACTTCTTAAAGTAATTTTGCATCAGATAACTATTTAGGCCTAAGTTCTCATCCTCAAATTCCAAATCTCCAGCTTTAAAGCCCGTAACTAAAATAAATTCTTCAAGCCCAAATCTAGTAAGTCTGTTACCAAATCTGAACCATACTTCTTTCTCTTTTGTTGTTCTCACCGCCCTAAGAATGATTTGATGAACCATTTGAAGGGACATTTTGATTTCAGCAACGTCCAACAGATGGCCAAAACAGGACTCCCTAAATTGCTCTTTATGCTTAGCATCCAAACTATAATACACCTCAGTTACAATCTGAAGCCTACATCTATTACTTATTTTGCCTCGAACTCTGTCTTTCACATCAACAACATACTCCAATGAAAAGCCTACCTGCAAAGACAAAGCGAGGAAAGGTTGATTATATCGTACAACATTACATAATTCAATAATAGACTTAGTTGTGGATCATACATCCAAATAGAATATGTAGATCCCAAATACTTCAAACAATTGCTAAAAAGATTGATTTCTACGATAAAATACCCAATTTGGTACAAATTCACACTAAACTCTAATCAGATTATAGTAACCCCACAACACATTTCTACATTTGAGAGGGGCCACCTGCATCTTGTTAAGCCATACATGGTTGTAGTTTAGAGCAATAATCTGTCTGCTGTGAATGAAGCTCTTAATGAGATATATGTGGAGGAGGAGGATTATGATAGACTGCATCGCAGATTCTCTAATTTAATTGCTGCAATCCCGGTGTTTTTGACAATTATCATGACAGTGTAGATATGTTGGATTGGAAGCAGGAACAAATTCAATAATCCCTACCCAATTTCATTTCTGAAGCAGCTGAACAAAACAAAATTGTAACATACCCATCATGGCAAAATGTAGCAGAACTCTCAGCAATTGAATACAGATACATCAACCAAAAAATCAATCACAGCATACCCAAAAATTATGACAACTTAGATAGAGATACATTCAAATTGTGTTGTTGCTCACACTTCTGCTTCACAATTCACATAACTGGGGGTCTACTGAGTATTGACATACTCATAATATTAAATAAATTGGACTTGCCACCTCAAGGAGCCAACATTTACTGGTATATAATTTTTTTTATATATCTAATGTCATGATAAATGTGGGAACATTGTTATTTTGTTTCTTCTAGTTGAAAGGGGGATTAAAAAATTAAAGAAGAAGGAAGAAACTTCTACACCAATGCCCTCGATCAATTGGCTAGTGACTTTGTGGACCAAGTACTTTGGTCCTTTGTTTATGACTACTCCATGGTACTAACATTACTCGTCATATGCTTCCTGACCTATATTTATCAAGTACAGGACAGAGAAAGAAATGAATCGTCGCAAGAACATGGTTGCAAATTTAAGATCAAAAGTAAACCAAATGGCTTCCACATTGAACATGTCAAACTTTGCAAATAGGGATACCTTACTGGGACCGGAAATCAAGCCTGCTAATGCCATTAGTGGAACAAATGACCTTGACAACCATGGCATTGTTGGTCTTCAAACACACATCATAAAAGGCAAGTGGCTCCCCAACTTTGATAATAAAAGTTCATCTTTACCCATTTTCACTCTGAGCAAAGCAAGACAATGGCCTTGAGATATTGGAGTTAGGGTTAAGCTATATTCAAACAATCCCCC
Organism: Ligustrum vulgare; assembly: GCA_963555705.1. Taxonomy (NCBI): domain Eukaryota; kingdom Viridiplantae; phylum Streptophyta; class Magnoliopsida; order Lamiales; family Oleaceae; genus Ligustrum; species Ligustrum vulgare. Next base: position 34,484,317 of record OY743187.1, read on the forward strand.
CCAAAAAATCAACCAAATGGCATCAAGAAATTTTTTTTCAGTGCAATCAAATTGAGGGCATTACAGCATATATTTTAAAATCAGAAACTGGTTACGCATATTGTTGATAAAAGTACAATCGATGATGGTGAAGCTTCAACTATTGATAAAACACAAAAAGAAGAAAAAGGATATGGAAATGAGCACTTACAGTCTTCTTGTTTCTTATTTGGAAGATATTGTTGTCGATGAATCCTTTCATGGAGATGGTGGCGTCGCTTGGATACTAAAACGAGTTGAAGAGACCCGTTAATTTTTGAAATTTTTTTCACAATGGAGGGAGGAAGAAGAGCAGGAAGAGAGGAAGGTCGGTGATGGTGAGAGAAAATGACAGAATGTTTGGAATTAGGGTATATTGAAGAGGGGGGCACTTGTGCAATTTGATCATTAATTTCCTTTTTGATTTAATTTAAAAATCCTTTTTTTGGTCAAAGTCTATATCTCAAAACATTTTGGTTGCCATACCTATTTACCGATATTCCCCAAACAAAAAGAAGGAAACCAACTTCTCTGATTCATTTCAAAATCAGAGAAATCAGAGACGAGAGGGTGCGACGGAGCTCGTCCCTCGAAGCCCGGCACCTTTGCCGGCGATTTTTCGGCGAAACACCACCGGCGAGTGGAGATGTGCGGCGTGGGTGCACATAGGGTTAGAGTTTAACGATTTTGGTGTGAGGTGGGTGTTAAACAGAGGATGGAAGTTGCGATTTCTCGGTGATAATACGGCGAAATCCGGCTAAATTTCGACAACGCAGGCCGGCGGTGATGAAGGTAAATTATTGGTTAATTAATTCTGATTTTTCTTTTGGATTTGATTGGGGATTGAATTTTCTTGGGTTTGTTTGGAATCGTGTAGTGCGATGGCGGGTTTCGTAGTGATGGAGGCTCAGCTGATTGGGTATTTGAGTTTGGTGGCTTGGTAATGGCAGGTTGATGGTTTGACCATGTGTGTTTTCTTGCAAGCCGTGGCTTGGTGTTGGGTGAAGAAGCAGTTTGGTTGGTAATGGAGGTTTTAGGCTATGCTGATGGCTGCCGGTTCGTCATGGTAAGTATTTTGGGTTTGTGTCGAATTGTAGCAGATTGGATTTTGGAGTTCTATTGAATATGAATGAAGACGGGGTAGTGGCGTCGAGTTGCTGTGATAGTGCCATCTGATTACTAGGAGTTTACTGGAACTTTGAGACTTGGGATCAGGTTTTTGGATCGACAGTGGACGTTGGCTGTGTGCGTGGTGCGAGAGAGAGTAGGTTGGGAAGAGTTGAAGGGCAGGAAATTACCGTGAAGAAATTGTTGCGAATTTGAGTTCTAGTTGTGAATGAGAAGGGGGCATATATAGGCATTGATTGATAAGAGTGTTAATGTTGAAATAGAATTGTGAGATAAACTATAACGACTTCTAATGGAATAAAAATTGTATTTAGGAAGATAATTTTGAATAAAATAAATCGAAATTTGATTTAGACTAGGATTGTGAAAACTTGGGATACAAGAATACTAGTACGAATAGAATACATTTCTAAAACTAATTAGTTAAAATATAAACTTGGATAAAAATAATTTGGATAATTATAAAACTGAACTTTGAATTTTAGACTTAAAATAATTCGGATTTAAAAATAAATAATAATTTTGGAGTTTAAATAAATTTGGACGTGGATAATATTTAAAATTATGAAATTGGGCTCGAAAATCGAATTAGACTCAAATTATATTTTATTGGCTCGAATTAATTAATATGGCTAGACGAACATGCTTTAGTTTTTAAAAAAATAGGTGAAATTGCAACGATTTTTTTTAAGAAATTAAATGATTATTTAAAATTTAACTGAAAATTTCTTGATCGCTACATGATCGCGCAGCTGTTCAACTGGGACGTCTAATGGGATTTTGTGGAGATTATCTCCTAATTAACCTAGGTCACGCCCACACCTATATATACTCAACAACATGCATGAATTTGGGGTTCCCAACTCTCCATATTACATAGCAAAACTCAATTAAATTGTCAGAATAACCAAGAGGGGCATAAAGAGAATATTGAAGATTCATGCAACAAGAAGAATAATTTCTCCATCCGGGTAATGAATTCTCCAAATTCTTGTTGTGGTTTATCTTTCTTCATGTTTCTAGGCTAAGCTTTTGTGTTAGAATTGTGATGAAATTTTACTTTTCGGATTTCATGTTTTGATACTAGTTTAATTTAATGCAATTTATGGGTTTGAACAATTTTATTTTATTTTCATGCATCTATAATTATGTGTGTAGTAATTATATGAGTATTGTGGTGTTTTCTTATGTTCGAAAAATTAGAATTACGCTATACATATTTCAATTGTCACAAAGGTTTATAGGGGATAGACTAATACCCCTATGCTTTATGTTATTTTTTAAAGTGTTCACAAAATGTTAATGGTTTTCTATATATTTGCATTCGTCATAGAAATATGGTCAGGTCACATATAGAAACAAGATTTAATTCGTCATTCGAAAGAGGGTTTTAAAAAAAATTGGAACATATATTTAAAATCCCATGAATTGTAGTTAAACATTTAAATCAAAACATGAATGGAGGGAGTAAAGTTGATTCTCAATTATAAAATGTTTTTCTCATTATTTATAGTATTTAAAACTTTTTGTTTTTATTCGTTAGTCTAATTCCGAATTCAAAACCTATTGATTTTTCTAGTTCTGGTTAAGGAGTTCTAATCTAGAATAATAAATTGTCTCAATCCTCGTGGGTACAATACTTGAACTCATTGTCTACTATATTACTTTTGTGATCAGTACACTTTTGGTCGGAAATAGAGCAACAATTTTTTTTCGCCGTTGTCGGGATTGTAGCTTAAATTTATTTTTAGATTACTTTCACTAATTCAGACTCTTTATCACTTTATTTTTATTTTTTATTTCTGTTTCAGTTCATTCACTAGTTCTTTTGTTTTTCGAAGATTTGTGTATGCAACATTCGAGACAAGGTGATCTTGCAGAAGCTGATCCGAAAATCAAATGCACGTTACATCGTAGATTAAGAGAAGAAAAAGAAGCATAAAAACAAAGACAATAAAAATAGCAATACGTGGCAAATTTACATGATGACGAAAGACTCTACAAATTGTTCATAACCAGTCAAGCATTGTGTATCCACCATTTGAGCCAGCAAACTTCCAATTAAAAACCATTGTCATAAGCATGTTCCAAAATGAGCAGCAATTTTATGACGAACCGGATGAAAACCCGCATGTACATGTTTCTAAATTCTTGGACATGTTTCAACACTTTTAATATCAGGGTGTATCAGATGATACTATCAGAATCAGGTTATTTTCATACACTTTACGAGACTGAGCAGTGGATTGGTTTGATTCCCGTCCCGCTACAAGCATCACGACTTGAAATGACTCGGTTCAAAGATTCTGCACAAAGTTCATGTATCTGGTTAAGATTCCTAAACTCAGACACGATATAACCATATTTCAACAACAAGACTCGGAAACTTTTGATGAAGCTTGGAACAGCTTTAAAAACATGCTTTGAAAATGTCCAAACCATGGCATCACACTGGGTCATCAAACACAATTCTTCTACGCAGGTCTTCTTCCTCAATTTAAGAGCTTGGTGGACTCTTTATTGAATGGTTCACAAGGCACTCAAATTACTGAAAGGGCACTACAATTATTTGAAAGGATAGCTAATACAAACACCATACGGGGATCCGACAATTGAGTTCAAACAAAACCATTAGGAGTCTATGAAATAGACACTTACACCGTAATATCCACTAAAATAGATTCTTTAGTTGCAAAAGTGGAAAGTCTATCACATTATGACCATAGAAAGATAAATTCAAGTTGAGCTGTGAAGATTGTGGAGCGAGTCATCTTACTACATATTGTCCCATTTTAAACTGTCCGGTTGAGTAGGTAGACTTTGTTCAAGGTGGTCAATGTTAATAGAATAATTCGTAGACTAATACATATAATCCTGGTTGGCGAAATCACCCTAACTTCTCGTGGAGGAATATTCAAAATAGCTCAAGCCCAGTTTTACCCAACTATCAACATGAAGAAAAGTAGCCTGCACTTGAAGGAATGTTCCAGAAATTCATGGAAAAGATTGAGCAGTATATGGGAAAAACATATCAATTCATGAGGAAGATAGGGACTATCTTGTAAAATCACCGAGCTTCGATTAGAATTTTGGAAACACAAGTGGGGCAAATATCACAAGAAATTGAGCAGCAGGTATATTGCCAAGTAATACCTAGACAAATACCAAGGAGCAAGTCAATACAATTACAACACAAAGTGGGATTCAACTGCCTAAAATTTATGTCAAAATATCCACTGCCAACCAAGATGAATAATTTGATTAAAAAAAAAAAAAAAACAGGTTGAGGTGTCTGAAGGACTATCGGAGACAATTAGAGAGAAAAGTAAGGTGAAATCATCAATTAAGCCTTATGAGACTCCTATCCTGTTCCTACAAGGGCTGAATAAAATAAAGAGGATCAGAAATTCAACAAGTTCCTGGAAATGCTTAGAAAGTTGCACGTAAATATACCTTTCATTCATGCAATAAGGCAAGTTTCTAGCTATACAAAATTTTTGAAGGACATAATATCCAAAACGAGGATGCTTGAGGAATTAAAAACGGTGTCTTTGGCTTAAGAGTGCAGTACAATATTACAAAAAAAAGCGCCACCCAAACTCAAGGATCCAGGGAGTTTTTCTATTTCTTGCCTATTGGAAATTTAAATTTAGATAAAGTATTATGTGATCTTAGTGCAAGTATCAATTTAATGTCTCTCTCTGTTTACAGGAAACTTTGTTTAGGAGAGCCGAAACCTACTACACTGATATTGCAGCTGGCTGATCACAATTCAATGCTCATATGGAATTATCGAAGGCATCATGGAAAAAAGTTTGGAAGAAGAAGGAGGTTTGCAAAGCTTGAAATTGTAAGCAATGCAAAACCTCAACAGAGTTGTTCATGCCACCTTGAGGATTTTGGCCAAAAGTCTAGCTCTAAACTATAAACTAAATGCTTATTAGGAGACAACTCAATTCTTAAACCCTCTTATTTAATATATTTTATTTAAAATTTTGTTATTTGCTTGAGATCTTAGTTATAGCATTCCATGCATATCGTTTTGCATATTTACATCTTTGATATGTTCTATTGCTCTTTAGTTGCATTTTAATTAGATTATAACGTTCATCATGATCGCTAGCGTAATTTTGAGCCTAGAGCATGAGCACGCTATTTGGAGATAGGTGGCACACGATATGAAACAAATAAGGTTTGAAACGGATCTTTAAAAAAAAAAAAAACTCAAAATTTTCAAGATTCTGGTTTGATACAACCACACGATCACGCAGTGTAATTATTACGCGATGAATATATATTAATTGAAAAATATAGTACAGGAAATTATCATGCGATCGCTCGATTTTTAACCTTGCGATCGCGTGGCCTTTTTCTGGGCAGTTCAACAATTTAAAATTGGGGCTTCAATTTTTATTTTCAAATTTCATAACACACTCAAACATTTTTTGCTCCGATTCGCCCAAATTCGGTCTTCCACTTTTAATCAAAAATATCCCATACTACATTGAGTTGAATTCATTGCTTGCATAACTTCAAAGTCAATTCAAATGTGTGATTTTATACACTTTAAGGGATTATGCATGATATTTGTGATTTTCTTTATATTCTTGTGATTTCTCAAATTATGGATTGATGAAGATTGAGTATAGGTTATGAATTGGATTGGATTGGATTGATTAAGTTTCAAGGTGATTTTTATTTTTTTATTTTATTTTATTGATTCAAGTTCCTAAATCTTTTGATTACTCCTTAGAATTCACAATGCATGCTAGGTGTTTGAAAAAAAATGCCAATGAGTTCTTATATTTGGTTTTGGAAAAATCTTTCAAGGGAACCTTTTCAGATCATGTTATACATCATATGTGCATCATATATTCATGATTTAGATTTATTTGAGGCATAGAACAAGAATTTGACACCATTGCATCTGATTGCACTCTATTGTATGCATCACTGCACCACTGCACAAGAAAATTGCTTCATGTCACTTCACCATATCTTTTCCTGACCCAAACAAACTCCGTTGAAGCTTAATTTTGGATATGTTATAGATCAGGTTACATACTTTCATATGCCCTGGACTTATCTAAAAAAAAATCACTTTTTCGAAGCGATGTCAGAGGTTGAAAATCAGCGGTCCATCAAGTCTAAAAATTAAGAATTTTGCTATATCCTAGTTTTTGGGTGTTTTGTTGATTTGTTTTTATATCTATAGGGTGTTATGCACATAATATTGACTATCTATCATATGCATGGAATACACCACCAAAGAGCACCTCAAAGCAAATAAGGAAAAGTAAGAAAACAAGTCGGATCATCCAAGCAACATCAAAAGGGAAAGGTTCAAGCAATGTCATCACACCTCTAAACCTAAGGAGTACTTGAACTGATGAGATCCAGTAGGGCTTATGAGAATCCCACATCAGAATCTGAGGGGTTCCTGGGCTGGCTTATAAGGAGGGGGCAAACCTCCTCCCTCAGGCGCGCTTTTGGGGGGTGAGTTTGGTAATTTTCTTATCAGATGGTATCAGAGCCAATCCTCATGGGGTTGGTGTGGTGGGGCTCCGATTTGAATTGTTTGGACTCCTCTCTGAATTGTCTCCCCCATTCAAAAGACAATGAGAATCCCACATCGGAATCTGAGAGGTTCCTGGGCTGGCTTATAAGGAGGGGGCCAACCTCCTCCCTCAAGCGCGCTTTTGAGGGTGAGTTAGGCAATTTCCTTATCATGAATCCTCTTCGTTATCATGCTTTTATTTGTTATATATATGTTTCATACATCGAGGACAATCGATTCTTCTAATTTTGAGTGTGGGAATCTCATTCAATGCTTATATACGCATTCATTCGATTTTCAGGATTAAAAAATTCAAAAATTCTATTGATTTGGTTACTTTCTATGATATTGTTCAAATTAAATATTTTTTTTAGATAGAACACTGGACATAATTTGAACTTTGGATCTTCATTATCTATTTCTCCATGTTAGATTTCATGAACTTGAGCAAACAATTACTTGTACGAGAATATGATTAATGTGTGTGGGGGTATTTTTTATGCATTTGGGCATAACATTTACTTCATAAGCCCAAACCTTAAGTTGATAGATCTTGACCTTTACATAGAAATCAAACCTTCTCAAGAGTAATTTAGGGGTGGAAAGATTAGTGTAGGGATGCAATAAAATTCTGAGGGATTGAAGTTCCTGAAATGTTTCTTAGGTTGAAAATGTTTTAATCAATTAGTATAAGTCAGCATTAGGTTTAAAAAAATTGTTTTATTCTTCTCTTTGTAACCTTTTTTACTTGAGTAAGTAAGCTTTTAAGGGTGTTAAAACTTGATACCCTAAATGCAATTGAGTTGGGAGTTATAAGTCTAAAGCTCAATACATGGATCAATTAAAAAGCTTCAGTGAGAGATGACTTACATTTCGTTGTAGCCTTGGTGATTCAGGTAATTAAGTCTTTAGGGGTTATCAAAACCTGATGTCCAAAAGTCATCTAATTTGGGAGTTACTGTCCTAAAACTCGTTATAAGGGTTACTTAGAAAGTAAATAATAAAAGTACTGCACAAAAGATGAGAAAAAGAAAGAAAAACAAAAAAATAAAGTGTTGGTATAAGCTTTGAAACTACAACTTTAGAAACTGAGGGTGTGGAATAGGGAACTAATTACCATCGATCTTTTATGCAATATTATCTAATTCTAATTGTTTTGTGTGGAAAAATGCATATTGATAATGTTTAGAAACCACATGTATAAAAGGAACCTCGAGATTGGAGGGAAAATCGTAAGATTGTTATCATACATGAGATATACGAGAAAAACAAACAGTAATCACTGTGTTACCACACGTGTTTTGGGTTTTCAATGCATCATAAGCCACACTATGTTGACTATTTCTTATGAGTATGCGTTTGACTTTGGCTATTCATACACACACTGGGGAAGTCGAGCATCAGATAAGTAAAAATAAGCTTTGAAATGTTGTTCATCTATCTTTTCTAAAGTGTAATTTTGATTTGAGTCTGAGGCATATAGTAAGCATATTGACAGTTGCCTAAATTATTTTTTTATTTGAATTTTTGTTTTATAGTTTAGTTCTACTTTATTCGATGATGAACAATAATTCTAGTTTAGTGGTGTTTGATAAGTGTAATTTATACACTTATTTGCATGTTAAAAGTAGGATATTATATTGTCGTTTTAGAATAAATGCTATTAATTTCCTTGTTATTTGTTTATACTTCATAAATAACCCCAAAGTCGAGAAAATGAAGCAATTGAGGTGAATAACAAGCTAATGGATAAGAAATGGAGCTAAATTATACACATGAGAAGTACATAAAGTCGAGTGAGGACTAAATATGAGCTAAAGTAGAAGAAGTGAGAAATTCAAGAGCTTAATTAAAGAAATCAAGACAAGAAATGACTCCACTGAAGACATTCAGTAGCATAAGGACTAGACTGATCAAATCAGAAGAGGAGGATTTTCGTGCGTAAATAAGAAAAAGGACCAACTTGTAAAGATGTTAAAAGCAGAGGAACAAGGAAAATCCGAATAAACGCGCGAGATTACACTACGTTATCGCGTGGTCGATTTAAAATTAGGTAGAATGTAAAACGATCATTGCACTCGATCGTGAGCCATTGAATCACGCAATTGCACAGCTGTTCAACTGGGCTGTCTAATGGGATTTTGACAAGATTATCTCCTAATTAATCTAGATCACGCCCACACCTATTCATATTCAAATAGTATGCACAAATTTAGGGTTCCCAACTACCTATATTATATAGCAAAACTTTATTAAATTGTCGGCAGGACCAAGAGGCGAACAAAGAAAAGATTGAAGATTCATGTAACAAAAAGAATAATTTCTCCATCCGGGTTATGAGTTTTCCAAAATACTTCTTGTGATTAATCTTTGACCATGTTTCTATATTAAACTTTTATGTTAAAATTGTGATGAAACTTTACTTTCCGGATTTCATGTTTTGATACCAGTTTAATTTAATGCAATTTATGAGTTTGAGCAATTAAATTTTATTTTCATGCATCTATAATTATTCGTATATTAATTATATGACTGTTGTGGCATTTTCTTGTGTTTGAAATAGTAGGATTACGTATACATGTTTTAATTGCCATAAAGTTCGATAATTGATAGAAATATACCGTTATACTTTACGCACCGTTCTTTTATGCAATGTTATAATTTACAAACAAATTTATAAACAACACAAATTTTCAAACTACTTTTTAACTACACACATTTTCTCTCTCTAATTCTCAACCATACATCTAACTAGAAAATACCAAAATAAATAAAAAAATTGGCTGCACCGCCGCCGAACACACCGTTATGTTATCTTTCAAAGTGTTCATAAAACGTTACTGATTTTCCATATATTCGCCTTCATCGTAGAAATATGGTCGGATCACATACAAAAATATAATTTAATTCACCTTTCAAAAGAGGTTTTTAAACGAAATGTGAACATTGATATTCAAAATCACATGAAGTGTTGTTAAATATTTAAATGAAAGTATAAATGAAGGGAGTAAAGTTGATTCTCAATTGTAACATGTTTTTCTCACCATTTGTAGTATTGAAAATTTTCTATTTTTATTCTTTAATTTAATTTCAAATCCAAACTTATTGATTTTTCTAATTTCGATTGAGGATTAATATAATATAAATTGTCTCAATTCTATTTGGACTCACGGTCAGAAATAATGAAACAATTACGCACCAAAAAATTCAACGATTGCGGCAACAAAATTGGCTGCAATCTTGTACACTTTACGGCTGAAATGAAACGTTTGTCTTATTTTCAACGCTAGACGACAAGCATTTAATTCATACACCTCGGTAGGATTTAAATTGATTTAAACGAGAATGTAAATTATTTGATTGATTTATTTTTATTTTCGAAGTAAGATGTGAGATTAAAAATCGAAAAAAGAAAATGTGAATGATTAAAAAGTAATATGAAAAATTATTTAAATTAATTTTTTTTTCGATTTTATCTTCTAGTGCAATTAATTTAGACCGCCGAATATAGCTAGATGGAAACAAATGTTAATGGCAAATATCAACGAAGCCACAAAGGCGGCTGAACTTTCATGTGCCTCAAAAGGGCAGCCATGATCCCCTTTTTGTGTAGATCAAATTTATACACGAGTTCATCACAATCAAGTCTAGTAGTAACTCAATCTTGTTAGATATGAATGTTAATTGACATACTGATGAACATAAAATATATGTGACGTAATTTTTTTTCTTACAAATCACATCATCTTTTAATCAACAATCATAACTCATTCACATCATATACATGTCAAATTTTATGCCAATTAATATGTACAAGCAGCATTTTTATTAGTAATCATTACCCCCTTTTGCGTCGATTAAAATTAATTTTTTTAGTTAACAATAAAAATTGATGAAATATGTGATTAAAAAGTTATGAAATTAATTAAATATGTTATTGAAATTAATTATTGACTTTAATTTATATTAAAATACAGATTTTAATTTAGTACCAACAATGACAATATATGTTTTAAATTATTTATTTACAAGATAGGTGTGTTTGGAAAATAAATTATAAATACAATTGACTCTATGAGAACGATGAAGGGTGTGTGCTCTTCTTACCATAAAAAGTTCAGGTTAACAATTGTTTTGTTAGTGCAAAAAAAAAAAAAAAAAGATTAGAAACCATACATAAAGTTGCTTGGTTTTCTCTGTTTGTTAAAAGTTTTATATTAAATTTTTTTTTTTATGTTTTTGAGATAAAATATATGGTTGAAAATTAATAGAGAAAATGTGTGTGGTTAAATAGTGATTTGAAAAGTTATGTTATTTTAAAATATGATTTTTTATGATTTGCCAAAGAGAAGCATTATAGCACATATCTTGAAGCTTGAGCAATCCATTTATAGTCACTTGATTTTCCAATATATTGTCATCGTGTCAATATTGATTATTGTGTAGATTATAGTATTAAAAATAATTATGTGCAAATGTTTATGAAGAATTAGTTCATAATTAATACGAAAGATAACCGAGCAAAATAAGATAATAATGAATCTTGAAAGGAATTCGATATCATGAGTATAGACAAATTATGGTATTTTATCTTGACAATAAGATAGAACATTTTTACATTAAAGAAATTACTTTTTCGTTAACAAACCATATATGTAGGTTAGTTACAATTTTTATTTACACACTCTAAATTTATTAATGTGCTTGTGAAAAATAAAATAAAAAAATGGGTTTTCGCCACCAAAATTGGTCTGGCTTCCATCAAATATAGCATATTTTCATTAGGCATTTATAACCTGTTTGGTAAAAGTAAGGCCCGTTCTCTTTGCCCTTTTTCAGCCGTTTTTCGTTTTTTGTTTTCGAAAACGCGTTCTGTTATGGCGTTTTCGAAAATTATTTTCAGAAAAAGATTTCCAAATTTGCAAAGTGTAAAACCTGAATATCTCGTTTTCCACGTTTTCCTTGTAATTTTGGAGAAACTGAAAACGATGTGATCTCCGCGTTTTCCTTCAACCAAAAAATAATTTTTTTTTTTTTTTTTTAAAAACATAACGAAAGGCCAACCCATCAGAAACGTTGCATCCATCTCTCCCACTCAAGCTTGCGTTCTCTCTGTGTACCTCACTCGAAGACGACACCCCGCGTCCACCGCCCGCAACCGTCGCCCGCCACCACCGGCCACCACTACCGGCAGTGGTAAGCATATTGTTTTCCTAATTCGTTTCTTCAATGGATAGAGGGAATAGAACCTTGCTTGAACCAACAAACAAAGGAAAAAAATGTTCATCACACCTCACACCATTATCACTACCACACATAACAGATTCAGGACAATGTTTATCATATTTCTTTGTAGGAATCCAATTATCTTTGAATTTGAACAATATTTCTCAGCTGCAAGAAGCCCTATTTTGGGCTACTGTTTCGATTTTTTTTCCCCCGATTTTGAATAATTTTCTCAATGTAGATATATGAAATGTTGTGTATTTCGTGCTACTGTTTAGGCCTTTTTTTCCTCCCTGATTTAGAATAATTTTTTTCAATGTAGATATACGAATTGTTGTGGAGATTGTACCTTAGTTAATTAATTATTGGCATAGTGAGCTTAATTTATTGACAAAGTCACAATTTTGAAATGCAAAATCAACCAAATTGAATATATGGGTACTCGAAAATTGATTAAGCCTATGATCCCCTGACATTTTTAGTATAGTCCAACAAAATGTAAGTGCACATGCCACATTTGCCCAGAAACATGATCTATTGTATTTTCTGGTGAAATGATATTGTTCGTTGTAGCTTTTTTTATTTTTAGTATTTTTTTTCCGTTTTGGGCAATTGTTTTGTTCAACATAGTTGTGCATTGATATTTGCTTCTCTTGTGATTTTTTTGAAATTCTCTTGTACTATGTAGGTCTGTTACTTGAGAAGGCATCTCCTAATTTTTATATTATTCCAACATATTAATATTAATTCATTAAAATTGCAATACATGTGTCAGTGATAATTACATAATTGTTTGTTATATATAGCTAGGGAATAAATTTCATTCCTTTCTCAGATTACTGGTGTCGACTCGTACATTGTACGAGAAACGATTTATAGTTGATTTTCTTGCGTCCTTTAGATAATAGATTTCCTTCAATGTTGTTGTCAATCAAACCAGAACTAATTGGAGACCAATTAGCCATTAGAAGCAAATCCAGCATAATGTTCTATTACATCCTTCGTATGGGGCCTTGACACCTATAGTATATTAAATCCAATTTAGTTACTAATTATTTTTTCTTGTCTCCTAAATTAAAAGAATGTCTGTCTGGATCCTATTTAATCAGAATGTCAAAATCTATTACATCTTATAAGCTTATATATAAGGATAGTCGAAAAGCATAGAAAGGCAGCGTGTTGGTTTTCCACAAATGACCCACTTCTTGATAGAATTCTAATTAGGATATCTATGAACATAATAAGTCATAAACATGCACACACAGATTCTTGGACACACCTAAATAATGTCGAGAGTGTGGGAGTTGTTTTGGTGGGGTCTATTAACATGTGGTGGGGATTGGGTTGGTGGGAGTTGAGAGGGGAAACAACATACAACTAAATCATCATAATGCAGACCATCATAGATCATCACAACTCTTTATCAGTAGTTCTGTTCCTGTTCTGTATAAACCTCAAAGAAAGAAAATTAAAAAATAGTAAGAAATCCAATAACGAGATTATATCAAACCAAGTTTTGTCTTAATGGGAGGGATATCATGTTAGCTTACTATCTTCAACACACCTCTCAAATTATTAGATTAGTATACTAGTAATACCATGTTTCAAAGGTTCTTGTTAAAGGCATTAGCGCATGTTATCAAGTCTTAACTATTTGTGAAACAATGAATACTAGTATGAATCAATATAAAGTTTCAACTGAAGTTAAACCTTCTTTATAGACAATATGGGCGGTCAAAGAAATGCTAGGGAAACCACGATGACGTGAACTAATCAAAAAGAGACTGCCTTTATCCAAATATGCTACGATTATGTGAAAGCAGGTAAATTACAGTGTTCAACATTTAAGGAGGAGTGTTGGGGGAAGATTAGTGAAGATTTGAAACGCGTCATAAGTGAGGACTGTGACATTGTTCAATTAAAGGGTAAATGAAACCGTCTACGGAGCCTTCATCGGTCGTTTTCTGAACTTATTAAACATACATGAGTCATATGGGATTCAGATACATGCACAGTAAGTGCTCTTGAAGAAGTTTGGCAAGCATTTTTCGCGGTAAATTTTCCTTCGTATAATACATTTTTTTATCATTTACTTTTATTGTTTATCAATTTACATTACTTCTTTTTTAATATGTACATATTATTTCATGTATTTGTTGTTCATTAATGCAGAAAAATACAAAGATTTACAAGAAATTCAAGAAAGATGGATGCCCACATTATGAGATGCTTGGAGAACTCTTTGGTGGAACCACGGCGACTGGAGGGTTATGTGACGACCCGAATTCTCGACCATTCGAGTGCCACTAAAAGTGTCTCATATCATATTATCGAGACTTAAATAGTAATGTAAAATTATTCAAAAGAATAATTAGAATCCCATAATTTTATTTGTGAATAAAAATAGAACATAATTTTCTTACATAAAGTTCAACATAATTATCTCATCAATCTTAACCACTTTTGCCACTTCCATGTTGACCGCCTCGAACCTTCAATTATCTGAAAATGGTAAATATCGTGGAGTGAGATTTATAAAATCCCAGTAAGTATACCAAGCATAAATTTTCTTTTGAAAGCATATGGATCATTTTCATCATAACATAGGATAGGATCGAAATACTCATAAACATAGGGAGACACAAGAATTTTACCGAACTTAAATGGCAAGAATTCTTATGTGTAGCGCTACTAAACTCCGGTCCCCTTAGCATAATCATAAACATATCATATGGAACCCATAACAATCTTGTGAGATTGATTTCATAGCAATGATCCAAACATTTTCATAAAAACATAAGATATACTTACTTGTCATAAAAACATACTTACTTTTCATAAAAACATAAGGTGTATTTACCTTTCATAAAAACATACTTACTTTTCATAAAAATATAAGATATACTTACTTTTCATAAAAACATACTTACTTTTCATAAAAACATAAGGTGTATTTACCTTTCATAAAAACATACTTACTTTTCATAAAAACATAAGATATACTTACTTGTCATAAAAACATACTTACTTTTCATAAAAACATAAGGTAATACCTTTCATAAAAACATACTTACTTTTCATAAAAGCATAAGATATACTTACATTTCATAACAACATACTTAATTTTCATAAAAACATAAGATATACTTACATTTCATAACAACATACTTAATTTTCATAAAAACATAAGATATACTTACATTTCATAACAACATACTTAATTTTCATAAAAACATAAGATATACTTACATTTCATAACAACATACTTAATTTTCATAAAAACATAAGATATACTTACTTTTCATAACAACATACTTAATTTTCATAAAAACATAAGATATACTTACTTTTCATAACAACATACTTAATTTTCATAAAAACATAAGATATACTTACCTTTTAAAAGATTAAAATGAAGTGTAGTAGTAAATGGACCAAAACTTTCTTGACCACCTTGAATTTCTCTTACTTGTGGATTTTGTCAAGAGGTTGGAAATAAGTGTATATGTGTAGAGTTGTGTGTAAAAGAGATGGGTTTAAATAGATGTATAAAGTTGGCATATTGTAAACATAATCATTCAATTCTATTAATTTTAACACATCCTTTTCTTAAAGTAAAGCACCATTCATATACTTTTCCATATTTATACAAATAATATGCTCTTCATGATTATATATAATGGAGTCTATCAATCATTCATATATTTTTTTCCATATTTATACAAATATTATGCTCTTCATGATTATATATAATGGAGTATATAAATCATTCATATACTTTTCCATTTTTTATACAAATATTATGCTCTTCATGATTACATACAATGGAGTCTTATCAATCATTCATATACTTTTCCATATTTATACAAATATTATGCTCTTCATGATTATATATAATGGAGTATATAAATCATTCATATACTTTTCCATATTTATACAAATATTATGCTCTTCATGATTACATATAATGGAACCTCTCATGCTTGCATATATTTTCTTAATTTAAATAATAAAAGTAATTTTTTTATAAATAAATATTGGGATAACATTGAATTAAATATTTGGACTTAATATACTTTAAATCAAGAAAATGGAGATATTTTTAGAAATTCGGAATTTAATTTAAAATCGAACGATCTCGATTATTTCTTGACTTGGCTATACGAATACGTCGCTGCGTTAACTTAATAAAAATGGGTGAAATAGTAGCGACACGATTTTCTATTAAAATAATTATTAATCGCGTAAAAATTCTTGGTTGCTACAAACTTACCCCCTTAAAATAATTTCGTCCTCGAAATTAAACTTACTTGATCTTATGATTTCTGAACACTTAATCAGAATCTCTTCTCTTCTTCTCTTAGGTAGTATCATTGCTACTATATTTAACCCACTGGACTTTGACTAAATGCATATCTTTGTTTTTCTTAAAAACATGGACTTTTCTATCAATAATAGACATATGTGTCTACTCATAAATTCTGACTCAAAAGGAAAATTCTCAATCGTATGTGATATTTCATCATGTCTTGTAGTACTCATGTAACCTGTCACTTATCATCGTATCATGTGACCTCAAATATTCGTATTAATATCTCTAAATTTCAATAAATCTTTACTAACATATCATACCATAATAATTAGTCATTTCTTCTTATCACCAAATATCCCAAAGTAAATAAAATGGTTACCTGAATATCCCCTATGTAATATATCCAAACATATTATTCATCAATCAACATAATATCATCAGCTTATCTTTTCCCATATTTGTAACCAAAACGTTCTGCAAAATTCAAATAAATAATTAGCTCCCAAATAACTAAAATTCTTCACTTAATTGTCACAACATTTCCCGCAAGGTATTTCTTTCACTTGTACATACTTATGAATTCTGATTCGATACGGTCCTTATTTCACTTTCACGTATTCCCGTATCATCACACCATACCTTAATTACTTATTATTATACCTAAAATATCAGTACCAAATCCAAGAAAATATTCTGTATCTCAAAATCTTATCATCAAATCTTCCTTTATCGATAAAATTAAACAGCGCATTAATTCTTGTCTCTTCTTTTCATTATTCTATTCCGCGCTTTCTTGCTGGAATCAATATCAGATGGATCCACTTAGTTCCTTTATACCTTTAAATAGATCATGTTGGGAAGAGGTTAGATCCATCAAAAATGGATATCATCCTTTCAAACATTCGCAAGTATTATTCCAATCTTCCTATGAATGATCTGAGAAAAATTTATCGAATTAGGCTCGAAAGGTTGAGGTTGCTGATGGCTCATGGTATTCCAGAAGATGTTCGCTGGTTGATCGAAGCAAAAGTTCGATTATCTGGTGAATTACCTATGACATTTCCAAAGCACATGCCTGGTTTAGGCAAAAGCACCTTCGCAAAGAAACGAAGAGCAAAAAGGCTGAATGGTTGCTACAAATGTGCTCGTTGGAACTGTGATACTCGTTGCAAAACAGTAGGATATTCTTCTACTAATCGGGATGATAAAATCAAATTCATAAAGGGTGGACTGAGTAAGGAGTCTTTGGATGATATTCGACTGACTCTTGAGACGCACCCAAGTGGTTATGTGCAACGTGAACTTTTCTCCTTATACGCTCAGTTTAACGAAGACAAAAATCGTTATAGTCTCAAAAATATAACTGCAAAAGATCCTATCTGCCAGTCTGTTTTACACAATGAGGTTGTGGCAAATCAGCATTGATATAAGGTAAATCTCTTGATACATATTTAAAATATTCTTCTGTTTCCTTTCACGCGTTTTGATAAAGGTTGGTAAAAATATATTTTCCTTTCTCGAGGTTTGATAAAGCTGGAAAATAAATCACCGAAAGATGAAAGCTTTTATAAAATAGTCAAAAGTAGGCTGATTTTGTCAAAAGTAAATCTTTACTTTTTCAGAATCAATCAAAAACAGTAAATTTTTCCGGCTTTAAATAGCCAAACATATTTCATAGTTCAGGCATCCCAAAATCACATCTTCTTGGTAAGTTTTCTCTTCTATACTATCAAAGATGGAAGCACCAAAACTTCGACAGATCAAAACTATTTGTGTATTTTGTGGATCAAAAGTGGGGAAAGGCTTCAGTTATCTAGAAGCGGCCGTAGATCTTGGAAAGAAACTGGGGGAAAAAGGTATCACTCTTGTGTATGGGGGTGGTAGCAGTGGTCTAATGGGTTGTGTTTCCCAATCTGCTCTTGCAGAGAAATCAAAAGTAATCGGTGTCATACCTGTCCCTTTGGTAGATGTTGCAGGAAAAACACGAGGGCATGAAGTTCAAACCTTATCCATCCATGAACGCATAACTTGTATGCTATATGGTTCTGATGCCTTTATAGCCCTGCCCGGAGGTTTTGGTACCTTAGAAGAAATCTTTAACATTACCTCATGGGCTCAACTAGATCTCCATACTAAGCCTATTGGGCTTTTGAATGTTAACAATTTCTTTGATGGCTTGTTAACCTTTCTTGATTATGCTGTGGAACAGGGATTCATCTCTCCATTTTCCAGAAGGCTTCTTATTTCTGCTCCTACTATTGATGAACTACTGGATAAGCTGCAGTCATATATCTCAATACAAGATCCAGCAGGGGTTAAGATAGATTGGTCGCAAGGAAGGGGAATCAAGCGAAAATGGAGTCCGATTAATGTAAACTTAACTTTATGAATCTTAGAATAGGTGGGGGTAGAGTACGGAGTATTCTTACTCTCGAGACACCCCTCTAATTTCCTAGGATTTTCCTTAATGTTTAAATCTTGTGTGTACCTCAAAGGTTCCAGGTGGTAGATTACGGAGTATTCTTACTCTCGAAACACACCTTTTTGAAGGTTTCTTTATTTCCTCAAAAGGTCAGAGGTGGTAGGATACGGCTACTCCGGAAACACATCTCTCAATTTGAGGAATTTCCCATGTTGCTTTCTTTTGCTTTTGCGTGTTTTCATGTATTTCCTTTCTAGGGTGACTCTTGTGTGTTCTCCTTATGAGAAAATAATAATATCTCTGTTATCATCTACTAAATCTCGTTTGTGATGTAAATGAACTTGTATGTCTAACTTCAATTCTCTTAGTGATTGCATACCATACTATGCTCTTAACTCCAAACGATAAAATTCTAGGCAGAGTTTTCCTTTGAAATTTGGACTTATCCAAATCGTAAGCATACTTCATAACTCACAATAATAACTAATTGTACATTTGATCACAATTTCATCAAACTTCAATATCATCATAAATATTCCAGAAAATCAATTCATAATTCCTCAACATAGAAATTTCAAATCATAATTTCTAATATCACCATATCAAGTCCTTATTTCTCAATAATTAAGAGCCTAAACTTTAAATCTCCAACTTCATAATTCTTCTCATAAAAATCTCAATAAAATCATATCACTTATAATCTCAACATCTCATCATAACTTCATAAAACTGACTTTCTATTTCTTGTTTAATCTAAACGATGAATAATTCGAAAATATTATCTAGTCCTTTCTGTTGACTTCTCATATTTAGTGCCATGTCTAAAATCAATTATGCAAAGTCCATTTAGGGCTCATCATTTCTAAACTTGACGACAAAGATTATTTTGAAAATCATTCGTAAATCATATTTTTTTTTTTTTTCAAAATTGAAACTTGAAGAGTGGTACCAATAATCATCCACAGTTTTTCCTTGCTTTTAAGCAAAGGTAGTGATAAAGGGATAAATTATTGAACCGAAAATTGAAACTTGAAGAGGAAGTACTAATAACCATCCACAGTTTTTCCCTTGTTTTTACACAAAGGTAGTGATAAAGGGATAAATTATTGTACAATTCATTATCAATTTTGTTTGTTTAATATATTATTCCATATATTTTGGGCCAAAGTTACAACCCAACTTAATTTCTAATTGAGTCAATCTTACTAAGCTTAATATGAACCAAAATTCATATCAATATCCTCTATGTCTCATGATTCTACATTAAAATGAATAAATTAAAATTTAGGCTTCTATCAATTCATATCATACTCAACATGTATATTTCACTTAAAGATTCATAACATATGAATATTTCATACTTAACATGTCTTAATAAAATCGTAAATGACTTGCAAAGCATATAACATACCTGGTTCGAGGAGTCAATACGTGGAGAGTGACATAGTAGAGTGATGAGTTAAAATATTTTTAAAAAAAATTATTATTAATCATTTCGCATCTTTACATAAGATTGGGCCTAATTAACCCAAATAAAAATTTATCGTCAAATCTTATTTTCCTTTAGTCCCCGAACTTCTAGAAATTTATCAAAGACATCAATATAAACATCATATCACTAACTAATTATATTCCATAAAATTTTCAGGACATTACAAACTCCCTTGCTAAAAATGAATTTTGTCCTTGAAATTCGCACATCAAATTTCATCATACTTTTCAAAATCATAACCACACTTGACATGTGAAAATTCAATTTTTTTTTTAAATGAATAGTGATTTCGTTCACTATTCATCATGAATAGCACGTCGTTTTACTGTTCACGTGAATAGTGTTTTTTTTTTTATTTTTTTTTAAAGAAATAAAATTTCAAAAATCTACAGAATCGTTTTTAAAACTCTTGGCTCTGATACCAACTGTGACGACCCGAATTCTCGACCATTCGAGTGCCACTAAAAGTGTCTCATATCATATTATCGAGACTTAAATAGTAATGTAAAATTATTCAAAAGAATAATTAGAATCCCATAATTTTATTTGTGAATAAAAATAGAACATAATTTTCTTACATAAAGTTCAACATAATTATCTCATCAATCTTAACCACTTTTGCCACTTCCATGTTGACCGCCTCGAACCTTCAATTATCTGAAAATGGTAAATATCGTGGAGTGAGATTTATAAAATCCCAGTAAGTATACCAAGCATAAATTTTCTTTTGAAAGCATATGGATCATTTTCATCATAACATAGGATAGGATCGAAATACTCATAAACATAGGGAGACACAAGAATTTTACCGAACTTAAATGGCAAGAATTCTTATGTGTAGCGCTACTAAACTCCGGTCCCCTTAGCATAATCATAAACATATCATATGGAACCCATAACAATCTTGTGAGATTGATTTCATAGCAATGATCCAAACATTTTCATAAAAACATAAGATATACTTACTTGTCATAAAAACATACTTACTTTTCATAAAAACATAAGGTGTATTTACCTTTCATAAAAACATACTTACTTTTCATAAAAATATAAGATATACTTACTTTTCATAAAAACATACTTACTTTTCATAAAAACATAAGGTGTATTTACCTTTCATAAAAACATACTTACTTTTCATAAAAACATAAGATATACTTACTTGTCATAAAAACATACTTACTTTTCATAAAAACATAAGGTAATACCTTTCATAAAAACATACTTACTTTTCATAAAAGCATAAGATATACTTACATTTCATAACAACATACTTAATTTTCATAAAAACATAAGATATACTTACATTTCATAACAACATACTTAATTTTCATAAAAACATAAGATATACTTACATTTCATAACAACATACTTAATTTTCATAAAAACATAAGATATACTTACATTTCATAACAACATACTTAATTTTCATAAAAACATAAGATATACTTACTTTTCATAACAACATACTTAATTTTCATAAAAACATAAGATATACTTACTTTTCATAACAACATACTTAATTTTCATAAAAACATAAGATATACTTACCTTTTAAAAGATTAAAATGAAGTGTAGTAGTAAATGGACCAAAACTTTCTTGACCACCTTGAATTTCTCTTACTTGTGGATTTTGTCAAGAGGTTGGAAATAAGTGTATATGTGTAGAGTTGTGTGTAAAAGAGATGGGTTTAAATAGATGTATAAAGTTGGCATATTGTAAACATAATCATTCAATTCTATTAATTTTAACACATCCTTTTCTTAAAGTAAAGCACCATTCATATACTTTTCCATATTTATACAAATAATATGCTCTTCATGATTATATATAATGGAGTCTATCAATCATTCATATATTTTTTTCCATATTTATACAAATATTATGCTCTTCATGATTATATATAATGGAGTATATAAATCATTCATATACTTTTCCATTTTTTATACAAATATTATGCTCTTCATGATTACATACAATGGAGTCTTATCAATCATTCATATACTTTTCCATATTTATACAAATATTATGCTCTTCATGATTATATATAATGGAGTATATAAATCATTCATATACTTTTCCATATTTATACAAATATTATGCTCTTCATGATTACATATAATGGAACCTCTCATGCTTGCATATATTTTCTTAATTTAAATAATAAAAGTAATTTTTTTATAAATAAATATTGGGATAACATTGAATTAAATATTTGGACTTAATATACTTTAAATCAAGAAAATGGAGATATTTTTAGAAATTCGGAATTTAATTTAAAATCGAACGATCTCGATTATTTCTTGACTTGGCTATACGAATACGTCGCTGCGTTAACTTAATAAAAATGGGTGAAATAGTAGCGACACGATTTTCTATTAAAATAATTATTAATCGCGTAAAAATTCTTGGTTGCTACAGGTTAGGCACCCCACAACTCAGCTTCCACCCTCTTCAGATGACGAACGAAAGATGGAGGATAATTTTCTAACGAAGGGTGTTCATGTACGGGTACATAATGTCGATGAATCGGAGATTGAAAAGCCTACCCGTCGTCGTAAAACACCTAAGATCAGTAAATCAGAGAAGCTAGATGAGGCCCTGGTGCGTTGGGAGTCTACTATGAATAAAAGAGATGATGAAAGTGAACTTCGACAAACTTACTTGAAAGAGAAGATTGCACAAATGCAAGGGAAATCATCACTTGACACCAGTGAGAGTGAAGCTGTTATAATTAATGTACAAACTCAATTGTTGGGCCGGACTTTACAATTAGATTAATTAATATGATTAATTAATCAAGGCCCATTAATGGCCCTATTGTCACTAGGGTTAGGGTTCTATGTGCACATATTAATATGTGCATTATTGTAGAGAAAATTACGAGAGTCGTTTTTCTAGTATTAGGTTTTTCTCTTGCCAGCACAAAGAGAAAAATCAATTCTCTCCAATCCATTCCAATAGTTGGAGAGTGATGGAATTCCAAATTCAACTCGCTGTGTAGATTTCTGTTAAAGGATGGACAATTGGACAGCTGGTGGTAACAAGACTGTACCTCTTGTTTCATATTTCAGATTCACGGCATTCATCAAAGGTATCATCTTTATCACAAATTCTATCTAAGTGCAAGGTTGATCCGAGCTATATTTTCATGGTTGTTTAATTTTCGCTGTGCATATATGTATCGAAACCTTCAGAAGCAACTAGCCAAGACCTTTTTTCGCAAGCAAAGTGCATGACCTTATTAAATAGCATGGAAACATTGACTGACGAGATATTCGCTAATGCTATGAAGGCACTCAGAGATCCAGAATTTAGGGTGCAATTTGTGTTGATGCCTGAGAGTAGAGGCTGAATGTGTTGAAGTTCCTTTAAGACGTTTCATATCGTGTAGCTTTATGTGACCATGTTGCTTTATTTGTACTTGTTCTATGGACGATGTTTGTTTGATGTTGTATTGTACTATGGATTGCATAATTGTGTTGATGTTCTGTATTATTAGTACGTTGTGACTAGATGTGGATTTGTCAAGGTTTCTATATATGAACTTGTTGTGTTGTGGTCTTTGCAATCTTTATTGGAGATATTAATAACGTTGCAATTTTACACGTTGGAATAAATCTAAGTGCTATGCATTTGTGCAGGAAATGTCTTGTTCAGGTCAAATTTCACCCGATGAATCAAGTGACGAAGATATGTTCCTCATAGATGACGAACCTAATTCATCCATAGATATTATGGGATTGCAGATTGTACAATCTGCATATGAAGGGATCTGTAGGACGCCATGAAGAACTTCAATGCTTACTGGAAGGATGTATATATATGGAGGTATTAAATGAACATCCAGATGTGTGTCACATATGTGCAAACTGGATGGGAAGGGTCGGCCAATGATTCTCGGGTATTCATTGACGCTGTTACTACCGGAACAAACATATTTCCAATGCCATGTGGAGGTATATTGCATTATTTTTTTAATTTTCAAGTAAAACTCTTTTGACACATAAGTTTAGACTACGTTAATTTATGTGCAGATGAATTTTACTTGGTTGATGCTGGATATCCAAACATACCCGGATTTCTTACCCTGTATCGAGGACGTCGATATCATCTACGTGATTACGTAGGAGGAGGACGACTGCGGGGAAAAGAAGAGTTGTTCAATTACAGACATTCCTCATGCTGCTATATGATTGAGTGATGCATTGGAGTTATAAAGACCAGATTTCCTATTTTGAAGTTTATCAGTAATTTCCTCTTATTAGGCAAAGACAACACCTCTGCTGTGTGCTGTACAATACATAACTTCATTCTCCAAGAGCATGCATTGGATACGTTGTTTATAGAATATTCTCAAGAAAATATGATATTTAATGAAGAACCTGAATCATCTGAAGCACGTGAACCCATTCAATTTGATTCCAACCAGACGGCTAAAATGGCACAAGTGCAAGAAGAAATTGCTATCCAATTGTGGATCGATTACTCTAGAAGGGCAACATAATTTTTTTTAACTTTTTGGCAGCAACAAAATTTGTGATTGGGGCTAATCTATTTATTTTTGTTGTTCCAAACTCAAATATGGCATCTCTATTTCATTTATATTGTGTTTACCTTATATATATGAATGTTGAATGTATATATTCACAAGAAATATAATTACAATTACACAAAGTGCGTGTTTGGTATTTTTTAAAAAGATTTTTTTGGAAATGAATAGTAATTTTTAAGAAAATGAATGAGTGAGATTTGGTTGAAAAGTCAAATAATATGGACTTCACTTTTAATGAGAATAAAATAAGGGTAAAATAGTTTTCTGCAAAAAAAATCAAACAGAACTCGTTTTTCAGGTTTTCATTTTCGAAAACAGTTTTCAGAAATAACAAACCAAACGCGTTTTCTACAATTTTGAAAACATTCAGAGAAAACGAAAAACAGAAAACATTTTCGAAAATGAAAACAGAAAACTGAAACATAAAGAGAACGGGCCCTAAAATTTTCAAAATTTTCCGTAAATTCATCTTCAATCAAACATTTTCATGAACTCATTAATTTTCACACTCATCAATTACTTTCAATCACACAGTCTCACAAAACTCAAAATTCATCCAAAAGTTCTCTTACATCAAACAGACTCTTAATATAATGAATGACATCGTTGTTGCATAAATATGGTTTCATTTTGCTAGATCATCGAAGATTGTACATGTTAACTTGGTTGGAGTTCGAAAACTATTCTACCGTACCAGGATGATCTCGAAACTTTTTATACTTGATGAACTTTATTCATTTTACTTTTAACTAGTATTTCTCCTGTGCGATACAAGAAAGTTTCTATTCAACAATATCGATATCGATTTCGATAAGTATCGATAAAATTTTAAAGCTTATACATAATTTTTTCCCGTATACAAAATGCATAAAAAATAATATTATATTAAAATAATTATTAAAATTTTACAAACAATAAAACTACTTCAAATTATAATAAATTCTTTGAATAATAAAAGTCAATTTATCTATTTAAATAATAAATAATTATTGATTTTTTCACAATAATGAAGTTATTTTGATATTGTTTTTATCGAAAGTAGCAGATATTTGCACACAGTTTGGAGTTATTTCGTTTTTAAAAAATAATTGATATTAAACGATTATTAATTAACAACAATAAATGTCAATACCTTTTTAATAGAAAGTTTGTAGGAAAAACATGTCATTCATAATATAATTGAAAATTACTTAATTATTTTTACTTTTATTCATTTTTTTAATTATTTTCTGAACATATATACAAAAGAACCAAATCTCAACCCAACTCACCTATAGACTCGAACTGTGTCTATCTAGTAAAATGTGTCTCGGGCTAGCCTACATTGGTCTTACTTTCAATCATTAATTAGCATTCTTTTTTTTTTTTTTACGAAATTCAAATTTAGTTAAACAGACAATTGTTAAGTATTAAAATTAATCATCCTTAATAATTTCAATTTCATTTCCCATTGCACTAAACGTGTCATCAAATGCAGTCAAAGCATCATCCATGATAGTAATGTAATCATCTATTTTGTATGAGATTTACAAAATATACTATGTTATTTTCTTAAAATCTTACAACGTGCATTTTAATTTAATAAGTTAAGAACGTATTAGAAAATGTAGAAAAAAAAAGTATCATTTGACTCTTTCTACATTATAAACACAAATATAAATTCCTATTTATTATATGCTAATTAATATATTGTTCCAATAAAAAATAAATCATATAAAATAAATTAATATATATCGACACACACTCACACATTTTGCATTCACATTTGTCAACTATCCTTATTTGCATTCACATTTGCAAACCAACTTCATATATTTTGCATTCGCACTTGTCAAACCAGTTTCATAAATTTTGTATTCACACTTATCAACAATCCTTCATTTATATATTTTACTTTTAATGTTGCGAAATGAAAAGACAAAGTGACTTAAAATTTAATAAATTAGGTTAAATAAATGTATATAATACTGTGAAAATATGCTACTGGACTTGGCCCATTTATTTGACTAGACTGATTTGCTGGACCTTGATACTTGGACCCGGTTTGGAACAATATAATTGAAGTCGCATATTGATTTAGCAACTTCTGAATTCATATGGAAACTTTACTCGATTGTGACTGGTGGTATGTTCCAAGCCGTCAATGTTAGGGTCAAAGGTTGTTTATTTTAAAAGACTCTTTTCATTTGGCTTCAAGGTTATTCGAAGCGGCTAGATTTTCAGTTCTCTTCTTTGGGAAATTCCTAAAAATAACCTTTGCAACCATAATAGTTTGGGAAATAGGCTTTGACTATTTTCAAATATTGAAACTTCCAAAAATATCCCCATACAAAAGAATTCCTACCAAAGTCACTAACTTATTGGAAAACTACAATTAAGCCCTCAAAATATTTTAGTTTTCAAATCCAATCCCGAAAAAATTTCACTTTTGCACTCTGTTATGAAATGGTATCAGAGCCTTCTTACGAACCAAAAAGCATGATGAATCTATCAAAAGAAGAAAGTATAATTGAAATTTTTCTCAAAAATGTTGAAAAATGTAAAAAACTGTTGTGAAACTATCAAAATTCAACCAAGAAATAGAGAGAAGATGGAGAGAGCTTAGAGAGAAGGAGGAGAATTCTCTCATTCATGAGAATTTGGTGTAAATTACAAATGAAGTATATGCCCATATTTATAGGGGACGGATAATGATATAATCGTAATATGTAAATTTTACAGGGGCATATCGGTAATATTCCATTCAACCTAACATTTACCTAACTTCATTACATCATTTCCCATATTTCATAACACTCCCCCTTGAATGACATATTACTCGCTTGCTCAATTGTCTGCCTCGTTAAAACCTTGCTAAGAAAACCCAGTGGGATAAAACTTGAGCGAAGGAAAAAGAGTACAGCTGCTCCCCCTGATGTTGGCCATCATTAATCATTGAGTCTAATATCCAAAATGACATCAATGATAAGTAGTACAAATCATGTACTGGAAACTTCGAATTATGAAGTGCTGAAGTGCTTCATTGCTTTAGTATTGTAGTGCTTCAGTGCTTTAGTACTGTAGTATTTTAGTGCTTTAGTGTTGCCTTGCTTTAGGTCTGCCTCGTTAAAACCTTGTCAGTAAAATCCAGTGGGACAAAATCTGAACGAAGGAAAAAGAGTACAGCCGCTGCCTCGTTAAAACCTTGTCAGGAAAACCCTGTGGGACAAAACCTGGACGAAGGAAAAAGAGTACAGCATGACAGCATGATTCTCCCCCTGAAGTGTGCAATCAAGTATTATGAACCTTTTGAATAATGATATCATCATTCGTCTGGAATATGTATATATGAAGATCTTCTTATGTGTAGCCGATATCATAACATTCTTCATAAGATGTGTATGATTTTCTTCATTTGTTGATATCATTCCAGCACAATTTAAAGAGAGAGCTTGTTGTTGAATTATTACTTGCAGATAGCTGTGACAATGTCTCAAAAACCTTGCTAGGAAAATCCTGTGGGACAAAACCTTAGCGAAGGGAAAAAGAGTACATTATTCTCATTGATACGCCATAATTGCTCCATAGTTGTTCCATAATCGCTGCCTTATTAAAAACCTTGCTAGGAAAACCCTGTGGGATAAAACCTCAGCTAAGGGAAAAAGAGTGCAGCTCGTATTTGTTCCCTTCATAGGAATATCACAAGTATATTAATGCAATCTCAAATCATTTCATCAAACATATATTTTGTGATTAGCTTTTATAAATAGTTTATAACTCATTTATAATGTCATAGCTCATTTATGATGTACTGAACATGCTATACCAAGCAATGTTTAGTTAGTTGACTGATTGCATTACTCAAATCTAAAATTGATTCACTTCTATCAAAATCTAGAATTCACTTCTGATGAATAATTAAATATTCATTTTCAAATTCACTTCTAGTGAATATTCATTTTCCCGGTGGATAATATAATTTTGCATATTGAAAATCAATTGCATGCCCAAATATTCAAATATAATAATAGTACACTCCAATTTTATTTTTAACATATTATATTATGGGGTTATATGTATCATATCATTCTTCATGTGATTTTATTTTAAGAATCACACTTCATTCTATAATGATACTATTCTGGGCAAATTGAATCTTTCAATGATTTATACATATATGTTCTTACACTTTATAAACTGCAATTTCTAATTTGCAGGAGTATAATCAATCATTGAAATAGATATCAATTTCGACATATAATCTATAATCATTTCGCTTGAAATCCCAACGTACCGCGATCAACTGGTACATCAAAGAAAACTCCCAAAGTACCGAGATGAGAATCACACTTTTTGATCTCACTCATTGGTATATCAAAGAGCTCAAACTAGTGATTTAGACTATAATCTATCCACCATATGTCATGCCAGTTCTTTGAAAAATTTCGCGCGCAATGAGTCGTCTTTTACGACTGTGAAATATTTTTCATTTGTACATATAATTACTGGCTTTACACATTTAAGTGTTTTGACTTCAGGTCTTATAACAATAATCCCTACATTTGGATTTTATACTTGGCCAAAGTATTATAATTTCATCAACCTCATTTTCATAAGAGGGTTGTATGTATGCAGTCGACTTATTTATCGATTTCATTTCATCTCAATATAACATAGAGAGATCTCTGTATATGTTCTATCATCAGGCCTGAATCTCTTATCATTTAACTATGTCCCTTTTACTCACTATGAGTATTTAGCCTCAAAGAGATCATTCAATCATTCAAGAGATATTTATTTTTGGAATCGATAGTCATGCTTCAGGCATAATTACGCTTTAAGCTTGATCACGCTTCATGCGTGTTATTGTTTAATTTCCCCATAATATTCAAAAATCTTGTATTATATCAGTCGGCTAACAATGCCGCAACACATGTCATTCATAATTATGGATATAATCACAATATTATATCTAAGTGCATTTTGTTGGAGTGTATATAAATATCGCACTTCTTAGAAATCATAAAGCTTTACAAGCAAATCTTTATTTCATTGTATTGACATGTTTGTATGTAGAATATTGCTGCATAAGAAATATTTATATTCAAGTTGTTCTCATAGCAAATAACTTGAGGCTACTAATCTGCTAAATCATTAGCAATATAATATTTTATTATCTCAACTAATTCGTAAAATCATTAATGACTTTAAGATATATTCATGCTAGCATTTATCACTTTGCTTGTAATATCATTACTTGAGCAAATGATCAGTCATTCATTTTCTTAGTGAGATAATTAATTTGCTTTTCAGAACAAGCAGCAATGATAACTTGTTAACCTGAACAATCTTCTGGTTCTTTAATGAATGCCATTTTGCATTCTCAATAAATCTCATTATTGAATTGGAATCTAACCAATCATTATAGAACTTCTGGTTCAGCAAGATATTTCACTTATACATATGTATGAACTTCTGGTTCAATACAGTATTCATTTCATCAGTACGTATTTCTGTATAGTTCAAATCAGTATACTTTTATTACTTTTAGTATACCGAAAAAATCAGGTACAATATCCAATGAAATATCTCATGATCTCAATCTTGTCGCCAAATCTTCCCTTATTTCGAAAAAGGTAATGACGCATTATCTCATTGTTCCCACCTTTTCAATAATTTATTCCATTATTTCTTAATGGAATCGATATAGCTGACACGCGGAGCGCTCCTTTACGCGTTTAAATATATCATTTGGGAAGAGATTAGATCCATAAAAAATGGATGTTATATTATCAAATATTCGCAAATATTATTCTAATCTTCCGGTAAATGTTTTGAAAAAGATTTACCGAGTTCGACTTGAAAGATTGAGGCTGCTGATGGATCAAGGCTTTCCAAAAGATGTTCGTTGGTTGATCGAAGCAAAAGTTCGATTAGCTGGTGAATTACCAGATTCATTTTCTAAACATATGCCTGGTTTAGGTAAGAGTACTTTTGCAAAGAAACGAAGAGCAAAAAGGCTGAACGGTTGTTACAAATGTGCTCGTTGGACATGTGATACTCGTTGCAAATCAGTAGGATATTCTTCTAGAAATCGGGATGATAAAATCGATTTCATTAAGGGTGGACTGAGTAAGGAGTCATTGGATGATATCCGATTGACTCTTGAGACGCACCCAAGTGGGTATGTGCAACGTGAACTCCTTTCCTTATATGCTCAATTTAACGAGGATTAAAACCGTTATAGTCTCGAAAATATAGTAGCAAAAGATCCTGTTTGCCAGGCTGTTATAAACAATGATGTTTTGGCTATGCAGCATTGATACAAGGTAAATCATTAGATATATTGTGTGTATATATTTGCACATAAAATATTTTCATATTTCATTTCTTGAGTATTGACAAAGTGTATTGAAAAATCACCGAAAGGTAAGCTTTTATCAAAAGTAGTGTAATTTAGTCAGAATTATGTTTTCACTTTTTCAAAAGATGAGCAGTAAATAGTGAAGTTTTTCAAGTTTAAAAAGCCAGTGATTTTCACAGTTTCATGCATCCCAAAATATCATTTTTCTCATAAGTTTTTCCTTCCTTATACTCTCAAAGATGGAAGGACCAAAACTTCGACAGATCAAAACTATCTGTGTATTTTGTGGATCAAAAGTAGGAACATGTTTTGGATATCTAGAAGCAGCCGTGGATTTAGGAAAGAAGTTGGGAGAGAAAGGTATCAATCTATTATATGGAGGAGGTAGCAGTAGATTGATGGGTTGTGTTTCCCAATCTGCTCAAGCAGAAAAATCAAGAGTGATAGGTGTTATACCCGTTCCTTTAGTTGATATCGCAGGCAAAACACGAGGGCATGAAGTACAAACCTTATCTATCCATGAACGCATAACTTGCATGTTATATGGTTCTGATGCCTTCATAGCCCTACCCGGAGGTTTTGGTACTTTAGAAGAAATCTTTAATATTACCTCATGGGCTCATTTAGATCTTCATACCAAGCCTATTGGGCTTTTAAATGTTAACAATTTCTTTGATGGTTTGTTAACATTTCTTGATTATGCTGTGGAATAGGGATTCATCTCTCCATTTTCTAGGAGAATCCTTATTTCTGCTCCTACTATCGAGGAACTGCTGCATAAGTTGCAATCATATGTCCCCATACAAGATCCAGCAAGAGTTAAGATAGATTGGTCGCAAGGAAGGGGAATCAAGCGAAAATGGAGTCCGGTTAATGTAAACTTAACTTTGTGAATCCTAGAATAGATGGTGGTAGAGTATGGAGTATTTTCACTCTTGAGACACACCTTAAATTTCTAGGATTTTATCAATGTTTATCTTGTGTACCTCAAAGATAGGTGGTAGAGTACAGAGTATCCTTACTCTTGAAACACACCTCTTTGAGTGTTTCTTTATGTCCTCAAAAGTTCAGAGGTGGTAGGATACGGCTACTCCCGAAACACATCTCTCACTTTGAGGATCATAAATGTTTCTCCCCTTTTGTATTTTGCATGTATGACTCGTTTATGCTTCTTCAGGAGCAATAATAATATCATTTCAGTATGTTTAGATGATAATTTTTACTTCTTCTAGAGTAAATATGTACTTCTTCTGGAATACATAAGTGCTCGTGCAAGAACTTTTCCAAACACTTATCATCTAATATCTATCTCATAATACTGATGAGATTATTTTCACATTAGCTATATCCGTGCTATCATGTGATATTATCTTATCATACATCAACATTCTCTTATTGAATAATCCATTTTTATCTATCTTTTCAATACAGATAATGGTAACTTTTGGTACCGTTTGATAAAATATTTTTATTAACATTTATCAACTTTTGGTAATGATAACTTCTGGTATCATTTGATAAAATATTTTCTAACTTGAGTATTGATAACTTCTGGTATCATTAAATGAAATAAATAACAATAATATTGTATATATATTAACAATAATAATACTGGGGTTTTACCACCACGTATATATGTTGACAATAACTTCTAATATGTTAGAATTAACCAACAACTGAGGTGTTTCTGAAATAATACAAAATTTGAATATATGTATAGTATTCGGTAAACCGACCATATAGGCGGTGTCAACATAATGAAATAATTACCTTTCATGAGTGAGCGAGTCATAGCTTCCAGTCAAGGTATTCATAATAGTGATCGAGTCATATCGTCAAATCCAGTCAAGGTATTCATAATAGTCCAATCCGTTACGATAATGAGTCATATCCAGTTAAGGTATAAATCCAGTCCATAATAACTCAGTCCATCACGGTATGCCATTGACTATATTAATTATACCTTGTTTAAAATCTTTAATTTATCTTGTTGATCACATATTAATCGTTAATTTTCGATTAATTTACTTTTATGTATTACCAAGGGTAAAATTGTTCATATTTTAATATGTTGCTCATATGGATAAATCGAAACCATCAATAGGTTTGAAATTTAATTTAGAACAAACTTACTTTTGGTTCTAAAGTTCAAAATCCTGTTGGAAGTGCTTCAAAAACGGTTTTTAAGAAAACCGCCACGTTCGATCGTCGGAAAATTTCAGAACTGCACAAAACAGAAAAGTAAGATGATAGAAAAATCAAGAACGTCGATATGAACAAACTTCCCGTTGACGTCATCGCCGGAAACTTCCTCACGCGCCGTCACGCGCCGGTGAGACGTCTGCGCGTGGGCTTCACGCGCCGCCGCGCCGGTTAGGAAGAATCGTCCGGTCGCCGTGGTCATGGATCCAGTCTCCGATCATCATTTGGATATATGGTTTGGCGTGAATTTGGTTTGGAAGTTTCGGATTACACAATTTCTTCAATTTTTCTATGGACTTGAAATTGATCTACAAAACTATGATGTATAAATGATTTTCTAACAACAAAAACACTGGATTTGGAATATGAAATGTTGATTAGTAATAATCTGGTTTCTGATACAGAGGTTCATCATTTAGATGCAACTGTAGAGCATACTCCCGTCATATTGCTCAATAGGGTAGAGACTCGTGCTGATAACGTGTTGTGAAACTATCAAAATTCAACCAAGAAATAGAGAGAAGATGGAGAGAGCTTAGAGAGAAGGAGGAGAATTCTCTCATTCATGAGAATTTGGTGTAAATTACAAATGAAGTATATGCCCATATTTATAGGGGGGCGGATAATGACATAATCGTAATATGTAAATTTTACAGGGGCATATCGGTAATATTCCATTCAACCTAACATTTACCTAACTTCATTACATCATTTCCCATATTTCATAACAAAAACCAAGTTATCCTTATTTACTAAAAAATAGTATGAATGAAGCTTTCAAAGAAATGAATAAAAAAATAGAAAATCTAGAATATAATCTGGAAGTAAGAAATACTATTCTATATAAAAACTGAAAGGAAAAGATAAGATCATAATCAATCCTCCTCAAGATTACCTAAGAAAATTCATAGACAAAAAC
Source organism: Ligustrum vulgare (assembly GCA_963555705.1). Taxonomy (NCBI): domain Eukaryota; kingdom Viridiplantae; phylum Streptophyta; class Magnoliopsida; order Lamiales; family Oleaceae; genus Ligustrum; species Ligustrum vulgare. Next base: position 34,518,492 of record OY743187.1, read on the forward strand.
AAAGGAAAAGAAAAAACATCTAAAATAAAACAATTTATGATAATAGAAGTAGAAGAATTAGAAAGAAAATTCTTAGAATCTACTGGAGAAGAATATGATGAATATAAAAATCAATTAGAAGAATTAACAAAACAAGTAAAAAATGCTAAAATGAATACAAACCTAACCAAACGTATTGTAGAAGATGAATTTAGTAGTAATATAGTAGAAATATTAGAAAATAAACTATAAAAGAAGTAAATCCAATGAAATCATACAATGAATCAATCCATACAATGGTAATATGGCTAGACTTTGATTGTATAGACAACAAAGCTATTGAAACATGGACAAAAAGTACTAACTTAATAATACAATTTAATAAATGGGACACATATACAACTTTCAGATTTATAGAACATACATTTAGAGGAATAACATTAGAATGGTGGTGAAAACAATCAGGAAATATAAAAAGAAGAATAAAATATGGTGAAAATACACCTGAAGCATTAGATAATAGAAATACTCTAAATGACCAAGGAATAAATGATATATTAAATAAATTAGAAATAGCCCTTAGAATAAAGTTCTTAAGAGATAGATATACAATAGATGAAGAAGCTAAGAAACAAGATGAATATAATAAAGGAATAATTGCAATGGAAATTTTAAAGATATGTGATATGTGTGAATTAGAAAGATACACATGTAAATTTAAAGAATTATATTATACAATTAGCCAAGGACAATACACAGATAATAAGCCAATTTTAAAATCATATTTCACAAAATTACCATTCTCATGGGGAACTAAGTTATTAAAGGAATATAACAAAACATTACCTATAGGGGTTGAAGAAGTAATAAGTATAGATAGCCTTGGAAGTAGGATTGAATTTACCAAAAAAATGATAAATATTTGGTGTAGAGAAGCACTATAAAAAAAAACATGTAAGATAAGGAAAAACTTTTTGTGTTGTTACAAAGATGTAGGCTAGATAGAACAATTTGAATGTCATAAGGGAAAGTATAAACCATATAAAAAAAATACAAGAGAAGGTCCAAAAACTATAGAAAGTTTAAGAAAAGAAACTTTAAACCAAATAAAAAATATTTCAAGAAAAGAAATTAATCTGAAAAACCCAAAAATAAATATATCAAGAAATGTAAATGCTTTATTTGTAATGGAGAATGACATATTGCTTCTCAATATCCTAAAAAGAAAGATAGAAAAAATATAAAAATTCTTAATGTTTATGAAGAATTTAAGGATGATAGCGATAAAGAATCTGTTGATATAAGAAAATTATTCCCAGTCCGGTATCTCTAGGTAAAATGGATTATGCCCATCTAAGAAAGCTTCGGAATAGATGGGCCTAGCACATATCAGGTATTCTATTGGAGCAACAAATTTTGGTATACAAATTCTGTAGTCCAAACTACGAGCTCAATGCTTTGACATCCGAAAGACTATGCCTAAGGTCAGTAAATTATTCACCTCGGTATAATCATGGACTAAAAGGGGCTCTGCTTAGCATGGAGAATACTAACCTCAAAGCAAGTGGGTTTCCTAGAGCCACCCAATTCAAATAATATTCCTGCAAAGATGATGCCTACCATGTATATTTGTAGGAAATATTGTACTATTGGGCTCCACCAGAAACATGGTTAAAACTTATTCAGCAAATTATAATTATTATTTGTATAGATTAGAGTGAACATATTTATATTAGTTACAGTAAATCCTAAATGTTGTCTATAAATAGAAGGGTTTAACACATTGTAATACATGCAAAATCTTGGAATTATAAGCTATTACTATAACTTCTAAAACTCCAGTATCTTTTCTCCCTTTTTATTTACATCTTATTAATGTCTTTTTGCACAAATCATCCGACCTAACTTGACTAAAAGTTGCTACTTGTCAAGCGTAATTTTTGAAGTCAACAGTTTGGTGCTAAAAGGAGGCCCCCCAAGAAATGAGGTTATCCATAATCCAGCAAATACCACAAATACTATATTCCCAAACAAACACAAGAGTAGCCATATTCCAACGATTTGCTTCCAAAGATACGTAACAAAATGAGTCAACATTCTAGTAATGCCAAAACTTGAAGCAATGAAATAGAAATTCCTCCACATTTTGAAAAAAATCAAGGAGAAACTTCCAATGAATTGAAAGATCCCCACGTAGTTGTAATAATTGATAGATTGGATCATTTTGTCAATGTACTAGCTCACCTGGAACAAAACCAACAAACAGTTCATCCCTATTCTCATGCCTCGTTCATCCCTATTCTAGTTCATCCCTATTCTCATGCCTTCTTCATCCCTATTCTCATGCCTCCTTCATCCCCATTCTCATACCTCCTTCTATGACCCCTTTCAAGCCTATCACCTCTTTCATTCCTTCTCCCCACACTAGCTATGGATGGATGAACACTCTCCCATTCACTATCAATCCTCTCTTCATCAAACCCATATCCAAACCTAAGGTTATTTTCCCTCCTACGGTCCCTCACATCATCCCTCCTGACTCTAGGACCCATATGAGTTCGTTCCCCATGCAACTGATTAATATTTTCATCCTGCCTATCCATTATAGTCATCAATTTCTCAAACTATTCCTGCAACGTTGCCATTACACCTACATCACTCCTATCCATCATATTCATACCTTTAGGTTGTTTGTTGTGATTCATTGATGGGGCTGCTGACTCCTTTCTGTCAATTCATTTGTTGTCGCCAACTGGTGAAAAAGATGATCCTTGCCCATCAGAAATTGTTAGTTCTCAAAAATCAAATAAAATCTCCTCACGTATTTATTTTCGCTCGTGCATCACTCTTAATGCCTTTTCAGGTACCCAAAGAACCAATCAAAGATTCAAGAATTAGGAAAAATGGGAGGCACGAAGATGACAGAAAATTGACATTTTGAGAAATTTTTGGAATATGCTCGAGTTTAATGAAATTTTGAATTTTTTTTTTACTCGAAAACTTGACTACGAGTATGGAAAAAAGTGAAATGAATTTGGACATGAATTGAGTAAGATAAACATGTTTTAATTTCTTTTGAGATTTTTAAATGGATCAAAACAAAAGAAAATTATGAAGACCCGAAGAACAAGAAAACCAAGGAAACCAAGAAAATCATGAAATATCAAGACCGAAAAAATTATGAAATATCAAGAACTGAATTTAGATTCCCTTCTGATACCACCTGATGCGATTCTTTTTGGGGAAACGCGATGAAAACGCAGAATAACAACAAAAACAATAAGAAAGATCTAAATGCAGATTACTAAAATAACAAGAATGAAAAACAATGAAAAAGTAGATGATATGACCTTGACCAAATATTCACAACGCAAGTTTGACGATCTGGAATAAAAACCAAGGTTGTCGAACGCCACAAGGGATGTCTAATTTCTTAATAAGTTCGATGGGTTGTTCAAGAAAAGGAATCCCTCACTTTTCTAAAGAAAACACTCAATTTATTCAAAATAATGGAAAGGATGTGTTAGCATGGATAAGTGCAAGGATTTATTCCTTGTACATTACCTTTGTACAAAAAATGCTCATTTTGTGGGTGGACTCTCTTTTCATTTTCTCTTTGCACTCACACTCTCCTTTTTCTGAGGTCTTCGCCTCAACCCTCTAATTTTCAATTTTCATTTCCTCTCCTTTTTTCTGAGGTCGTAATCTCAAATCTTTTATTTTTTTCCCACGTTTTACAGATGAATATTGATTTTTAAACCCGTCATGAACCACTCTCCTATCATATTGCCAAGTTCTTCTCAATAAAATATGCCCAACATGCATAGACAGCACACACAAACCACATCATCTTTGTGGCCCCCTATGGTAAATTTAATCTTAACCTGCCTATTCACCTTAATTTCCCAAGACTCGGTCAACCATTGTAATTTATAACGATTAGGGTGTTTCATCCTAGGAAAATTCAAAATCTCCACCAATGTGGCACTAACCACATTTGTACAACTCCTCCCATCAATCACAAAACCACAAACATTTTTATCCACCAAACATCTAGTGTGAAATAGGTTATCCCTTTCTTCATCTACCACATTCACCTTAACTCTAGAGCTAAGGACACGTCTATTAACAACAGAACCCTTCACGGCATAAGTCAACCCTCCCCGTCACTACTATTATCCCCAACATCCTCCAACTTAGGCATTCCTTTAAATTCTTCATCCGAACTAATTTCCCCATTGTCACGCATAATCATTACCTGTTTATTTGGACATTGGGATGCAATATGACCCAAACCCATATATTTAAAGCATTTAATATTCCTATTCCTAGTAGGTTGAGGATCAAAAATATTTTTACCTTGGGTGTTGGTTTCTCCCTCTCTTTTGGGACATGATCATTATGTGTTTCCATCCTTGGTTGGGATGTTAGATAAGACACCGGTGAATGTCTTGCTGGCCCTTTTTGCTTCAGTTTCCTGCCCACTTTCATTGACATATACACCATGTCCTACAACTCCAGATAGTACTGTAACTCAACCACATTAGCAATTTTCCAGTTTAGCCCACTCAAAAACCTAGTGATAGTGGCCTCCCTATCCTCTACAATGTTGGCCCTAATCATCGTCACTCCCATGTCTTTATGGTACTCCTCCACACTCCTAGACCTTGTGTAAGCCCCTGTAACCTTTGATAAATATCCCCATGATAATGGCAAAGGACAAACCTCTTCCTCGTTATAACTTTCATTTCATCCCATGTTTCTATCAGTCTCTCACCATTCCTCCTCCTCCTACCTGTCACTAATTGATCCCACCAATTTATTGCATAATCAGTGAACTCCACTGCCGATAACCTCAAACATTAATTCTACCTTCTTCTCCCAATCTAGGTAAGCCTTCGGATCACACCTCTCATGAAAAGGTGGTACGGTCATTTTGATAGTCCTGGATTCCCATCTACTTCATCCCTATTTCCATGCCTCCTTCTTTGACCCCTTTCACGCCTATCAACTCTTTCACTCCTTCTCTCCACACTAGCCATGGATGAATGAACACTCTCCCATTCACTATAAATCCTCTCTTCATCAAACCCATATCAAAACCTGTGGTTACTTTCCCTCCTACGGTCCCTCACATCATCCCTCCTGAGTTCGTTCCCCATGAAACTATTAATATTTTCGCCCTGCCTATCCATTCTAGTCATCAATTTCTCAAACTATTCCTGTAAGGTTGCCATTAGACCTACATCATTCCTATCCATCATATCCATAACTTTAGGTTGTTTTTCATGATTTAATTATGAGCTACTGACTCCTTCCTGTAAATTCCTTTGTCAACAACTGATGAATAAGATGATCCTCGCCTATCAGACATTGTTAGTTCTCAAAAACCAAATAAAAATTCCTTATGTATTTGTTTTCCCTCGTGTATAACTCTTAATCCTGTTTCAAGTACCCAAAGGACCAATCAAAGATTCAATAATTAGGAAAAATGGGAGACACGAAGAAGACAAAGAAAATTTATATTTTGAGAAATTTCCAAAATATGCTCGAGTTTTATGAAATTTTGGAATTTTTTACCCAAAATTCGGCTACGAGTATGGAAAAACAAACGGAAGTGAATTTGGATAAGAATAGAGTAAGATAAACACGTTTGATTTTTTTTTTAGATTTTTAAATGGATCGAAACAAAAGAAAATTATGAAGATACTAAGAACAGGAAATTCAAGAAAACCTAGAAAATCATGAAATATCAAGAACTGAATTTAGATCCAAGCTCTGATACCACTTGATACGATTCCTTTTGGGGAAACGCGACGAAAATGCAGAATAACAACAAAAACAATAGGAAAGATCTAAATGCAGATTACTAAAATAACAAGAATGAAAAATAATGAAAAGGTAGATGATAGAACATTGACTCAATATTCACGACGCAAGATTGACGATGTGGAATAAGAACCAAGGTTGTCGAACGCCACAAGGGATGTCTAATTCCTTGATAAGTTCAGAATTGGAACGCCTTCAATAATCTTTGATAAGTTCGATGGGTTGTTCAAGAAAAGGAATCCCTCACTTTTCTAAAGAAAACACTCAATTTGATTGAAAATAATCTCAAAGTTGTGATTACAATGTCAAAAATAGATAATATGATGTAAAAAAACGCGCATAACCTAACCTTAGCCCCTAAAGGGCTCAAAAATTCGAATTATAATAATTAAAACATAAAATAATTAAATTCACGAAATCTCTAGTTCCATTCAACCACGCGGTCGCGTGAGGATAAACCGCGCGATCTCCCTCGCGTGGTTATGTCCTGAACATTCTGCCAGTTTTTTGCTGCATGCACACGATAGCACCTCTTCATTCCTCAAGCGGTCACGTGCTTTGTTCAAAGGCATCATTTTTGGATCCTTTGAGGTCACTTTATCCAATTTGAATTTTGACTCGAGCACAACTTGAAATTTGCTCATTTTTTCATGTAGATTGTCATTGCATTGCTTGTAACTTAATTTCTCCTTTGATCTCCTACCTTGGATCTCATCATCCTCTCTCTCTTGAAAATAATTCGACCTCGAATCTGCAAGTTGTCCAATCCTCTTGTAACCTTTGAAATTGTTTGCTATTGGATCTTGCTCATGCTGTGGCTTTCCTTCAAACTTTTGGACTGTTCTCTCTTGCAAGTAACCTTCTTCCCAGCTTTAAAGTTTTGACTTGATTTTGGTACCTGCAAAACAGAATTAACAAAACAAGGGAAGGATGTGTTAGCATGGCCAAGTGCAATGATTGGTTCCTTGTACATTAACCTTTGTACAAAAAAGATCTTTTGGTGGGTGGACTCTCTCATTTTTTTTTTCCGTTTCACTCACGCTCTCCTTTTCTGAGGTCTTGGCCTCAACTCTCTTATTTTCAATTTTCACTTCGTCTCCTTTTTCTGAGGTCGTGGCCTCAATTCTCTTATTTTTTCCCTCAAACTCACTTTTTATTTTTAATTGATCTTCTTGAACCTCTTTAGGTGACAAAGGAGCAAGAGTAATCTTTTTCTCACCTTTTACAAATGAATATTGATTTTTAAACCTATTATGAACCACCCACCTATCAGGTTGCCAGGTCTTCCCAACAAAATATGCCCAACATGCACAAGCATCACATTACAAACCACCTCATCTTTGTAGCCCCCTATGGTAAATTTAATCTTGACCTGCCTATTCACCTTAATTTCCCCAGACTCGATCAACCATTGCAATTTATAAGGATTACGGTGTTTCAAATTAGGAAAATTCAAACTTTCCACCAACGTGGTACTAACCATATTTGTATAACTTCCCCATCAATCACCAAACCACAAACATTTTTATCCACTATACATCTAGTGTGAAATATGTTATCCCTTTATTCATCCACCACGTTCACCTTAACTTTGGAGCTAAGGACACGCCTATTAACAAGAGAACCTTGACGGCATAAGTTAAGCCCTCACTATCCTCACTATTATCCTGAACATCCTCCAACTTAGGCATTCTTTTAAATTCATCCTCCGAACTAATTTCTCCTTGTCACGCATAATCATTATACATTTATTTGGACATTGGGATGCAATACGACCGGAACCCTTATATTTAAAGCATTTAATATTCCTATCCCTAGTAGGTTGAGGATCAAAAATATTTTTACCTTTTGGTGTTGGTTCCTCCCTCTCTTTTGGGACATGATCATCACGTGTTTCCCTCCTTGGTTGGGATGTAGGATAAGACCCCGGTGAAAGTCTTGCTGCACCTTTTCGCTTCAGTTTCCTTCCCATCCTCCACAATGTTGGCCCAAATCATTGTCACTTCCATGTCTTTATGGTACTCCTCCACACTCCTAGACCCTTGTGTAAGCCCTTGCAACCTGTGATAAATATCCCTGTGATAATGGCTAAGGACAAACCCCTTCCTCATTATAGCTTTCATCTCATCCCATGTTTCTACCGGTCTCCCACCATTCCTCCTCCTACCCGTCACTAATTGATACCACCAATTTATTACATAATCAGTGAACTCCACTACCGCTAACCTCACCTTCTTTTCCTCCGAATTGTTATGGCAATCAAACATTAATTCTACCTTCGTCTCCCAATCTAGGTAAGCCTCCAGATTACTCCTCCCACGAAAAGGTGGTACGATCATTTCGATACTCCCTAGATTCAGATCTACTTCATCCCTATTCTCATGCCTCCTTCTACGACCCCTTTCACACCTATCACATATTTCACTGCTCCTCCACACACTAGCCATGGATGAATGAACACTCTCCCATTCACTATCAATCCTCTTTTCATCAAATCCATATCCAATCCTATGGTTACTTTCCCTCCTACGGTCCCTCAAATCATCCCTCCTAACTCTGGGACCCGTATGAGTTCATTCCCTATGCAACTGATTAATATTTTCATCCTGCCTATCCATTCTAGTCTTCAATTTCTCAGACTATTCCTGCAAGATTTTCATTACACCTACATCATTCCTATCCATCATATTCATGCCTCTAGGTTGTTTGTCGTGATTCATTGATGAGGCAGTTGACTCCCTCTTTTCAATTCATTTGTTGTCACCAACTGATGAAGAAGATGATCCTCACCTATTAGACATTGTTAGTTTTCAAAAATCAAATAAAATTTCCTCATGCATTTGTTTTCGCTAGTGTATCACTTTTAATCCCTTTTCATGTGCCCAAAGAACCAATCCAAGACTCAAGAATTAGGAAAAATGGCACACATGAATAGGAAAAAAAATGATATTATGAGAAATTTTCGGAATATGCTCGAGTTTTTGGAAATTTCAGAATTTTTTTACCAAAAATTCTATTAAGTGCATGTCAAAATAAACTGAAATGAATTTGGATAAGAATTGAGAAAGATAAACACGTTTGAATTTTTTGGGATTTTTAAATGGATTGAAACAAAAGAAAATTATGAAGATACGAAGAACAAGAAAATCATGAAATATGAAGAACTGAATTTAGATCCAAGATCTGATACCACCTGATGCGATTCCATTTGGGAAAACGCAACGAAAACACGGAATAACAACAAAAACAATAGGAAAGATTTAAATTCTGATTACTAAAATAACTAGAATGAAAAGTAATGAAAAAGTGGACAATGAGACCTTAACCCAATATTCACGACGCAAGACTGACTATGCAGAATAAGAATTAAGGTTGTCGAACGCCACAAGGGATTTCTAATTCCTTGATAAGTTCTATATTGGAACCCACAAATTTTCAAGAATCTTTGATAAGTTTGATGGGTTATTCAAGAAAAGGAATCCCTCACTTTTCTAAAGAAAACACTCAATTTGATTCAAAATAATCTCAAAGCTGTGTTTACAAAGTTAAAAATTGATAATATAATGTAAAAAAACATACATAACCTAACCCTAGCCGCTAAAAGGTTTAAAAATACGAATTATAATAATTAAAACTAAAAATAATTAAAATTCACGAAATTTTTGGTACAATTCAACCGTAAGATCGCATGGTGATAACCCACGTGATCGCGTGTTTATGTTCTGAACATTCTGCTAGGTTTTTATTGCATGTGCGCGATCGCACCTCTTCTCTCCTCACACAGTCACATCTTTGTCCAAAGGCGTCATTTTTCGATCCTTTGAAGTCACTTGATCCAATTTGAATCTCGAATCGGGCCCAACATGGAACTTGCTCATTTTTTTCGTGTAGATTCTTGTTGCATCGCCTATAGCATGATTTCTCCTTTGATCTCCTACCTTGGATCTTATCATCCCCCCTTTCTTGAAACGAATTCGACCTCAAATCTGCAACTTGTCCAATCCTCTTGTAACCTTTGAAATTGTTTGCTATTGGATCTTGCTCATGCCTGTGGCTTTTCTTCAACCTTTTGGACTGTTCTCTCTTGCAAGTAATTCCCGGCTTTAATGTTATGACTTGATTTTGGTACCTGCAAAACCGAATTAACCAAACAAAGGAAGGATGTGTTAGCATGGTCAAGTGCAAGGTTTGGTTCCTTGTACGTTAACCATTGTATTAAAAAAGCTCATTTTGAGGGTGGACTCTCTTTTCTTTTTCTATTTGCACTCACGCTCTCCATTTTCTGAGTTCTTAGCCTCAACCCTCTTATTTTCAATTTTCACTTCCTCTCTATTTTCTGAGCCTGTGGCCTTAACTTTCTTATTTTTTCCCTCAATCTCACTTTTTTATTTTTTATTGATTCTCTTGAATCTCTTTAGGGGACAAAAGGAGCAAGAGTAGTCTTTTTTCACCCTTTACAAATGAATATTGATTTTTAATCCCATCATGAACCACACTCCTATCATGTTACCATGGTCTTCCCAACAAAATATGCCCCACATGCATAGGTACCACATCACAAACCACCTCATCTCTGTAGCCCCCTTTGGTAAATTTAATCTTAACCTGCCTATTCACCTTAATTTTCCCAGACTCGGTCAACTATTGCAATTTATAAGAATTAAGGTGTTTCATCTTAGGCAAATTCAAACTTTCCACCAACGTGGTACTAACCACATTTTTACAACTCCCCCATCAATCACCAAACCACAAACATTTTTATCCACCAAACATCTAGTGTGAAATAGGTTATCCCTTTGTTCATCCACAACATTCACCTTCACTCTAGAGCTAATGACACGCCTATGAAGAATAGAACTAAGTTCTTCAAGGGATAAGTCAACCCTCACTGTCACTACTATTATCCCCAACATCCTCCAACTTAGGCGTTCCTTTAAATTCATCCTTTGAACTAATTTTCCCATTGTTATGCATAATCATTACCGGTTTATTTGGACATTGGGATGCAATATGAACCGAATCCATATATTTAAAGCATTTAATATTCCTAGTTGAGGATCAAAAATATTTTTACCTTTAGTTGTTGGTTCCTCCCTCTCTTTCTGGACATGATCATCATGTGTTTCCATCCTTGGTTGGGATGTAGGATAAGAACCCGGTGAATGTCTTGCTGCCCCTTTTTGCTTCAGTTACCTCTCCACTTTCATTGACATATGCACCATGTCCTCCAACTCCTCATATTGCTGTAACTCAACGACATTAACAATTTTCCTGTTTAGCCCACTTAAAAACCTAGTCATAGTTGCCTCCCTATCCTCCACAATGTTGGCTCTAATCATTGTCACTTCCATGTTTTTATGGTACTCCTCCACACTCTTAGACCCTTGTGTAAGCCCATGCAACCTTTGATAAATATCCCTATGATTAGGCTAAGGACAAACCTCTTCCTCATTATAGCTTCCATCTCATCCCATATTTCTATCGGTCTCTCACCATTCCTATCCTACCCATCACTAATTGATCCCACCAATTTATTGCATAATCAGTGAACTCCACTACCTCTAACTTCACCTTCTTCTCATCTGAATAGTTATGACAATCAAACATTAATTTTACCTTCATCTCCCATCTAGGTAAGCCTCCGAATCACTTCTCTCATGAAAAAGGCGGTATGGTCATTTTGATACTCCCTAGATTCCCATCCACTTCATCCCTATTCTCATGCCTCTTTCTATGACACCTTTCATGCTTCTCACCTCTTTCACTCCTTCTCCCCACACTAGCCAGGGATGAATGAACACACTATCAATCCTCTCTTAATCAAACCCATATCCAAACCTTTGATTATTTTCCCTCCTATGGCCCCTCACGTCAACCCTCCCAACTGATTAATATTTTCATCTTACCTATCCATTCTAGTCATCAATTTCTCAAACTCTTCCTGCAAGGTTGCCATTACACCTACATCATTCATATCTATCATATTCTTTAAATTAGGCTGCTTGTCGTGATTCATTGATGAGGCCGCTGACTCCCTCCTATCAATTCTTTTGTTGTCAACAACTGATGAGGAAGATGATCCTCGCCTATCAGACATTGTTAGTTCCCAAAAATCAAATAAAATTTCCTCATGTATTTGTTTTCACTCTTGTATCACTCTTAATCCATTTTCAAGTATCCAAAGAACCAATCAAAGATTCAATAATTGGGAAAAATGGGTGACACGAAGAAGACAAAGAAAATTGATATTTTGAGAAATTTTCAGAATATGATCAAGTTTTATGAAATTTCAGTTTTTTTTTTTTTTTTTTTACTCAAAAATTCGACTACTAGTATGGAAAAACAGACGGAAGTGAATTTGGATAAGAATAGAGTAAGATAAACACGTTTGAGTTTTTTTGGTATTTTTAAATGGATCGAAACAAAAGAAAATTATGAAGACACGAAGAACAAGAAAATCAAGAAAATCACAAAATATCAAGAACTAAATTTAGATCCAAGCTCTGATACCACCTGATGTGATTCCTATTAGGGAAACGCAATGACACGGAATAACGACAAAAACAGTAGGAAAGATCTAAATACAGATTACTAAAAGAACTAGAACAAAAAATAATGAAAAAGTAGACGATAGGACCTTGACCCAATACTCACGATACAGGATTGACGATGTGGAATAAGAACCAAGCTTGTCGAACACCACAAGGGATGTCTAATTCCTAGATAAGTTCTAAATTGGAACGCCTCAAAGATTCAATAATCTTTGATAAGTTCGATGGGTTGTTTAAGAAAAGGAATCCCTCACTTTTATAATGAAAACACCCAATTTTATTCAAAATATTCTCAAAGTTGTGGTTACAATATTAAAAAATGATAATATAATTTTAAAAAATGCGCATAACCTAATTCTAGCCACCAAAGGGTTCAAAAATACGAATTATAATAATTAAAACAGAAAATAATTAAAATTCATGAAATTCCTGGTTCATTCAATGGCGCTATCGCGTGGTGATAACCTACGTGATCGCATGGGTATGTCCTAACCATTTTGCCAGTTCTTGGCTGCATGCGCACGATTGCGCCTGTTCTTTCCTTACGCGGTCGCGTACTCTATCTGAAGGCGTCATTTTTGGATCTTTTGAAGTCACTTGATCCAATTTGAATCTTGACTCAGGCTCAACGTAAAACTTGCTCATTTTCCATGTAGATTTTCGTTGCATCACCTGTGGCTTGATTTCTCCTTTGATCCCTTATCTTGGATCACATTATCTAACACACAACCACATCAACCACCTACACCGAAACCACTACCATTTCACCTCCACACGATCAATACAAACGCAACATCCATATATGGACGTCTAGAAACATACAGAGATCTTCACAAATTCCAAATTAGTACATATACATCAATGGAAAAGTGCGGTCGTACAGTAGAAAACAACGTCAGAAAAGTAGCTACATAAGGTAGTGTGTACGATGACATCCCAACTACGGCCACATTGGGCACAGTGACAACGTATTTACCATGCGCATGCTACTACACAATCACACTTTGCCTTTCTTCACCATCCCACCACCAGTGCTGGTACTTTTCTCTCTGCTGTATCACTGTCGATTTGCTTCTTGATGACCTATGGTTGATTTTAGTCATATTATTTTGATCATAAAAAAAGTTTATCTTTTGTACTACTAAGTGTATCTAGTGTTTCATGTCATAGAAAGCTTCAAAAGCATTCAAGTTCATAAACGCCTCTCGAAGATTGATTCAGAGCCATTTCATCTAAGTACACTAAGCAAAAAAATCAAGATCAACAAAAGTCAATCAAAGATCATAATTCAAGATGCAAGGATTTCATGAAGATTTCAAGATTAGATATAAATCTAGAACAACAAGACTCATGTAAAAGTATATCACTATCAATTTCTAACAATGGATTCAAATAAGCTCAAAATCTTTTTATGCATCAAATTCATTTCTTCAATCACACAAAAACACTTTCAATTAATTGTAAAGTGATTCTGAAATGTCTCCCAAACTTAGATGTGTCAAAATTGATAAAAATATTAATTCTCGATTTGGGTAGTTCAATCGATCGAACTACTTTATTCTATACATTTTATTAGAGCATTTAAGAGAGATATCTATTGAAAATTACTATATTCAACTCTACTCATTATTAAGAATCTTTGATTGTTCATAATCTTACTCCATCTTTTACATTAGAGATTCATATTCAAAGAAAACTTTATTGATCAACTGCTCCACTTTCTTTTGATTGAGGTTTTCTCTACTAAACGCTGTTGTTGAAGTGTTGGTTTCTCTTGCTATTAACTTTTACTATTTCTTAAGGGAATTCTTCGATTTAAAACTTTTGATACATTAATTCAAACTATTTCATCATCTTTAAATCATCAAGATTTCCAACAATGACACTTGAGCTTAATTCATTGCAACTTGGTGAAAGTGTTAACATACCGATCTCTTGACACTTAATTTGATTATATAATTTTTCAAGCGGAGTATTTCAATTTTAAAATTATTCATTGTACTTAAATTTCCTCGAGGACCCTTGAAAACTCTATTGTGTAAGGAGTTTTGACACCTGTTGTAAGTCACTTGGTCATTTCAAGGTCTGATTGTAAAGCTCAAAAAAGGACTGGTATCCCTTATTGTAACCTAACTAATCAAATCAAGGTCTCATAAAAGCTTGATAAGTTTAATATAAAGACCTTGCATGTGACCATGAACTATGTAACGAAGGACTTAAATGTTGGTTGAGTCAAACCTCGTTAAAAGAACTAGTTTATGTTCTTCTCTCCCTTTTACTTATTGCACTTATTTGTTCTTATAACTTTACATTGTGTAACTATTATTCCTAGTGCATTATTTATGTCGGTACATAAATTACATTGTTCATTGATTACTATATTTATTGTTTATATTTTTGCAATTTGTTTTTAATTTGAGATCATTTGTCAAAGAATTTTCAAAAACCAATTAAACCCCCGCTTGGTTCATTCTCGGGTTCTCAATTGGTATCAAAGCTAGGTGATCAAATTTTAAAGATCTCACCATCTTGTGTTACGGTTAACCAAAACCTTCAAAGTCTTTAGTGGCATTCAATTAATCATCCTCCTTTCTTTGATGGCACAAATTACAATTATTGAAACGCTGAAATGGTGATTAATATTCAATCTGTTTATTACAGTATTTGGGAAGATTTTTAGTATGGTCCTTATGTGCACACAAAACTCTTAAAGTTGATGGTAATGATGAAACTAAACTAAAACCTTGAAAAGAATATGATGAAGAAGACACGAATAAACTATCCTTAAATGCTAGCCAAAAATCTCTTTTATTGTGCCTTGGATAAAAAAAAAAAAACTAGTTTAATTGAGTGAAGAATTTAACGAAGAAGAATAAAATCAGCTTGCTCGATATATTCAGATAATTTACAATTTACAGAGGGATGAGATATATATAGTACATCGAAGGTTCTACACAGTGAATCCTCTTTCTACACATTGCTAAAGAAGTGTGAATTAAGGGGAGCTGAATAACACCATGGCAGAATTAGTTTGTGAGTTGAAGATGGCTGTGAGCACAGTCACCGAATAAGTTGAAGAAGACCTTGTGAGGAGCAGGTGCATGGTTAAGTGACACAAAGGTAAAAGTGTATTTTACTTATAAAATTGTAAAGACAGGAAGCATGACTTTGGTGTAGTGGTTTTAGCCTTCTTCTCCTTCACCTTCTCTTCTTCTCCCATCTGTGTTTTTTTAAGTTTGTCAACACTCCCCCGCAAACTGGAGGGCACCTTAGTAACTCCAAGTTTGATCTTCAGTAAGTGAAATCTGGTGTGAGGCAAACTCTTGGTCATTAAGTCTGCAATTTGTTCTACTGTAGGTATATACTTTATTTCCATATGTTTGTCAATAACTCTGTCTCTTACAAAATGTAGGTCAATTTCAATGTGTTAGGTCTTGGTGTGATAAATTGGATTTGAGGCCAAGGCATGGACACTCATGTTATCACACCATAGGACCAGCACTGACTATAATTTTAGACCAATTTCCTCAAGTAATGACTGAACCCAAATCATCTATGCAGTAGCAAGGGAAAAAGCTCTATATTCATTCTCTAAGCTTGATCTAGCAGTCACATTTTGCTTTTTAGAACACCAGCCAATTAGCGTATCTTCCAGATAGACACAATAAGCTGTTGTGGATCTCCAGCCATCAGGACAGGTGGCCCAGTCAGCATCAGAATATCCATTCAATGTGATTCTGTTTGCTCTCTTGATCCACAACCCATGATCCTTGGTTCCAATTAGATACTTGAAAACATGTTTGAGAGCTATCCAATGTGAAGTAGTTGGCGACTATAGGTATTGACTTAGCTTATTGAAACTATAGGCAATATCTAGTCTAGAGTGAGCTAGATATTGGAGGCTTCCTACTGCACACCTGTAAGTAGTGATATCCTTTAGAGGCTCTCCATCAAACTTAGACAGAGTTCGCCCTATGACACTTGGAGAGGGACTTGGTTTGAGATTATTGAAGTTGAACTTTTCCAGCATTTCTTCAGTGTATTTCTTTTGGGAAAGATGTAGCCCAGCCTCGTGTCTTCTGACCTCTATTCCCAAAAAGTAGTGTAATTCTCCCATGTCTTTAAGAGCAAATAGGCCATTGAGCTTGTCAATAAGTGTTTGTATGAAAGAATTGCTTACACCTGTGATGACAAGATCATCTACATAAATCAAAAGGAAGATTAGTACATCCTATGATTTGTAAAAGTATAGAGAGGAATCGACCTTTGATTGTGTAAAGTCCCAGCTGATAAGAGTGTTCTTCGGTTTGTCATTCTAGGAATCCTGGATGGAAATCTCTTTTACCTATTTCTCTAGGTAATCTATTATTAAAAACTTCATTCCAACTTCTTTCACTATAAAGGAATAGAATATTCCATATTCACAACTTGTCTCAAACAAGAGAAAGAAACAAGTATAAAATTTTTATAGATATTTACAATATGTTTCCTATGGTAACTGAGTTCATGAATTTTGGTCAAAAAACAATATGAGCTACAAGGTACATTGATCAATGTTTCATGCCTTTGTGCCTGTTTGAGTCCATAGAGAGCCTTCCTCAATTTACATACATAATTGGGTCTATCTTTGTTGATAAAACCTTCCGGATGGCTCATGTAGACCACTTCATCCAAACTTCCATTAAGAAAGGCATTATTGAAGTCTATTTGCCTTAGTCTCCAATCAAAAGATACAAATAGTGTAAGAATAATTCTGAGAGTGGAAGATTTGATAACCGGACTGAACATTTCAAAGTAGTCAATTCCTTATGTTTGGTGAAAGCCCTTTGCCACTAGCCTGGCCTTATGTCTTTGAATAGCCCCTGTAGCATCTTATTTATACTTGAAGACCCACTTATTCCCAGTAATGTTGTAAGAATATGAGGGAGGAACCAAAATCCAAGTCTCACTTCTTTCTAAAGCTGAGAATTCATCTAGCATAGCATGTTTCCACTTATGGCTTTTGAATGCTTCTGCAACACTTGATGGCTCTCTGCAATCCGTAGGTGTCTTTGTTACAGTAGTTAGAGCCTTAAGTCCTAGTCTTAGCTCTAGTCACCATGTGATGAGTTTGATATAAATTCCGAGATTCCTGAATCTGTGGTACTGGAGAGTCTTTGTTTAAGTTTTCTGTATGCTTATCATCCTCATCATTAGATAATCTATCATTTCAGTCACAGTTCAATTGTTCTGATCCCCTGCTGGCAAAATATATGTTGGAGAATTTTCACCAGTAGTGGCAAAAATATATTTGAAAATAGATACAACTAGATCTCAAATTCCAATGCTAACTAGCAAGGACCCAAGTTATATGGATACTAAAGATTAAAAATTAAATTATATCTTGTAGGTACCTAAGAAGGTCAATAGTAATTGGTTCTTGGATAGCATATACTCAGAGTACATGATCAGATATTGTAGTCTATTATCTAGCATCCAAGGGAAGGAAAAGGACCATGTGACTTTTGGAGACAACTCAAAAAGGAAAGATCACTGACATTGGAAATATTGGTAATTCTTCCTCCCCCTTTATAGAGAATGTACTATTAGTTGATAACATTAAACATAATTTGCCTAGCATTAGTGAATTATGCCCTTATTTGAATCCCATTAAAATCTCATACATTTTTCTCTCTCTTACTTTCAACAACACATTCTCCAATACTTCTCTCCCTCTTAATTTATAATTACACATTCTTCAAAAAAATCACTATTTTAAAATGCATTACACAAATAATCTAATTATAATGGGTCTCAAACTAGCACAAGTAACAAAGATTATGAACCTCATTGATGATACTACATCTAAAGAGGTATTTCAAGGAGCCAAAATAATGATGTTTATGTTTTAAACATTGAATTTGAAAATGATATAAAATGCTTGGCTAGTTTTAAAGATGTAAATTGGCTATGGACCATGGTATAAAAGAGTATAGCGTGCTAGCATGGACCTACTCGAAAAAAAAATTAAAAATTGCTTTGTAAAAGGTTTTACAAAAAATTAAAAAAATAAAAATTTGAAGAAGAGAAAATTTGCGATGCCTATCAATATAGAAAACAAGTGAAAATCTCTTTTAAGCCTAAACAATTTACTTCTATCAAAAACTTTACAATTACTCAACATTGATCTTTTTGGACCATCTAAAACATCAAGTTTTAATGGTAAAGAATGTACCTTCGCCACAGTTCATGACTTTTCACGATTCACTTGGGTACTATTTCTAAACCTAAAAGAGGAGGCCTTGAATGTTTTCAAACATTTTTGCGAGAAAGTTCAAAATGAAAAAGAATACTCCATTGTTTCTATTAGGAGTAATCATGGTGGAGAATTTGAAAATGCCGATTTTGATGAATTTTGCAAAACTAATGAATACGAACATAAATTCTCGGTTCCTAGAACTCTTTAACAAAATGGTGTAGTAGAAAGAAAGAATAGTGATTTAAAAGCAATGACTCAGACTGTTCTCAATGAAAATAGCTTACCAAAATGCTTTTGGGTCGAAGCCTTTAACACCACTTGCTACATTGGAAATCGAGTTTTAGTTAGTAAAACAAAACTAAAACTCCATATGAGCTTTGGAAAAATGCTACTTTATTTTAGACGCTAAATATTACTTTTGAAATTTTGATTCAAAATCCGATATAGGACTTTCTTGATGACTCACCCACAAGTAAAGCTTATTGTGTTTTTAACAAAAGAACTGTAGAGGTTGAAGAAACAATGCATTCTATTTTTTATCCTCTTAATCAAGAAAAAGGTGTTGATAATGGCGTAGAGTTGGAAATTCTTTTTCAGAAAATGATACACTCCAAATTAAAACAAAATTCCAATGATGTTGAAGAACCTGGGGGAAGAATCCAATGTACAACAATAAGAAGAATCTCCCAAAATTCAAATTGATCCATCACTTACTAAAGAATGGAAATTTGCATAATCTCATCCCAAGAGCTCATTATATGTGATACATCCAAATGGGCAAGTACTCAAAACTCTAGTGGAGTTTTTCAAAATAGTTTCGCCTTCGTTTCTCAAATTGAATCAAAGAATCTCAAAGAGGCTGAGTTCGAAGAATTCCAGATTATATAGCTATGCAAGAAGTAAATAATTTGAAAGAAATCACATTTGGGTTTAGTTACTAGACCAAAGGATTAAGCCATTATTGGAACAAAATGGATCTTTTGAAATAAAAGAGATGAAAATGTCCAAACTGTGCATAACAAGATTAGATTAGTGGTACAGGTTAACATCAAGAAAAAGGAAAATTTTTTGTTGAAACATGTGCACCAGTTATTATATTAGAATCCATTCGCATGCCATTTGGTTTTGCTTGGCATAAAGGTTTTACTCTTCACCAAATGAATGTCAAAAGTTCTTACCCAAATGGTTTTATTCAAGAAGTTTCTGTTCAGCAACATTTAGAGTTCAAAAAATGAAAAATATCGAAGAAGTGTGTTTAAACTTAGGCTCTGTATTATAGGTATCCAATTCCAGGGAAATCATTTTCTTTCCCACTTTTCCCAATTTTGGACATTTGATTTCCCATATTTTCCTGGCAATTCGATTTCCAGCTTTGTGGCACCCGCATGTCTTTTCCTTTTTTTTTTTTTTTTTTGAGGAAATCGTTTTCCCAGGTAGGTAGGAGGTTTTATTTTTCAGGTAAAATCTTGTATCATTTTTGTCACGTTTGATCCTTTTTGTCATTGTTAATTGATTTATTTTTTACCAAAAATTAACATTATTATTAATACAAATGTGTTAAAAATTTAAATTCTTTTTTATCAAATAGCTAAATTTTGCTTTATTTTCCATGAAAAATAATTTCAATCAAACAATAAAAGTTGAAAAATTCCCAACTTTTTCCACCTAGAAAATTAAACCAATCAAACACACTAAACTTCAAATTCCCATGAATTCAATTCCCTAGAATTCATTTTCTTTCCACCCAAATTCCACCCTTACTATCAAACGCAGCTTTAGAAGAAAAGCTCTTTATGGATAAAAACGAGCTCCTAGCAATTAGTGCAAAAAATATAAAAGTTTGATTTAATGGTTAATTGAAATTTAGGAATTGAGTTTTCCACTACTCTTAATTGAACTACCCACAACTTATAAAAAAACATCTATCTTTCTGGTCTTCAATCGTAAACTTATTTTTTATTAAAGAAAGCAAGTAAAACTGTTAACACATTAAAATACTCAACTTGTAGGTGCATGTTGCTAACCGCAAGTGTACGGATCACTCAAGTAATAAAGTGCATATGAGTCCGAATATCCTTCCCACGAGGACTGTGTAAATTGTATTTTAGTGCAATTACCTTAACCGGAACTATAGAAATTTGATTTGAATTTGGAATTTTGGAAATAACTAATGAATTTAAATGAACAAGTTTAAATAACTAAAATAATAACAAAAAGCTTGCTAGATTTGAGAGTCCATTTTACTTCCATCATTGATGTATTGATTTAAACGTCTAACTGCAATTCATGGGGTTTTGAAAATTCATGTTCCTATTCTTATTAAAATCCTCTTTCAAATGGTGAATTAAAATATTTTCCTATAAGGAATTTAACTATATTTCTATGACGAATCCAAGCATATAAGAAAGCACTATCGTTTTGTGAACACCATTGAAGATAACACAAAGCATATGAGTATATTTCTATCCCATATCGAACTTTGTGATAATTAAAACATGTATATGTAATTCTAATCTTTTGAACTTAGAAAAAACACCACAACGATCATACAATAATTGGCCAAATAATCATACGATAATAAAAGTGTGAATTAATTGCTCAAACTCATGAATAATATATATTAAACAATAAATCAAAACATAAAATCTGAAAATTAAAATATCATCACGGCTCTAATATAACTAACTAGCCTAGATACATAATTGAAAGAATAAATAAATAAGAATATTTCATGGAATTCATCACCCGAATGTTGAAATTAATCTTCTTGAAGGAGAGATCTTGGATTGGATGTAGATCTTGATATACGCGTCCTCTTTCTCAATTATTATGTAGAATGTGGCATCTAACCTAGCACCCCTCCTTTGATGCCCATGTACTCTCTTATATAGGTGAAATTAGGTCAAAATCACGTCAGACTTGGGTTTCAAAAGAGTCATTATCAAATAAGGAAAGTAAAATTCTCGTCGTCTTTGAACAATTGTCAGTATTTTGATCATATCTTACTATTCCCTCATCCGATTGATATGATTCAAGTGCTTTTGAAAGAAAACTCAAAGGACTACAATTCTTCTAGAAACAAAATTTTCTTAATTCGAACGTTTACCACCGCAAAGTTAGGTTACAATATCCAACTAAAAATCTGCCAGAAATCTTGTGTTATTGGAATCAATTTATGGTAATGTTCTTATCATATTTCATTCCTTTTTTACTTATAATTGCATCCAATTGACTCCTAGCAACCTTATAGTATCATATCATAGTCTGAATCAACCATTGAATATTTGCACTTTAGTCCTTCTTCATTTGATTAATAAACTTTAGTCCTTAAACTTCTGATTTCACCAAATTTGATTCTTTCTTCAACTTTTCTTTCAATTTTCACCTTGATTTACATCACCAACTCTTCATTTGCAAAATTTGGTTCTTTTATCATCCCATTGAATTTTTTTTTTCCTTTCAATTCCTTTGTTTTCTCGACTTTGGATATTTCTAAAATATAAACAAATAATAACCAAATTAATAGAAAATATTCTAAAATGATGACAATAAATCCTACTTTGGCATGGAAATAAGTGTATAAAGTACAATTATCAGTGCAATATGGAAGTCAAAAACATTAGAGCCTATTAAAAATAACACGACGATGTGGAGGAGTCTGGGCAATTAGGCGATTGGGTGAGAAGCAGTTTACACAATTCATCACATGATCTAAGAAAACATGTTTAGCAATAAATGAGCAGTTACCATGATGTGAACAATTAGTGAAGATCATGATAAGTTATTTGATGCAGAGAGGTGGAAGACAGTTAAGCAAGGAGTGGAACAGTGTTAAGCAAGATGGTGAATAGAGGTTACAAGTAGGTTACGAACCTAAGGCAGAAAGTCAAAGGTTCAATGTAGTAGACAATTTTATGCAAATTTGTATATATAGTAAAAAAGTTAGAAGTTTAGAGAAACCAACAAATCAAAACTATCAAAATAGAGATGTAATTTTCTTATCTTAAATTTTGGAACTATCCTAATTTAATTTATGTACTTGTGCCCCTTGGAGGCATCCTGTTTATTAAGTTTTCTTTAGTGCAAACACCCATTTTTGAGACTTAGTCTCAAGAGATTTGTCACTTACACTTTCGTCGGATCCCTTTTAATTATTAGCCCAAGTGAAATAACACGTGCACAAAACTAAATTTGAAGACACTTTAGAAGATTTAGAAAATTTGCAGCAATTGCCAAATGAGGCGGGTTAAATAATTTCTTCAAAGATTTAAAACAGCTAGGAGTAAATGATTTGTCTCCTTGCTTGAAAAAATGTTTGTTAGAATTTCCCAAACTTGTTTTAGTTTTGAACTAATAAGAAATTCCAAGATAGGGAGTTCCCTGATCTCTTTTAACTTAGAGTAAATGTCGTTAGATATGAGATTCTGTTGAAATAAGAGGAACAAATGAAAAATGCAAGTAAATAGAATTATTATAGATATCCTAATTTTGAGATACATACCATTGACACTGGCCAAGATGAAGTCAAAATATGTTTAGCCGAGTTGGTCAAATGATACGGTTATGAATGTTATGTATTGACCAAACTAGAAATATCAATTAAAAATGAAACAACACAAGAAGAAAACTAAAAAATCAAAGTATTTTCATTTGATGTAAAAAAGTCGACATAATATTCGACTGGCTATACAAGGATAAGCATATAAAACTGAGCGACTATCATAGATTGCTAAACTTTGAACAAATTAAGGGTAAAAAATATTGTAAAAGGCACAATGCGTAGTCATATATGATTAATAGTTGCTTGGTATTTTTTTAATGCAATACATGACGCCATTACATCTAGATGAATTACCTTTGATTCTAAAAAGAAGATGGCAGTATATGAGAATCCTTTCCCGCAATCAGTTGACATTGATATGGTCATTCCTGAGTTCAAAAGGCAAAGTTTACCAAAGTTCAGATTGGTTGTAGATGAAGAAGATGAAATACTACATCCCAATATTTTTGAGCAGCTAAAAGGAAAGCTATTGACAAAGAAGAGGAGAATTTATGCTAGATGCTAGAAATAAATTGTCAAGGCTACGAAAGAAGTAAAAGCAAACAAGCAACCATTGCATCAAGTTAAGCCGTAACAGTTTAAGGAACAAGTAAGGCCAGGTCTAGGACATCATTTAGCCTATGGTTATATACAACAATATTTGGGAGATCTCAATGTCCTCCACAGAATCTCAATACGTTCAGGCCATAGTCAGATCACCCAAATGTATGACATTCATACAATCCTAAGGAAGGAAAAGTAATCCCATTTGAAGAGATGATGAGAATACAACAGAGGCGATATCAAAGGAATTATGGGCGAATGATAAGGCAGCAGTAGGGTATAAGACAGTATAAGCAAGTAGGCTCTGTTCAAGTTGAGAACGAAGACGTTTTAGACTTAAAACAAGGTAATGGCTTGAAAGAATCATTGAAAGCAGTACCATAAAATAAGATTATTTGGAGATCATTATTTGGCCACAAGAAGAAAGGCGAATGGACATTTGAACCAGAAGGTAATACTCCTGTTGAGGTAATCCCACCAAGTGAAGAAACACATAATTTGGATGATGATAGGATGATCGATGTAAAAGAGTAACTAGACTTGGAAGCAGAACGTAAAAAGAGGGGAGTATCACGTGGAAAACTTCTAAAGCCACTATACCAGAAAGCCGATCCAGCAGTAGGTATATTGAGCGAATAATCTGGAGGATCTTTCAATTATTTGATTTTATATAGGACTCCCAAGAGGAAGAAAAGGTTATGACGCGCTGAAAAGAAAAGGTCATCCCTGAGGATGTTCCTTCCACCTCATTGGTCAATCCTATGCAAGCAGAAAAAGTCAACGACATTCAGGGATAAAACATGTTACAAGTAGACATATCTAGTAGAAATGAATATGAAAATAGAAAACAAAAAATGGAGCTTAAGCTAAATGAGAAAGTGATGTTCAAAAAACTCTCCTTAAATTTGACTAAACATTTAATGCCTTTGTACATAAAGGTCACTATTGGTTGCATCTCAGTCTCTAAAGTGCTCATAGACAACGAAGCATCCATCACACAATTTCGTCCAAAATCTCAAAGAAGTTTACCAAGTCAGACATAGATATAATTCCAACATAAGTAGTGCTAACCAGTTTCAATGGAAAAACAACCTCAGCCAAGGGAGAAATACCATTCGATATAGCAGTAAGGAGTACAACAAAAACTATTGTCTTCTTCACAATAGATAGTACCACGAGTTATAATGTGCTTCTAGAAAGGTACTTGATAAATGGAAATCAGTGTATACCATCATTGCTCCATCAATGCTTAATATTCTAGAATGATAAGGGAGATGCTGAAGTCGTGCATGCAGATCAACGAACTTTCGTAGTAGAAGCAAACTATATGAAACGATTCATGTACGAAGGAAATTATATGTCAGATAGGGTGGTCCAAGGAGAAGAATAAGTACGAATAATAGCGCAAAATGAAGAACCATACTCAGTAGAGGCTCTTATTCAGTTGTTTACCCAAATGAGACCTAACACAGTGGTCTTTTAAGACCCAGTAATTGGTGAAGAACTAATCAAAGAAGTGTAATGCAAGGTCAAACTGATGAGTACCTGAGTGACCATACGAGTAAGGACCCGTTGCATGTACCAGTGGGACCAATAACGAGACTGAGGGCTAAGAAGATCAAGCAAGCAATGCAGGGGTTTATGCAAGCTTGGGTGGATGAATATTCAAATGCATGGTCAAAGAATCCATTTTCAATACATGACAATATGGGAGATGCGCCAAAACCATTACAAGGCATTTGGGTCAAAGAACAAGGAAGAAATGGATCAGAAGGCCTTTTACGGCCGTAAGTGCTGAAATTACGGCAGTAACTTTGATATCACAATTTTGGGCAGAAAGTGATTTACGGCCGTAATAAAATTATTCACGGCCGTAAAACACTTTTTACGGCCGTAAACACATATGTTACGGCCGTAACAATTGCGCGTCTTTTTTAGGGTTTACGCGGCTTGGACGCGTTTTTAGGCCTATTTATCTTATCTTTGTCATTGTAAAGAGACAACTTTGATGCTTAATGAAATTGCTTGAACTAGGTGAGTTATTCCCTATTCTTCTTCGTTCTTGATTGAACCCCTTGAACTTATCAAAGGATTTGACAACCTTTGTGGCGTTCGCCCCTTTATGGTTTTTCATTCCGCATCTTAACGGGTCTTGGATTTGATACATCCTTGGTTCTTGAGTCGTGAGTGTTGGGTCATATTGTTATCGTCAATTAATCTGGATTTGGAACTTTCCAAGTGTTGATTCAATTTCCGCGAGATCCCGTGATTCTCCAACAAGAATCGCATCATTTGGTATCAGAGCTTGGCTCTAAATCCAGGTTTTGATATAATTCTTGTTTTGTTTCATTTTCTTGTTTTTTTTTTCTTTACTAGATCTCATTGTTCTTGGAAAATTGTGCACCGTTACGAAATTGGTCTTAGTTTCAATTCTTGTCGTTATTGATTGCTCTTGGAAAAAAAAAAAAAAGTGATTATTGTTGAAGTGCAAGAACAAGAACATCATTCCATAGTCAAGAAGACCTTTCTTGATACCTTTCAATTTTCCACATTCATAGTAGTTTTTGTCATCCATCAAATCTTCTTTTCATCTGTTGTGTCTTGCACCTTGGGTTAATTCCACAAGGACCAAGTCCATGACTAGTTTGGTGGGTTCGTTGAGAACTTGAGAAAAGGGATAGAGAGGAAAAAGGCAGAGTGGTGAGATCAATAGAGGGAAAAGCCGTATAGAGTGATACTCGAGTGCAAAACACGTGAGGATATTTTCTCTTGAAAATTATTTACATATTTTTTGTCTTTTTGATCACTAACCATGTCACAGAAAGACGCATCCTCGACAGGGGAGGATAACCAACAGTTCCACTTTCTTGCAATGTTGGAAAAACGGTTCGAGAAGTTGGATGCGAGGTTGGGGGAAATTAAAAACTCTGTGGACACGCATAGTGCAGAAATTGCCCAACTACATAGAGAGCAGCAGCACACGGCTCCTAATATCCGGAGACCGCAAAGGTATGACCATAATCCTAGAAATAGAGATTGGGATGATGATGATGTTGAGATAGGTGATAGTGTTGATGATGACAGTGGAAATGTGTCAGTGGCTAGCTTGGGTAGGAGAAGGGGTCGAGGTGGTCGGCGTGGAAGGGGCAATAGGCATGAATATAGGGATGAAGATGAGATGGATAGGAACCTGGGAAACATTAAAATGACTATACCATCTTTCCAGGGTAAAAGTGATCCGGAGGTGTACCTTGAGTGGGAAAAGAAGGTAGAACTAATTTTTGAGTGCCACAACTACTCAGAGGGGAAAAAGGTGAAGTTGGCGGTTATAGAATTTGCAGACTATGCCCTTGTGTGGTGGGATCAATTAGTGACAAGTAGGAGAAGGAACCGTGAACGACCTATTGAGACCTGGAACGAGTTGAAGGGTTTGATGAGAAAAAGGTTTGTGCCCAACCATTACTATAGGGACTTGTACCAGAAACTTCAAACTTTGTCTCAGGGTTCAAAGAGTGTAGAGGAGTACCATAAAGAGATGGAGATTGCTATGATCCGAGCAAATATTGAGGAGGATCCGGAGGCCACAATGGCCATATTTTTGAGTGGTTTGAACAGGGACATTGCAAATGTAATAGAGCTGCAACATTATGTTGAACTGGAGGAGATGTTGCACATGGCGATGAAGGTGGAGAGGCAGCTGAAGAGGAAAGGAACAGCGAAATACTCTTCGGGTTCCACTCCTTGGAAACCTACGTGGAGTGGAAATAACAAAAATGAAGGAGCTGCACCAAAGGGGAAGCCAGAACCACCAAAGGCTCGAGAGGAGTCTACCAATAAAGGTAACCCCGCTTCTAACTCTCAACCTCATAGAAGTAGGGACATCAAGTGTTTTAGGTGTATGGGAATCGGACACATTGCATCACAATGCCCGAACAAAAAAATAATGCTTGTGCGAAATGGGGTGGTGGTGTCGGAGGATGAGGTTGAGGATGATGATGAGTTTAGGGATATGCCTGCCTTAGAAGAAGCTAGTAATTGTGATGATGGAGATTATGCGGTAGCTCAATCCCTTATTACTAGGCGTGCCCTTAGTACCCAAATTAAGGTGGAGGAATCAGGTGAGCAAAGAGAAAACATATTCCATACTAGATGCTTTATTAATAATAAAGTGTGTAGTTTGATCATTGATGGGGGGAGTTGTACCAACGTGGTTAGTACCACTCTTGTTGAGAAGTTTAGTTTACCTATTATCAAACATCCTAGGCCTTATAAATTACAATGGTTGAATGAGTCCGGTGAGATAAAGGTAAATAAGCAGGTGTTAATCAACCTTTCTATCGGGAAATACGAGGATGAGTTAATTTGTGATGTGGTTCCAATGCATGCTGGACACATCCTGTTGGGTCGGCCATGGCAATATGACAGGAGGGTGGTACATGACGGATACAAAAATAGATACAGTTTTACGAAGGATGGGAAAAGCATTAGACTTATGCCATTAACCCCACAGCAAGTTTATGAGGATCAGCTGAAACTAAAAAGTGAGGAAGAGAAGACAAAGAGAGTTGGGACTACGATCCCAGAAAAAAGGAGAGATGAGAGAAAAACAGAGAGTTGAGGGCTCCACATCAGAAAAAGGAGAGCGAGTGATGAGTGCCAAAAAAGAGAGAGGAGAGAAAACCAAAGTGAGCTTCTTTGCCAAGAAGAGTGAGATCAAAAGAGCTGCCCTCGACCACCAACCAATGGTCTTACTAATGTACAAGGACTCCTTCCTTGCACTCGGTGACACTAACTCTTCCCTTCCCCATTTAGCTGTTTCTCTTTTACAGGAATTTGATGATGTTTTCCCGGAAGACATACCCAGTGGGCTGCCACCCATTCGGGGCATCGAGCACCAGATTGATTTTGCACCGGGAGCTGTCATTCCAAATAGGCCTGCATATAGAAGCAATCCGGAGGAAACAAAGGAGCTTCAGCGGCAAGTTGACGAGTTGTTGAGCAAGGGCTACGTTCGAGAAAGCATGAGCCCATGTGCGGTGCCGGTCTTATTGGTACCTAAGAAGGATGGAACCTGGAGGATGTGCGTGGATTGTAGGGCCATCAACAATATCACGGTAAAGTATCGCCATCCCATACCTAGGTTAGATGACATGCTTGATGAATTGTATGGTTCATGCGTCTTTAGTAAAATTGACCTTAAAAGTGGATATCACCAAATACGCATGAAAGAGGGGGACGAATGGAAAACTGCATTCAAGACCAAATACGAGCTTTATGAATGGTTAGTTATGCCGTTTGGCCTCACCAATGCACCTAGTACATTCATGAGGTTGATGAACCATGTTTTACGAGCTTTCATTGGTAAATTTGTGGTCGTGTACTTTGATGACATTTTAATTTATAGTAAGAATGTAGAAGAACATGTTAGGCATTTGAGGTTTGTACTTGAGGTTTTACGCACTGAAAATTTGTATGCTAACTTTAAAAAGTGTACGTTTTGCATCGATAAGGTCATATTCCTTGGTTATGTTGTTGGTAAGGATGGTATTGCGGTCGATGAGGAGAAAATTCGAGCTATTAGGGAATGGCCAACACCAAAGAGTGTAACTGAGGTAAGGAGTTTTCATGGGTTAGCAAGTTTTTATAGGAGGTTTGTGAAAGATTTCAGTACAATCGCCACACCACTCACTGAGGTAATTAAAAAGAGTGTGGGTTTCCGTTGGGGGAATGAACAGGAAAATGCTTTTTCATTGCTTAAAGATGCCTTATGTTTTGCACCGGTCTTAGCATTGCCTAATTTTAACCAAACCTTCGAGGTTGAATGTGATGCATCAGGAATAGGGATTGGAGCTGTTCTTATGCAGGAAAAGAGACCGATAGCTTATTTCAGTGAAAAGCTGAGCGGGGCAGCGTTGAACTATCCAACGTATGATAAGGAGCTTTATGCTCTTGTCAGGGCATTGGAGACTTGGCAGCATTACCTCTGGCCAAAAGAATTTGTCATCCACACGGATCACGAGTCATTGAAGCACCTCAAGGGGCAAGGTAAGTTGAACAAGAGACATGCCCGATGGATGGAGTTTGTGGAGACTTTTCCTTATGTCATTCAATACAAACACGGTAAGGAAAATATAGTTGCAGACGCGTTGTCAAGACGGTATGTGCTCCTTAATTCATTGAATGCTAAATTATTGGGATTTGAATATGTTCGAGATTTGTATGCGAACGATCATGATTTTTCCTCTATTTATGTCTCATGCGAAAAGGGAGCATTTGATAAATTTTATAGGCATGATGGTTATTTGTTTAAGGAAAATAAATTGTGTGTGCCTAACTGTTCTATGCGTGAGTTGTTAGTACGTGAAGCTCACGGGGGTGGTATGATGGGTCATTTTGGTGTTTTAAAAACATTGGACACATTGAAGGAACATTTTTATTGGCCTAGGATGAAACGGGATGTTCACCAAATTTGTAATAAATGCATAACTTGTAAACAGGCCAAGTCTAAAGTATTACCACATGGATTGTACACTCCTTTACCTGTTCCTAGTGAGCCTTGGGTAGATATATCCATGGATTTTGTTTTAGGATTGCCTAGGACAAAGAAGGGTCGGGATTCCATTTTTGTGGTGGTGGACAGGTTTAGTAAAATGGCACACTTCATCCCTTGCCATAAAACTGATGACACCGTGAACATAGCAGAGATATTCTTTAGGGAAGTTGTCAGGCTACATGGGGTGCCTAGGAGTATAGTGTCTGACAGAGATGTCAAATTCCTTAGTTACTTCTGGAAGGTTCTATGGGGGAAAATGGGTACTAAACTATTGTTTTCCACTACATGTCATCCTCAGACGGATGGTCAGACAGAAGTAGTCAATAGGACGTTAATACAACTCTTGCGTGTTGTCATAAATAAAAATTTGAAGAGTTGGGAGGAATGTTTACCTTTTGTGGAATTTGCATATAACAGGGCTGTACATTCTACTACTACTTGCTCTCCTTTTGAAATTGTGTATGGCTTCAATCCACTAACCCCTTTGGACCTAATTCCTTTGCCTGTAGATGACAGGAACAGTTTAGATGGCAAGAAGAAAGCCGAGCTTGTGAAGTCACTCCATGAAAAGGTCAGGCTACAAATAGAAAAGAAGAATGAGCGGTATGCGTTACATGCGAATAAGGGTCGGAAGCAGGTGATTTTTGAACCAGGCGATTGGGTGTGGGTTCACATGCGAAAGGAACGATTTCCAGCACAACGGAAGTCTAAGCTTCAGCCTAGAGGAGATGGGCCATTTCAAGTCATTGAGAGAATCAACGACAATGCTTATAAGTTGGATCTCCCAGGTGACTTTAATATATCTGCTACTTTTAACGTTGCTGATCTCTCTCTGTTTGACGCAGGTGATGATTCGAGGACGAATCCTTTTCAACAGGGAGGGAATGATGAGTACCTGAGTGACCATACGAGTAAGGACCCGTTGCATGTACCAGTGGGACCAATAACGAGACTGAGGGCTAAGAAGATCAAGCAAGCAATGC
Organism: Ligustrum vulgare; assembly: GCA_963555705.1. Taxonomy (NCBI): domain Eukaryota; kingdom Viridiplantae; phylum Streptophyta; class Magnoliopsida; order Lamiales; family Oleaceae; genus Ligustrum; species Ligustrum vulgare. The sequence goes on from OY743187.1 coordinate 34,549,729, forward strand.
AGGGGTTTATGCAAGCTTGGATGGATGAATATTCAAATGCATGGTCAAAGACTCCATTTTCAATACATGACAATATGGGAGATGCGCCAAAACCATTACAAGGCATTTGGGTCAAAGAACAAGGAAGAAATGGATCAGAAGGCCTTTTACGGCCGTAAGTGCTGAAATTACGGCCGTAACTTTGATATCACAATTTTGGGCAGAAAGTGATTTACGGCCGTAATAAAATTATTCACGGCCGTAAAACACTTTTTACGGCCGTAAACACATATGTTACGGCCGTAACAATTGGGCGTCTTTTTTAGGGTTTACGCGGCTTGGACGCGTTTTTAGGCCTATTTATCTTGTCTTTGTCATTGTAAAGAGACAACTTTGATGCTTAATGAAATTGCTTGAACTAGGTGAGTTATTCCCTATTCTTCTTCGTTCTTGATTGAACCCCTTGAACTTATCAAAGGATTTGACAACCTTTGTGGCGTTCGCCCCTTTATGGTTTTTCATTCCGCATCTTAACGGGTCTTGGATTTGATACATCCTTGGTTCTTGAGTCGTGAGTGTTGGGTCATATTGTTATCGTCAATTAATCTGGATTTGGAACTTTCCAAGTGTTGATTCAATTTCCGCGAGATCCCGTGATTCTCCAACAAGAATCGCATCACAAACACAAAATGCTTTGGTCGAAATCACAACCCTTAAGACTAATTTAATATAGGGGTGGACGTGGTTCGGTTTGGTTCTTCTGGTAAACCAAACTATGCACCGATGATGGTTTTACTAATGGAACCAATTGATTTTTATAAAGATGTGGAACCAAACCATTTTGTTCTGGTTTGGTCTGGTTTAGATCTGGGATCATTACTTGAATTTTTAAACAATAAATGCAAATTAAAACCTATTTATATCAGCTTCTTCATTAGAATCTATCAACATCATTACTAAATAGAAAATGAAATTTTTAGTTAACAAATCAAAAGTTTAGAAAAGTAACATGTTGTACGCTGGACAGTTTAAGATCGCAAAGCTGTGATACGCTCAAGCACAAGATCCATTTGTGAAAGTAAACATTGGTGATGAAGGAAAAGATTATCCAACTTTCATTAGCCAACTACTTTATGAAGAGGTTATTACCAAGTTAATTTCTTTGTTGAAAGAATATAAAGATTGTTTTGCTTGAAAATATGAGAAAATGTCCTGTTTGGATAGATATCTGGTCGTAGGTTACCCACCAAGCCAAATTTTAAACATCATAAACAATCACTATGACACCCGCGACCTACATCAGCGACCCACATGCGCGCGCGCGCTGTCACACACACTCACGCACACCTTCACGTGTATGTGGAATAATGTGTGTGTGTGTGTGTGTGTGTGTGTGTATCTTTTATGTACGTATTGATGTTTATGTTATTTTCCAGATTTTTGATGTATATAGAAGGAATTTTAGATTTTTGAATCCTAGTAAAGTTTAATTTGGAATTTTAAATTTAGGTTAAATTTTGATTTTTGGTTATTGATTTCAGGTTTAGAAACATTGTATATGTAAATATTCATAAATTTTCATATTTTGGAAATCCTAGAATTCAAGCGTTGTTGGTTGATTTTAGGTTTAATTTGGAAATTCAAATATGAGTTTTTAAAATTTTTGAATGGTTAGAATTGTAATTGGGTAAATTTTTAAATTTACGTTAAATTATGTAAATTTGAAATTAGAGTTCAAATAAAAATGTAAGAAAACTTTCAAATATGCAATGAAATTTAGCTCTCGTTTCGAGTATGATATCATATTGTGTTAGACATGGCTTAAGTACATGTTTGGGTTAAATTGTAAGCCACATAGAATTCTTACCGTTAGTTAACTTCAGTCCGTGAATAATGTGCATATATATATATATATATATGATTATCATGTATAAATTTCAGATTTATTGTTTATGTAGATTAATTTTAGATTTCCAAAATTTATGAATTAGTTAATTCAATCGAAATTTTTACTGTCATTTTGAGAAATTTGCAGATTAGGAATAGTTACAATTCTAATTAAATAATTTTGTAAAGTCGTGTTAAATTTTGTTGATTTTGGTTTAAGTTTGATGTAATTATTTGAATTTTAAATTTAAAAGATCAGAAAACTTTCTAAAGTATGCTTAGTTAATTCCCTATTTTGAATATGATAATGTGTGTTTTTCATTGTTGAAGGTCACACTTAGTTCAATTTGAGGTTTTGATCTCGATTGGAAGTTCTGTTAATATTAGAAGGATAGGATTTGTGATTTTTTTAAACTAAAAGCATATCTTGTTAATGAATGAAAATAATTAGGAGAATTGGTACATTAACGTCGCGGGAATCTGAGACTTTCTCACTTGCAAATTCAAAAAATGTGAATACTAAGGACGCCAGGTAAGTAAATTTCCCGTACTTTCATCAAAGTTGAATGTTTAATGTGGAATTAAGGTGCTTGATTGACATTCGTGTTAATTATCTAATTCTAATACTTTAAGTTTACTATATGCAAGTATGTGTATTTAAGAAAATGTTCATGCATGCACATTATCATGTCATTGCATCATCAAGCATGCATTGACATCGGAATTGGGAAGTCAAATGTTTTTAATGAAAGAAATGTGACAAGGTGCAAATTTGTTCAAAAATAATGTATCCCAAGCTTTTTAAGAAAAAATGGGTGTACTTCTATGTCATGAAAGATGCGAGTGAGAAATGGGCATGGAGGACCTGCATACCCAAATGTAATGAGTCGTTTTGCGGTGGAATAAAGGGAATGAGCCGCTTTGCGCTAGAATAAATGTTAACCGCTTTGTGGTTTTACTTATAAATGTGATCTGGTTCCAAATAAGAATTTCCCACTCTTATCTGATTAACTAGAAGATACACTAAGTGAGCTCACGATGGAAATGAAGTAAAAGTCTTGAAATGTTTAAGTGAAAGTTTGAAAATTTTGAAAGTTCTGGGAAGTAAAGTAAATGGGGATACATATTTCAATTTAAAGCATTTCATGTCATAAGCATGCATCACTTGCACGAAGTTTTCTTACTGAGCTAAAGCTCACACAATCCCTCCCCAATATTTCAGGTGATGAAAGCTAGATGAGACGAGGAGAACATTCCGTGGCAGACTCACGCTATACCCGCTTTAATTTTTTTTTAAATAACGTTAAATTATAATTTATTTAAATTTCTCATCAATTATTCCTTAATTCATTTATTATTAATAATTGTTTGGTTGAATTTAGTTTTGAATAAGTATGGGTGTCGTATTAGAGGTTAAATTACCTCTTATTTCCTTTCTTAGAGTTTGTTTATTTGGAATTATATCGTTGAGGACTTTGAGATTTATTGAAATGGTTTTGATGAAGTTTGGGATTGAATGAGTTGAGATGTGTGTTTTAATATGGTTATGATGTCCCTTTTCGGGTTGGCTATGTTCAATTTATAGAGGAGATTCTGTCGAAATTTCTGTAAAATTTTATGACAAAAAATGAAAATGTTGAAGTTTTAAATGAATTGTTTTTCTCATTTAAATAAAGAAAAATTAACACGCTTAGGTTTAAGATTTTGAACTTAGGGTGTTACATTTTGTGGTATCAGAGCTAAGAGTATTAAAAGCGAATCTGTAGACTTTAAAAACTTGTTTGAAAGGATTCGAGTACCGAGTCACGCCTCAAGTGCATCTTCCTCGATCATCTGGTAAGTTAATTTTTGTTTAAATTATGAAATGTTATTTGATGTTCCAATTATTACAAATTCTTCCATGTTAATGTGTAATGTCGTAAAGTGAAATGTTAAGAATGTTGTTAGTGAATATGACAAGTATGTCTTGGTTATGTAAATGAGGAAGTGAGAAGGCAATGGTTATTACAAATTTCGGTCCTGTTTATTAGTTCTTTTTATGAAATAAGAAATGGATATGAATGGTATTTCGGCACAAGAGTATACAATGACCAAACGAGAAGCTGAAAAGGCATCGAACTTAGGGTTAGGCACTTATCATGTTTGATTTCGGGATTGCCCACTCATTTGGTAGTCCCACAATCATAGAAAAATTGATTTATCCATCTCTGTAACTGGAGATCGAGTATTGATTATCAATACGATTCGGAGAACCGTTGAACTCAAGTTATGCATTGAAAGATTTCCCGATCGTGGCGAATGGAAGGAGTAGATGACAGATCTTTTAACACCGGATATTCACGATTTTGGTGTCATACTAGGAGATGAATAGTTATTAAGGTTTCAATCGGCAGTCACGATAAGGTGGCATTTGAACCTCCAAACGAAACACTTTTTGCTTTGTTGATGCTGAGGTGAAACTTTCCATTCCGATATTATCGGGGATGATGACTCGTCAGTTGTTGAATAAGAGTTATTGTCCTACTTAGCTACAATAATTGAAGTGCCTAAGATAGAAAATTCTCTCAAACAAAATTCAATTGTTCAAGAATATCTAAATGTGTTACCAGATGATTTTTATGATCTATCACCTGAAAGAGAAATTGAATTCGTCATCGATTAAGTGCCTGAGGTAGCTCCCATATCTAAGGCACCGTATCGGATTGCTCCTGTGAAACTTAAAGAACTCAAGGAGCAATTACAAGATCTCATGGATAAAGGCTTTGTTAGACCTAGTTTCTCGCCATGGGGTGCTCCGGTGTTATTCGTGAAGAAGAAAGATGGTTCTATGAGGCTCCAGTGTTATTCGTGAAGAAGAAAGATGGTTCTATGAGGCTTTGCATAGACTACAGGGAATTGAACAAGGTGACAATAAAGAATAAATATCTGTTGCCAAGGATTGACGATCTCTTTGATCAGCTTCAAGGTACAGGGTATTTTTCTAAGATCGATCTGCAATCTGGTTATCATCAGTTGAGGATCAAGGAAGAGGACATCTAAAGACAGCTTTTCGTGCCAGATATGGGCATTATGAGTTCTTGGTGATGCCGTTTGGTTTAACAAATGCTCCTGCAATATTTTGGACTTAATACATCAGGTCTTTAAAGAATATCTAGATCAATTTATTATAGTTTTCATTGATGACATATTGATCTATTCGAAGTCTAAGGAAGAACATGAAAGACATTTGAGGATCGTGCTTCAAAAGCTTATAGAGGAGAAATTATTTGCTAAGTTCAAGAAGTGTGAATTCTGGCTGGACAGAGTACCATTCTTGGGGAATATTGTATCAAGGGAAGGTATTGAGGTTGACCCGGGTAAAATTAAGGCAGTTGAAATTGGCCTACACTTTCTAACATTAAGGAAGTTCGTAGTTTCCTTAGATTAGTTGGTTAGTATCAAAGATTCGTAGAGGGATTTTCCAAGATTGCCTCACCTTTGACTAAGTTAACCAGAAAGGATACAAAATTTCAGTGGGGTTTGGATTGTGAACAGAGTTTTGAGGATTTAAAAATGTGCTTGACAACTGCGTCCATTTTAACTATTCCGTTGGGAAATGAAGGGTTAGTCATCTATAATGATGCTTCATTAAAAGGGCTCGGTTGTGTTCTCATGCAACATGGTAAGGTAGTCCCTACGCTTCAAGGAAACTGAAGGAGTATGAGAAAAATTACCCAACCCATGATCTAGAGTTGGCAGCTGTTGTGTTTGTATTCGCTAGAAATACACCGCAAGTGCACGTATCGCATACAAGTAATAGTAGACTAAATGAGCAGGTTTATCAATCCCACAAGGATTTCCTATTTCAATTACACTTTAGTTTAATCAATTTAAACAAGAAATACACACAATAAAGTTTTGGTCTTGGAAATATTTTAGTACTAGAATTAAAATCATAATTGTAAATAAATAAGTAGAAAGATGGTGATAACTTGATGATAAAGGAGTGTTCGAATTCTTGATTCCACTTGACCATTACCTAATTGAATTCTCAACAAGCCAAAAGAAATGCAATTTACTAAGCATGTTAGATCCGATTTTCTAAGTTTAGTCAATTACCTCTCTCGAGTGAAATCAACCCTAATTAATAGAATTAACCTACTATATCTGTAGCGCCCCGAGTTCTAAATATCCGTTTCACCACGTCATTTTCTAGTCTAAACTTTAAAATAATATTCTAGCGGAAGAAATAACTGAAATTCATTTTTGCAAACATTAAATAAACTGTAATGGTCGATAAAATTCGAAAGCATTTATGAAACAATTCAAAATAACTAATCGAGCCATTAATAATACAAAACATTCGGCAATGCCATAATTTCTCAAATAATTGAAAATCTCAAAAATAGCTAAAGTTTAGAAATATGGATCATCAAAATAAGATTTTCGATTATTTAATGACTATTGCCACAATCATCCATCATCTGCCACCCTCTCCGAAATCTGCAAATGTTGTTAAAAATAGACATGAGCATTTCATAGAAATACTCAGTACACTCATCGCCAATTAATTAATCTACATTATAATTGAACACATAAATGCAGACTCTTTAGAAATCATAGGTGTGGGTTGCTCTTCTCGTGCATTAAAGCACATGGCTTCTCTTTGAAAAATCATAGGCTCTTTAAAATCATAGGGTATGAGTTGCTCTTTCTTCTTGTGTACATAAGACACATAACTTATATGCTTTTATGCACGAGAAAGAAAGAATAGAATATCTTGCAAGATAAATGATGATGTTATGCATTGTTGCATAACAACATAAATATTTTCAAAGAAATACATTCTCGTCTCTTTTCATAAAAATGACTTTCACATAAGTCACATAACATACACATTCACATGCAATCATAATTCAAATCAATTAATAGGGTCGAGTCTACCTTAATTTCAACGAGTGCAAAGTCGAGCGGGAAATGACTTCAATTCTTTAAATCTCCGTACGCCTCGTCTAGCCAATTAGAAAAAATAAGTTAAATTAGTCTTTTGAAATTTATAGTTTTAAAAAATGATAAATTACAATTTAGGGACTGAAAATTGATTATTTGAAAGTTGGGGGACTAAAATTGATGATTTGAAAGTTGGGGGAGTAAAATTGATGATTTGAAAGTTGAGGGATTAAAATTGATGATTTGAAAGTTGGGGGACTAAAATGTAAGTTTTTAAAACTTGGGTTGAAGCTCAAAACGAATATTAAACTATAGGGCTTGAAATAATTGATTTTTAAAAATGAAGGGGTGGATTAAAATCATTTAAAAACTTAAGGGGCTGAAATGATAAGTTTTAAAACTATAGGGACTGATTTAAATAACTTTAAAAACTTGGGGGACTAAGCTGCAATATCTGAAAATCAAAATATTAAAATCAAACTCATTTCTCTTTCTTCACTTGCATGAAGACAGAGAGGGGACGAGAGACAGAGGTGCGAGCAAAAGGGAAGTCCAGTGGAGGCATTTCTGGCGCCAACCGCCGGCAATCCACGGCGGTATCACCTCCGTTGCGTGGAGGTGACAAGGAGGCGTTGGTAGCAGAAAGGGCACGATTTGGTACTGATTCGAGGTGAAGCCAAGGTTCTTGGTGGGGAGATTTTCGGCGAAACACCGATGATTGAGGTAAGAAAATGAACTTCTTGATTCATGGGCTTTCTTTGGGTTCGATTTGGAGGTCAAAAAGGGGGGAAAACAAAATGGGTAGTGGAGTTTTTTAGGGGTGGTATTGTGCAGGCTGTGGTTTCGTCGAGGCAGTGATGTTTTGGTTGTGATGGAGGTGGCTATGGTGTTTTGGTGGTGGCTGTGTTGGTGTTGCTGGTGATGGAGGTGAGTTGGAGGTGGCGGTGGTGATGCACGGTGGTGATGGCTGCTAGGTTGTGCGATGAACTTGGTTGAGGGCTGTGGTGGCGTTAGGTGGTTGTGGTGATGATTCAAATGGTGAGGTTGGAGTTCGGGTTTACCTAGTTGCAGGAGGAGGCTGTAATGGAGTTGAGCTGGTTGCTGGAAGTGAGAATTATGGTGGTGCAAAGAGGGAGACGTTGGTTGCTGGAAATGGTGTTGAGCTGGTTGCTGGAAGTGGTGTTGAGGGAATGAGTTTGAGGCTCTGAGTTTCCAATGTCGTGAATTGGTGATGCTGGACAGGGTTAATGAGTGAGTAGGAGGGGTTGGTGATGTAGAGCTAGGGTATGCTATGGGATTGATGTGATTGGTGGAAGTTGGTGGTGTATGGGTTGAAGTTTGGTGTAGGTATGGGTTTGATGTTAGTTGGTAGTATGAGATCTTGACAAGCAATGCACGTAATTCGAGGAAAATCATACGCGAATTCAACTGGGTCGAAAAAATGAATCTGATAAAATGGGCTTGACGTAATTTGGGATTTAAAAGGATTTTGAAAATAATAATTTAAATAAATAAATAAAATAATAAAATTTTAGAAGTTTGGATTTTATTTAAAATCGAATAGACTTGACATTTCTCGACTTGGTTAGACGAATACGTCGTGATGTTAACTTAAAAATGGGCGAGATCGCAGCGGCGCGATTTTTCATAATTTCAAAATAATTATTTAAATATGTGAAAATTCTTGGTCGCTACAATATCTCTATGTCGATTAAAACACACCAATTGCGTTAAACCTTTGTGAAAACAACTCGATGTATCATTTAGGGTTTTAGGTATATCTCTATCATAAACAAGAACCTAGAACAAATATTGTATTGATCTAGAATACACAATAATTTCTCAATAATTGCACATTCCATGAAATCAAGCATAAATTTGGTCACAATAAATGCAAGTCAATAAATGCACAAGATAATAAATAGCTTAGATTCTCAATACAAGCATCAATATCAACAAGCTAGGCCAAGCTTCATCAATCATCCCAACACTAAATAACTTAGCCTATAGTGAAATAACAATAAAATTCAAGAATTAAATGCATCATTTCAACTATAAAGTAAAGTAAATAGAGAAATATAAGGATTAAGCAATAAATACTTCCCTTAACCAATGATTCTTGCTTCAAAATATCAATATTCTTCAACAATGGTATGGGTATTTCTCCCCTCAATCAACATTCATCAACCAAACTAACTAATTACAAGAGAAAATTACAAGAAAAGAGAAGAAAATGTAGAGAGAAATATGAGAGAAAACTTGTTTTGAACTTCCCTAGTTTAAGCATCACTCAAACCCTAGCCAAAATCATTAAAAAAACACCTAAAATCGCGTAAACCCAGGTACAACAACGTTTGGGCCGAACCAGATCGCATCGCACCGGGTCGGCCCAAAATATTTTTCAAAATAATTACCACGTCATCGTGTGCCTGAAGGCCTCGCAATCGCGTGGTTGACATATGCACTCTCGGGTTGGATTTTTGGCATGAGCGTGGTTTTAGAGCTCAGTCCTTCAGTAAATTGCAATTGAGGTCCTCCAACTTTCAATGTCGATCAACTTGGTCCCCAGATTTTCTGATTTCTTTCAAAAAGGTCCTTGTAAAATTACATCTGAGGTCCTTCGACTTTTGGAGATGTGCATTCTAGTCCCTCTTCTAATTGCAAGTTTGTTCCTGAACTTCTGAGAATGTTTGGTCCGTTACTTCTTTGCATTGCATGTTTTGGTCCTTTTTCTCCTCAATTTCTTCAATTTAGCGTTCTTTTGCTTCTTTCTCGTGTTTTCTCCATGTAGCTGAATGTTAAACCTATTTAACCACAAAATATGCACAATTAAGTAGGTATTTGTCTAAATTACTCAAAAAGTATTACCATAAATGTATGAAATATGAATGTAAAAGGCACTCAACAAATACCGTCAAACTTGAACTCTTGCTCGTCCCGAGCAAGAATATTTACATGCATCTACAAAGATAATGACAATGTGATCAACAATGCTAGATAACTTTCAATCTTTCATGAGTGTGAAATTGCACAATTAATTCACAAATATATTCCCAAATAATGCTACCAAAATGAGTTTGGCTTATCCGATGTTCGATCGGTGTGTGTGTGCATAGCCACTTTCAATCGTCAATAAGATTCGAGAATGTTGATGAGTAAAGAGCTTTCAAGTCAAAACTAAACCACCATTAGTGGTCAATTCTTTCCTTTCCCACTCATGACATTCATCCCCCAATAAATATTTTTCTTTTCCCTCCCGGGATGCAATTCTAGAGGGTACTCTCAAATCACTATTTCTTTTTTCACTCTAGTATGGGTGTGTTTTACCAACAATCTCAACAACCTAGAAATGCGGTGACTCTCCACTAAATGAGTGCTTCGACATTCAAGTTTATACTAAGGAATTCAAACCCACTATTAATCTAAAAGCCCTTATGCAAGTACAAATGCATGATTTCTAAAAACTAAAATGATGATTGCTCGTTCTGATGTGATCCGATATGGGGATCACCAAGAACACGCGGAATTAAACGCCGGAAAGCTCTAAAATCAAAGATAGTAGACGATAACAATGCAACCCCGACCTCACGACGCAAGAACTATGGGTATATTAAACCCAAAACCCGTTACGATGCGGAGATAAGAACCACAAAGGGGGAACGCCACAAAGGTTGTCAAATCATTTGATAAGTTCAAATTTGTTCAACGAGAATAAGAAGAAAATTAAGGGAATATGTCACCTTCAATATCATCAATCTCAAGAATAAAAGTTGTGTATTTTACAATGCTGAATGAAGCCCTATAAATAGGCTAACAAAATAAAACAACCTAAATAAACTAGAATTGTAAGTAAACCACACTGCCTAACATTATCTTAAATTGCGGCACCTAAGTTACGACCGTGACTTATGAATTTACGGCCGTAAGTAAGCTACGGATTAAAAATTAAAAACATATGTTACGGGCGTGACAAATTTATATACGGCCGTAAGTGACCTTCTGAACAAAAAAATAAAAACCACTAAACTGTATTTACGGCCGTGAGGATTTGGTTTACGGTCGTAAGTCCTCTTCTGCATAATTTTGTCTTGATGATGTTACGGCCGTGAGATCATTGTTTACGGCCGTGACTGCCTTTCTGTACAAATTTAGCCAAGATGATTTTACGGCCGTAAAAATGGGTGTTACGGCCGTGAGAACGCTTCTGCCCCAATTTCTTGTTGTTCTTTGATCCAAATGCCTAGTAACAACTTTGGTTCCTCTTCCACTTTGTTATGCAATGTAAATGAGGTCTTTGCACTCGAGCACTCATCCATCCACGCTTGCATGAATCCTTGCATTGCCTGCTTGATTCTTTTGGCTCTTTGCCTCGTTATTAGTCCAGCAGGCACGTGCAACAGGTCAATGTTCTTCGAGCCACTTCGGAACTCATCATCCCCTCCCTGTTGAAAAGGATTCGTCCTCGAATCACCACCTGCATCAAACAGAGAAAGATCAGCAACATTAAAAGAAGCAGACACATTATACTCACCTGGAAGATCCAGCTTATATGCATTCTCATTTATCTTTTCAAGGATCTGAAAAGGTCCATCGCCTCTTGGCTGCAACTTAGACTTCCTTTGGGTTGGGAATCGCTCCTTTCGCAAGTGCACCCACACCCAATCACTCGGCTCGAACGTCACTTGCCTCCTACCTTTGTTGGCATGAGTCGCATAACGCTCATTTTTCTTTTCAATTTGCCCTTTCACCTTCTCATGAAGTTCTTTCACAAGTTTAGCCTTTTTCGCCCCCTCCAAACTACTCTTTTCATCTACAGGTAAAGGAATTAAATCAAGAGGAGTTAGCGGGTTGAAACCATAAACAACTTCGAAAGGTGAACATGAAGTAGTAGAATGCACAGATCGATTATAAGCAAATTCTACAAATGGCAAACATTCCTTTCAAATTTTTAAATTCATATTTTTCTCTAAATAAATAGTCATCATGCCTATAAAATTTATCAATTGCACCATTTTCACATGAAGCATCAATGGTAGAAAAATCAGGGTCATTAGCATACATACCTCTTATATATTCAAACCAAAGCAACTTCACATTTAAAGAGTTCAGAAGTACGTACCTGCGAGAAAGGGCATCTGCTACCACATTCTCCTTACCTTGTTTATAGAGAATGACATATGGAAAAGTCTCAATGAATTCCATCCAACGGGCGTGTCTTTTGTTTAGCTTACCTTGTCCCTTGAGGTGTTTCATTGACTCGTGGTCAGTGTGTATGACGAATTCCTTTGGCCACAGATAGTGCTGCCATGTCTCCAAGGCACGAACAAGAGCATAAAGCTCCTTGTCATAGGTAGGATAATTCAAAACAGCCTCACTCAGCTTTTCACTGAAAAATGTAAGCGGCCTTGTTTCCTGCATAAGAACGGCTCCAATACCTATTAGTGATGCATCACATTCAATCTCGAACCTTCTTCGTACAAGCAATGTTTGATCTTTGACGTTCTCCGAACCTTTTTGACTTCTTGTTTTGGCTTGAATTATAGATTTTCCCGTCAAGCCCACCCTGATTCGTACCATTCCCTCCTTCTTTAGGATGATTCGTCCCGAATCATGGTGTTGTTCTTGAAAAATCAAACTGTACCTCCTGGATCAAAAGGAAAATTATGGACTCCATGACATGAATTCAATAAATGGTGCTCCTCCAATTTGTAGACAAGAAGGTATTGAAACACGAGGGGAATTGACCAAGGTTGATGTAAATCAAACTTCCATGCACAATAAACCTGCAAGAAAGATTTAAAAGAATTGGGGAGGGAAATGTTAGTTTCACGAGGTACAAGGTATGGATCCTTTTACTCATGATGAATTATTTCCAATTCATTTTTCCCAACAACAAAATTCTGCTCTTCACCTCGTTCCTTCTTTGCAATTTCTTGCTCAACCCCTTCTATCTTTTTACTCCCAAACTCAACCAATTCTTCTAACTCCACATTCTCACACCTAACCTTCTCTTCCAAATTTTTGGACTCTACCACCTCTTCTAATTTTTCACATTCAACCACCTCTTCAATATTTTTATTGACAATTTCAACATTCAAATGTTGAACTTCTACCCCAACTTCCAATTCATTCCTATCATTGTCAACGATGTTATTTTCAATCTCCTCTTCCACAATTTTATTTTGTACTTCAAGACTCGGAGTTTGATCAACTACTTCAATTTCTTTTTTCTCACACTCGACCTCCACTTCTAAATTTCTGGGCTCAATCACCTCTCCTAATTTCTCATGCTTTTTCTCATGCACCACCTCATAAATAATTTTATCGATATGATTAGGCACATCCTCAACACTACATAATTTTTTTTCTTCTAACTCGTTCCTCAAGTCTCCCTCCTTCTTAACAATCATATCCAAAGGCTTTTCTTGTAATTTAACTACCTCCTCTATTCCCCTTTCTCTCTCTTGCAACTCGGCTAACTTTTTTTTAGCCTCTTGTGCCTTCATCTCTTTATTTAGCTGTATTACTTTCTTGGCCATCTCCATGAATTCAGCCTTCATACTCCATTCATCATCTTCGAATTTTCTTTGCTCATCTCTCTTTTCTCGCAACACTTTCTCTTCAAGTATTTGTTCTGGGGTTAACGGCATAAGCTTAATACTTTTCCCATCCTTAACAAATTTATATATATTCCTACGCTTATCGTAGACTGCTTTCCTCTTACACTTCCACGATCTACTCAACAAGATGTCACAAGATTCTAGAGGAACCACATCACACCACAATTCATCGCTATATCTTCCAAGTGACAATTTCACCAGAACCCCGTGGGTTACATTTACCTGCCCACACTCCTTTAACCACGTTAGCCTATAAGGATTGGGATGCGGTAGTAAAGGTAAGCCCAACTCCTCAACCATGGAGGTACTTGCCAGATCGCAATAATACTCCTTATCAATAATAATATTGCACACTTTACCGCCCACATGACACCTAGTCTGGAAGGTAGGATCGAATTCATAATTCATCCCTTTATGTAGCTTTCAAAAATTTGAGAGACTCAAAATAAGAGGGTCCAGATATTGACAAATATCAAGAAGGAATTTAATGTTGACTCGAAAAGGAAAACAATATCAAGAATTTTAATAAAATTCAAGAAAGTGGTTCTTGAATTTTGACTAGAAAGGAAAGAATATCAAGAATTTTAATTTGACTTGGAAGGCAAGGAATTATCAAGAATTTTAAGGAAATTCAAGAAAGTGGTTCTTGAATTTCGGAGTGACTTTTTTTTTTTTTTTGGAATTATGATGAATTTTCGGAATTAATAAAAAATAAATAATTTTTTTTTTTTAATAAAATCCGAAAATTTGACACGAACGCAACAAAACAAACGGGACAAGATTTGGAAAACAATCGAATAAGAAAAACACTTTTGATTTTTTTAGGACGACTCTTATGGATCAAACTGGAAAAAAATTTACTGGCAAGAAGAATAAGAAAAATTGAAAACAAAGACTCAAATAACAAAAATAGGATATGGATGATTTTTATGGGACTCGATGATAAACATAAAAATCAAAGTGGATAGAAAAACACAAGAACCTGAATTCAGAGTCCAGCTCTGATACCATATGATGAGAACCCGGGAGGGGGTCCTCGTCGTAGCTCGCGGAATAAAGCTTGGAAAGTTCCGAACCCAGGTTGGAACGGACGGTAACACTACAACCCGAGCCTCACGACGTAAGAACCAGGGGTATATTAAACCCAAGACCCGTTACGATGCGGAAACAAGAACCGTAATGGTTTGAACGCCACAAAGGATGTCCACGCCTTTGATAAGTTCGATTTGTTGAACGCCACAAATATCCCACAATATTTGATAAGTTCGAAGTTTGTTCAATTCCAGAACAATGTTGAGAAAACACTCAATATAATTTTATTCATCAAAAGTCTTCTGTTTTTACATTGAATGGAAAAGCATATAAATAGGTAAAATAAAACCTAATCGCTAACTGACTCTGAATAGAATTCTAATTAAGCTAAAATAGCTAAAATAACTAAAATAACCAAAGTAACAAAAATAAAGTAGAACTAAACAAAACCCTAACCGCCTAATTAATTCAAAACTGCGGCGCCTAAGTTACGGCCGTGACTTATGAGTTTACGGCCGTAAGTAAACTACAGATTAAAATTAAAAACATATGTTACGGCCGTGACAAGTTCTTTTACGGCCGTAAGTGACATTCTAAACAAAATAATAAAAGTTACAAAACTCGGTTTACGGTCGAAAGTATTTGGATTACGGCCGTGAATACTTCCACTTCATTTACGGCCGTGAGATCATGCGTAACGGCCGTAATTGCCTTTCTGCCCAATTTCGTGTTGTTGATGTTACGGCCATAAAAATGGGTGTTACGGCCGTAAGTCAGCTTCTGCCCAATTTTCTGATCCTTTGACTAATATTGATCTGATTTGAGTTTCGACTCGAGCCCAACATGAAACTTGTTCATTTTCCCATGTAGAATATTGTTGAATTGCCCGTATCTTGATTTCTCATTTTTGACGCCTTTTTCGGATCACATCAGCTCCTGTCACGAAGTCAATCTGGTGTTCAATCCCTCGAATTGGCGGCAGCCCACTAGGAATCTCCTCGAGAAATAAATTTGCAAATTCCTACAAAAGAGACACAGCTAAACTGGGGAGGGAGTGTTTAGCTTCATCAAGTACAAGGAGAGATTCCTTATACATGAGTAAAATCACTGGTTTATTTGTAGAAATAGCTTTGGTGATATCACTCTGTTTTGCGTAGAAGCTCACCTTTGT
Organism: Ligustrum vulgare; assembly: GCA_963555705.1. NCBI lineage: Eukaryota > Viridiplantae > Streptophyta > Magnoliopsida > Lamiales > Oleaceae > Ligustrum > Ligustrum vulgare. The sequence goes on from OY743187.1 coordinate 34,565,347, forward strand.
TTTCTCTCTTTTATTTTTACTGGCACTCTTCACACCCTCTCCTTTTTCTGGGATCGTGGTCCCAACTCTCGATTTTTTACACAACTCTCCTTTTTCCGGGATCGTCGTCCCGACCCTCTTCTGTTCACTCAACTCTCCTTTTTCCGGGATCGTGGTCCCGACCCTCTTTCTCTCTTCCTCACTTTTTAATTTCAGTTGATCTTCATAGACCTGTTGAGGTGACAAAGGCATTAGTTTGATATTTTCCCATCCTTAGTGAAGGTATACCTATTTTTTATACCATCATGAATAACCTTCCTATCGAATTGCCATGGCCTGCCCAACAAGATGTTCCTCGCATGCATTGGTACCACATCACAAACCACGCTATCTTCATACTTCCCAATCGCCAAATCAACTACCACTTGTTTATTCACCTTAATCTCACCCAATTCATTTAACCATTGTAGCTTATATGGCCTAGGGTGTTTTAGTATAGGTAGGCATAATTTCTCCACTAGAGTAGTGCTAGCAACGTTCGCACAACTACCACCATCTATTATCAAACTACACTTCTCCCTTCTCCCTCTTTCTCATCCTCCGAACTTAATACCCCGTCACGCATAACCAATATTCGTTTATTTGGACATTGTGAAGAAATATGTACTAAGCCGGAACATTTAAAACAACGAATATCTGTAGTCCTAGGAGTTTGAGAATCAGAAGCAATTTTACCTATGTTGGGTAGCTCTATTTTTCCCTTCGGTGTCTCAAATTTATTTTTCTGCAAACCCCCATATTTTTAGAAGTCCCGCTCCATGTAGACTTACCAAAAGAATTGGAACTTGTAGAGAATTTTGAAGTTCCCTTCCTTTTTAATTGTCGCTCCACCTTCATGGCCATGTGAAGCATCTCCTCCAAATCGATATAATGCTGCAATTCAATAACATTAGCAATATCTCGATTTAAACCACTTAAAAACCTAGCCATGGTTGCCTCCGGGTCTTCCTCTATATTTGCCCTAATCATGGCAACCTCCATCTCCCTATGGTAATCTTCCACGCTCTTACTACCTTGGGAAAGGGTTTGTAGTTTTTGGTAGAGATCCCTATAGTAATGTCCAGGCACAAATCGTTTTCTCATAAGGGCCTTCAACTCATCCCAAGTTTCAATAGGCCTCTCCCCATTCCTCCTTTTACTAGTTACCAGTTGATCCCACCATACTATAGCATAATCAGTAAATTCTACGACTGCCAATTTATCCTTTTTAGATTCGGAATAATTATGACAATCGAAAATCAATTCTACCCTCTTTTCCCATTCAAAATAAACCTCCGGATTACTTTTACCATGAAACGAGGGAATTGACATTTTTATATTACCAACATGCCCATCTACATCATCTTAAAGTCTTGCAGATCCTTTTCCCATTTTTAAAATTGCAAGCATTTTAAAGTCTTGCAGATCCTTTTCCGTCGACGAAACTTCCTTCTGTGACATGGTTAGTATTATAGAAAAGAGAAAAAAAAAAATTAAATAAAGATCCTCACGTGTTTTAACACTCGTGTATCACTCAAATTGGCTTTTTCCCTCTATTAGTCTCACCACTCTGTCTTTTTCCTCTCTATTCCCTTTCTTCCACGTTCTCAAAGACCCAACCAAACTAGTCACGGATTTGTTCCTTGTGGAATAAACCCCAAAGTGCAAATAAGGAAAGTTGATGGAAAAATTTGGAATTAGGAAATTTGAAGATGGAATTATGGAAACAAGAATTTTATTGCAAGAAGAAGTTTTATGGAATTAAGAATAAGGAATTTAATGGAAACAAGAATTGTTGGAAAGATTTGCCAAATATTATTTTCTTGATTTCTTGAATCAAATCAACAGCACTTTTTTTTTTTTTTTTTTTTTTTTTTTTTTTTTTGTAAATTTCGGATTTTTTTTACCTATTCAACAAGAATAATCAAGAACAAAAAACAGAAATTGGCAAATCTTGAATTTTCTGACGAAATTTCAAGAAACAAGAATTGGAATGAATTTCTTTTTTTGAATGAAAATGACTGGAAATAAAAGAAAAAGAACTGGAATACTAAATACTCGGATTTAGAAACAGGCTCTGATACCAGATGATGTGATCCGATACACAAAGGTTGTCAAATCCTTTGATAAGTTCAAATTTGTTCAACGAGAAGAAGAAGAAAATTAAGGGAATATGTCACCTTCAATATCATTAATCTCAAGAATAAAAGTTGTGTATTTTACAATGCTGAATGAAGCCCTATAAACAGGCTAACAAAATAAAACAACCTAAATAAACTAGAATTGTAAGTAAACCACACTGCCTAACATTATCTTAAATTGCGGCACCTAAGTTACGACCGTGACTTATGAATTTACGGCCGTAAGTAAGCTACGGATTAAAAATTAAAAATATATGTTACGGGCGTGACAAATTTATATACGGCCGTAAGTGAGGATTTGGTTTACGGTCGTAAGTCTTCTTCTGCATAATTTTGTCTTGATGATGTTACCACCGTGAGATCATGGTTTACGGCCGTGACTGCCTTTCTGCACAATTCTAGCCAAGATGATTTTACGACCGTAAAAATGGGTGTTACGGCCGTGAGAACGCTTCTGCCCCAATTTCTTGTTATTCTTTGATCCAAATGCTTAGTAACAACTTTGGTTCCTCTTCCACTTTGTTATGCAACGTAAATGAGGTCTTTGCACTCGAGCACTCATCCATCCACGCTTGCATGAATCCTTGCATTGCCTGCTTGATTCTTTTGGCTCTTTGCCTCGTTATTGGTCCAGCGGGCACGTGCAACGGGTCAACGTTCTTCGAGCCACTCCGGAACTCATAATGTTCTTTCCCCACTCCCTTAAGATTTCTAATTGACCCATGTAGCGAGCTTTAGGTCGGTAGCTCCCCAATTGTTTTAAGATCAAAGGGTACGAGGTTTCAAAATACCCCTACGGACTTCATAACTAGAGTAAAAAAGGCTACGAAGTGGGGTAGACTTATTGAGCAAATGAGATGACGATGTGCTTTTTTTTTTTTTTTTCAAGTGTGTGTGTGAGTACCCTACTCATCAAGCTTTCTAATTGACCCATTTAGCGAGCTTTAGGCCGGTAATTCCCAAGTTTCAAACTTAAGGCACCAAGTTTCAAGATACTCCTACGAGCTTAATTACTCAAGTCAAAAAGGCTTCGAGATAGGGCAATGCAATGCAAAAATTAAAATGGGCTTAGAACTCTAGCATATGGTCAGTACTTAGCTTATACTTGGCAAAAGACACTCCTCACAAAAATTTACTTCCACATGCATGGAATCACCACACATCTAGACCGTTTCCTTTGCTGGGTCGACCACCCCCAAACTTGTCTTACATTAGGGTCGAGAGATCTAGAACATAAGGAAACATTGGATAGGTTGATAAAAATTAAATTGCAAGCTCACAACCTAGTTCTTCTACTCCTTTAACCTCTTCACCCTTCGACAATTCTTAAACTCACCAACAATCAATCATGACTATTGTGCTCAATGTACATAGGATCTTACATGGATAAGCATTTTATAAAAAGTAGCATAAGTAGCAAATTTGGTCATAACTCATGAATTAACAACAATTTCAAACATCAAAATCTCTTAAGCCGGCAAGGCTATCTAGAATGTCAATAATCCAAACAAAATAAGCAATTTCAAAGATCAAAACATCAAGAGCCGGCAAGGCAATCTAAAATGTTCACATAGTAACATGATCCCAACACCCCCAAACTTAAATCAAACATTTTCCACAATGTTGACAATAGCATAATATAAAGAAAGGAATGGGTGATGGAACTTCCCCTGATTGATGCATGAATGATGTTCAAAATTGACCTAAGCTTTGATTCTCTTGATAAGCAAATCTCCCCCAAACTTGTTGAGGACAAGGTTGCTTAGAATTTCAAAAATATTGAACCAAACAAATTTGATGATTAACCAAATTAGAAATAATAAAAATGAAACAAGTAAATATCAACAAGTAAGGAAAGAGTAGAAATTTGGGTTGCCTCCCAAAAAAATTCGCTTGGTTAGAGTCGTAAGCTCGACTTTAGGATCTGATCACTCCGGATCTGCAAAAGGGATAGATGACTTCTCCTTTTCATAATCACCACCCAAGTATGGCCTCAAGCGTTGCCCATTGACTTTGAAATTCCCTTTGCTGTCATGATAAAGTTCGACCGCTCCATGTGGAAAGATTTGAGTAATAGTGAAAGGTCCCGACTATCTAGAGCAGAGTTTATCGGGAAACAATCGAAATATGGAGCTGCAAAGAAGCACTTGTTTCCCAACATGGAAGTCTCGGTTCACAATGTTCTTGTTATTCCACCTCTTTGTCTTCTCTTTGTAAATCCGAGCATTCTCATATGACTCAAGGCAAAACTCATCAAGTTCATTGAGTTGGAGTAGTCTTTTCTCACCGGCAAACTTCATATCAAAATTCAAGATTTTTGTTGCCCAATAAGCTCGGTGCTCGAGCTCAACCGGAAGATAACATGCTTTTCCAAATAAGAGGTGAAATGGAGACATACAATGGGGGTTTTGAATGCGGTGCGGTATGTCCATAAAGTATCATCCAATTTCTTGGACCAATCTTTCCTCGAGGCATTCACCGTCACTTCAAGAATTTTCTTCAACTCTATATTTGAAATCTCCACCTGCCCACTTGTTTGTGGATGATAAGTAGTGGATATTCGATGTTTGACTCTGTACTTGGTCAAAAGTGAGTCGAAGAAGCGGTTACAAAATTGTTATCCTCCATCACTAATGATAGCTCGAGGGGTGCCATAACGAGTAAAAATGCTTTTCTTTAAAAAGTTTACCACCACTCGAGCATCATTGGTGGGGAGTACTATCGCTTCTACCCACTTTGACACATAGTCCAACGTAACCAAAATGTATTGATTTGAAAAAGAAGATGGGAAAGGTCCCATGAAATCAATACCCCAAACATCGAATATTTCCACTTCTAAAATAGAACTCAAAGGCATTTCATTTCGATTAGAGATATTACCTAGGCGTTGGCATCGATCACATTTGGACACAAGTTTGTGAGCATCCTTGAACAAGGTGGGCCAATAAAATCCCGATTGAAGAACCTTTGATGCAGTTTTCACTGCACCAAAATGACCTCCATATGGTGAAGAGTGACATTGCTCAAGAATATTCTCCATCTCCTCCTCGGGTACACATCTTCGCATGATTTGATCTGGACCCCTTTTGAACAATAATGGGTCATCCCAAAAATAATGCTTGATATCTGCAAAGAACTTTTTCCTTTGTTGATAAGAACGGTCCGGGGGAGTAATGCACTTGCAAGAAAATTAACATGGTCCGCATACCATGGCACACTAGAAGCTTGTAGAAGATTAATGATTTGGAAAAGTTGCTCATCCAGGAATACCTCACTTATTTCTTCATCAATAACTTCCTCGGTTTGCTCAAGTCTAGACAAGTGATCGGCTACAAGGTTTTCGGTCCCCTTCTTGTCACGAATCTCCAAATCAAACTCTTGGGGACAAGGACCCATCTAATCAACCACGGCTTGGCATCTTTCGTTGCCAACAAATACTTGAGGGCCGAGTGATCGGTATACACAATCACCTTAGAGCCAATAAGATATGACCGAAACTTATCAAAGGCAAAGACCACCGCTAGCATTTCCGTCTAGGTAGTAGCATAATTCAATTGAGCATTCGTCAATGTTCTACTAGCATAATTGATGTGATTCTTGTTGGGGAATCACGGGATCTCGCGGAAATTGAATTAAACACTTGGAAAGTTCCAAATCCAGATTAATTGACGATAACAATATGACCCGACACTCACGACTCAAGAACCAAGGATGTATCAAATCCAAGACCCGTTATATAACGACCCAGAATTTTTATGCAATAAATAATTATTTTAATATTTAGAAAATTGTGTCGCTACTATTTCATTTATTATTTTGAAGTTAACGCCGCGACGAATTCGTCTAGCCAAGTCAAGAAATATCGAATTTGTTCGATTTTAAATTAAAATCCGAATTTCTAAAAATATGTTATTTAATTATTTATTCAAAGTATTATTTTCAAAATCATTTTTGAATTCCAAATTTATTAAAATATCTCAATATTTATTTATTTTCAAATTTATTTTCAGTCCAAAATATATCAGTTTTTAATACAATTTTTAATCAATGATTCCCTTTTTCAATTATGATGTTCTCCACCATTTTATTTTCAAAACCTAATTCTCCACTCACGATATTTCATCATCAAATCCACATCAAACAATTATGATGTTTTCTCTTCTCCTTTCCACCAAATTTCCCATATTTTACACCATTCTTGTTCCACTAATCTAATTCTTTTCTTTTCTTTTCTACCAAATCATCATTCTCTTCACCACTACATCAATTTCATAAGATTCCCAAATAAATTAATCTCAAATCCAACCCATACTCCCACTTTTCTCTTCAATAAATCACCATCACGCCATTCACCATTATGATCATCTGCATAAACTCCATCATCTATCATCATCATCAAATTTCCACTCTCTGCACAAACCAACCATCTTCCTCATGAGCAATACATTCGATTCCAGACTGCCCAAATCAACAACCACTCTGCCTCCATCATTACCACTTCAATCTGCACTCCTATCACTTATTTCAACAACACCACACCTCCATCACTGCAAATCTCAACTCTCAGTATCACCTCACCATTTCAACCTCTTCATTCAGCAAAACAATATCAATCCAATTCAATCAACATTCTGCCAGACCACCAACTCACTGCCAAGATTTCAGAATTTTAATCAACCTGTAGTAACATTTCCATCACAGACATAAATTGACCTCCAACCCAAGAATCCAATCGATCACTGCAACACTATAACTCATACGCAGCCAGCCAAAAATTATCAAACCATCATCAAGCCATCTTCTAACTTCAAACCAATCATCGAACACGAACCAAATTCATCATCAATATCAGCACCATAGCCAATCACCAATTGAATCAGCGTCATCATCATCATCAACACCCTCTGCACTCATCGTCTGAGCCGCCCAACTACCTCAAGTTCACCGCCGCATCACTACCCAACTCAAGAATCAAACCAACAGACCACCAACCATTCACAAACATATCCATGACTCCCAATCGAATCAATCAACACCAATTGAACAGCCAACCAAACTCAGCTTTCCTCATCTGTACCACCACCGAGTTTCATTGAATCACCACCAATTTGCAATCAAACATCCACGAAAACCAATAAATAGAAGAAGCCCAGTTACTTACCTCAATCGCCGCTCCCTTCGCCGGAATTTCAGACCCAAATCGCGACCTTCAAGCCTCGGTCTAGCCACATCTCGCATATAAACCGCACAAAAACCTAGTCTACCACCTCTCCCGCAGTTCGCCGCACCTGCGCCGGAGTATTCGCCGGCAATTCCGTCGGTCAGAGACCATTTCTTTTCCTGATCGCCGAAATGTGCGTAGAGGTTGAGAGAGAGAGTGTGGATCGTGAGAGAGTGAGTTGAGAGAGAGAAAAACAGATCTGATATATTTAACTTTCCAGAATTTGCAAATCAGTCCCTGACATTTTAATTTGTTTCCATTCAGTCCTTTTAGTTTTAAAATCATCAATTTCAGCCCTTAAGTTTTAAATGATTTTAATCAGCCCTTTCATTTTAAAATTCTGATCAATTCAGTCCCTGCTGATTTACTTTATTTGATTTTAAGCTCAAGTTTCAAAAGTATTCATTTTAATCCCTCAACTTTCAAAAGTATTCATTTTAGTCCCTCAACTTTCAAAACATCAATTTTAGTCCTCAAAATTATAATTTATCATTTTGAACTATATATTCGATAGACTAAAGTGACTTATTGGCTAAGACGAAGCGTACGGAGAATTTAAAGAAATTGAAGTCATTCCCGCTCAACTTTGCACTCGTCGGATTTGAGGTAGACTCGCACTTATTAATTGATTTAAATTATGATTTCATATGAATGTCATGTGACTTGTGAAAGTCAATTTTTAAGAAAAAACAAGTATGTTTTTATGAAAGGTAAATATACCTTATGTTGTTATGAAAAGTAAGTATGTTTTTTTTATGAAAAGAAAATATACTTTATGTTTTTACGAAAAGTAAGTATACCCTATGCTTCACGAAAATGTTTTTTTTGGATCATTGCTATGAAATCAATCTACCAAGATTGTTTTGGGTCCCATATGATAAGTTATGATATGTTAAGGGGACCGGAGTTTTAGTAGCGCTACACATAAGAATTCTTGCCACCTAAGTTCGGTAACATTCTTGTGTCTCCTATGTTTATGAGGATTTGCCACGAAGTTCGGTAAAATTCCTATCTTTCCATATGTTTATGAGGATTTACCACCTAAGTTCGGTAAAATTCCTGTCGCATATGTTTATGAGGATTTCGATCCTATCTTATGTTATGATGCAATTGATCCCTATGAATTTCAGAAAATTATGCTTGGTATACTTACTACATAAGAATTCTTACCACCTAAGTTCGGTAAAATTCTTATGTTTATGAGGATTTCGATTTTATCCTATGTTATGATGAAAACTTACTGTGATTTTACTGTTATTATGATTTTACTGCATAAGAATTCTTGCCACCTAAGTTCGGTAAAGTTCTTGTATGTTTATGAGGATTTAAATCCTATCTTATGTTATGCTTTCAAAAGAAATTATGCTTGGCATAATTAAAATGTTTTTATAAGTATATGGTTTTCAAAGAGATGTTTTCAAAGAGCTGTTTCAAAGAGCTGTTTTCAAAGAGCTGTTTTCAAAGAACTATTTTCAAAGAGATGTTTTCAAAGAGCTGTTTTCAAAGAGCTATTTTCAAAGAGCATATGATTTGCAAAATATGTCCCGTGCTGTAATGCACAATATGAGTTTTATCAAGAGCAGTTTTATAAAGAAGCTCTATCAATGCCCGTTTTATAAAGAGCCGGGATTTATGTGTTTAATCATCTTATAAATTAAATTAATTTGCGATGAGTCTACTGAGTATTTCCCCCATGAAATACTCACCCTACTTTTTAACAGTTTTGCAGATTTCGGAGACGGTGGCGAGCGATGAATGATGGTGGCAATAATCGTTAAACAGTTGAAAGTTTGACGTTAATGGTTTCCGTATTTTCCAAACAATCGAATAATTTAGAGAAGTTCATTTATTTGAGAAATTATGACATTGGCAATTTCTTTACAAAATTAATGGTTCGATTTACTATTTCAAATGGTTTCATAAATGTTTCAATTTTATCGGCCATTACAGTTTATTTAATGTTGCCAAAAAAAATGAATTTCAATTATTTCTTCCGCAAAAATATTATTCGAAAAAAATTTAGACAGAAAATGACGTAGTGAATCGGGTATACGGAACTCGGGGCGCTACAAGTTGGTATCAGAGCTAGTCTGCGTTTCTGTAGACTGGTAAAATTTTCAAAAAGAATTTTAAGAAATATTTTCCATTATAAGATTTTTATTGATGAAGATTGCCACTGCCATCATTCGTTCCACCAACTCCGAGGTAAAGAAGTTTATAATGTTTAAAGTTATTTCAGTATTTCGAATACTCATTTTATTGATTATGAGAAAGAATGAAGAGTATTTCGAATACTTATGATTTATGAGAAATAAGAATGTATTTCTTCGAAAATAATGATGTTATGCTTTGTCATAACTTATATGCTTTAATGTATGATTATGAGAAATTTTTTTAAGAAAGAAAACGAGTGTTGAGCATAATGGGAATAATATGATTTTATTGAGAATTAAGTAAGTGAATTATTTCCTCTATTTTGAAGAGAAATTTATTATGAAGTTTGGCCTTGTGAATAAATTTGGGGAATATGATTTATGGCATATATTTATAAGTATGAGTTATCTTTTGAGCCATTAAGGTATCGAAGGAAGTGATATTGAAAAATATAATTTGAAATTGTTATGTTGAGGAATTATGAATTGAATTATGGGATATTTTTGATGATATTGAAGTGTTGGAATCATTTTCAATATTTTTAGATCGTTGTGATCAAATGTGGAGTTATTTTTTATTGTGAGTTATGAAGTATGCTTATGGTTTGGGATAAGTCCAAATTATAAGGGAGACTCTGTCCAGAATTTTATCATTTGGAATTAAGAGCATAGTATGGTATGCAATCACTAAGAGAATTGAGTTTAGAATTGCAAGTTCATAAGCAAGATTGAGTAAATGATAAGTTATATTTTGAAAGACGAGTGAAGACAAGTATAAGGGCATTATTGGGAAGAATCTTAATTATTCTTGGGAATGGATTGATCACTTGTAAGGAATGATCACTTGTATTGGAGAGTATTATAAGGATATGAATTTTGAGGAAAATAGGGATAAGATTTTACAGTGATGACTTATTTTGGAATGGTGTTCAGAAGAGGGATCACTGTAGAATCCAAGATTTTTTTTTTTAGTCTGAGGAATTGATATATAATATTAGTGATCAGATTGACGTATAAGGTACGTGATAGATATGACGACTAGACGGTTAAGGAATGTGATGGTTATCCAGGGAAGAATCGTGTGAATATTGAGTTCGATGATCTTATTTTGATGGTTTATTGCATTATGGTGAAATATTATCTACGATTGAGAATTTTCATTTTTAGTCATAATATATGGGTTTATTTAAAGATTTAGTGATGCAGTTCGATTAATTATTATTGGTTGTACTTTTGAAGTGAGTAAATATTTGGGCTACAATAATGGAAAATCTGAGATGATCAGTTGTGTGATTTTTAATTATGGGATTGTATCTTTGGGTTAAGCAAATTTGATGAGGAATCCTATATGATGTACAGAAGTCTTATTTAATGGTGATAAGATTAATCAGAGTATTGTTCATAAAGTGTGATATGAATTGAAGTTTGGGAGAATAGAAAATTTTAATTTTGAATTTCAGATTTGGGAAATTAGTGAAGTTTCTTAAGTTTGAGAATAACATATCTGATCCTTGTGATGCTGTTTTAAGTTAGTATCTTAGCTCTCAGCTAGAATGAGTATTTGATACCGAGTAGTTGATGTATGATTTAAAGTATAATGAAAAGTGGGAACAAGAGTTAATGCGCTGTTATTTTTCTCGACAAAAGAAAATTTGATGATAAGATTGGAGATATGAAATATTTTATTGGATTTTGGTACTGATATTTTTGGTATAATAATCAAGGTATAGTGAGATGATACGGGAATACGTGAAAGAGAAATAAGGACCGTATTGAATCAGAATTCATAAGTATGTATAAGTGAAAGAAATACTTTGCAGGAAATGTGGTGACATTTAAGTAAAGAATCTTAGTTATTTGGAAGATATTTGTTTACTGAATTTTGGGTTACAAATATTGGAAGAGATAAGTTGATGATATTATATTGATATGTTTGGGTATAATACGTAAAGAGAATATTCAGGTAATTCTTTGATGATTTTTTTTTTTTTTTTGAATATTCGATGATAAGAAGAAAGAAAAAAATTATTATGATATGATATGTCAGTAAAGATTTGTTGAAATTTTAGAGATATATACGAATATCTGAGGTCACATGATACGATGATAAGTGACATGTTACATGAATACTACAAGATATGATGAAATTGTTACATTCGATTGGGAATTGTTTTGATTATTTTGGGAATATTTGATGATAAGAAGTTTAGAGATGACAAATTATTATGGTTTGATATATCAATAAAGATTTATGGAAACTTGAAGAGATTTTTTTTTTTGGAATTACAGAAATTAGTAAAGAGACATGATGTTGTTTTTGGTTCATAATAATGGAATTCAAAGAATAGTGAACTTTCAGTCACTTACGATTCAGAAGAATTTTTGAGTAGACACATATGTCTATAGAAAAGTCCATGTTCTTGAGAAAACAAAGTGATGCATTTAGTCAAAGTCCAGTGGGTTAAATAAGGTTGGGTTAAATATGGTAGCGATGATGCTACATAAGAGAAGAAGAAGAAGAGATTCTGATTAAGTATTCAGAAATCATAAGATTAAGTAAGTTTAATTTCGAGGACGAAATTATTTTAAGGGGGTAAGATTATAACGACCCAGAATTTTTATGCAATAAATAATTATTTTAATATTTAGAAAATTGTGTCGCTACTATTTCATTTATTATTTTGAAGTTAACGCCGCGACGAATTCGTCTAGCCAAGTCAAGAAATATCGAATTTGTTCGATTTTAAATTAAAATCCGAATTTCTAAAAATATGTTATTTAATTATTTATTCAAAGTATTATTTTCAAAATCATTTTTGAATTCCAAATTTATTAAAATATCTCAATATTTATTTATTTTCAAATTTATTTTCAGTCCAAAATATATCAGTTTTTAATACAATTTTTAATCAATGATTCCCTTTTTCAATTATGATGTTCTCCACCATTTTATTTTCAAAACCTAATTCTCCACTCACGATATTTCATCATCAAATCCACATCAAACAATTATGATGTTTTCTCTTCTCCTTTCCACCAAATTTCCCATATTTTACACCATTCTTGTTCCACTAATCTAATTCTTTTCTTTTCTTTTCTACCAAATCATCATTCTCTTCACCACTACATCAATTTCATAAGATTCCCAAATAAATTAATCTCAAATCCAACCCATACTCCCACTTTTCTCTTCAATAAATCACCATCACGCCATTCACCATTATGATCATCTGCATAAACTCCATCATCTATCATCATCATCAAATTTCCACTCTCTGCACAAACCAACCATCTTCCTCATGAGCAATACATTCGATTCCAGACTGCCCAAATCAACAACCACTCTGCCTCCATCATTACCACTTCAATCTGCACTCCTATCACTTATTTCAACAACACCACACCTCCATCACTGCAAATCTCAACTCTCAGTATCACCTCACCATTTCAACCTCTTCATTCAGCAAAACAATATCAATCCAATTCAATCAACATTCTGCCAGACCACCAACTCACTGCCAAGATTTCAGAATTTTAATCAACCTGTAGTAACATTTCCATCACAGACATAAATTGACCTCCAACCCAAGAATCCAATCGATCACTGCAACACTATAACTCATACGCAGCCAGCCAAAAATTATCAAACCATCATCAAGCCATCTTCTAACTTCAAACCAATCATCGAACACGAACCAAATTCATCATCAATATCAGCACCATAGCCAATCACCAATTGAATCAGCGTCATCATCATCATCAACACCCTCTGCACTCATCGTCTGAGCCGCCCAACTACCTCAAGTTCACCGCCGCATCACTACCCAACTCAAGAATCAAACCAACAGACCACCAACCATTCACAAACATATCCATGACTCCCAATCGAATCAATCAACACCAATTGAACAGCCAACCAAACTCAGCTTTCCTCATCTGTACCACCACCGAGTTTCATTGAATCACCACCAATTTGCAATCAAACATCCACGAAAACCAATAAATAGAAGAAGCCCAGTTACTTACCTCAATCGCCGCTCCCTTCGCCGGAATTTCAGACCCAAATCGCGACCTTCAAGCCTCGGTCTAGCCACATCTCGCATATAAACCGCACAAAAACCTAGTCTACCACCTCTCCCGCAGTTCGCCGCACCTGCGCCGGAGTATTCGCCGGCAATTCCGTCGGTCAGAGACCATTTCTTTTCCTGATCGCCGAAATGTGCGTAGAGGTTGAGAGAGAGAGTGTGGATCGTGAGAGAGTGAGTTGAGAGAGAGAAAAACAGATCTGATATATTTAACTTTCCAGAATTTGCAAATCAGTCCCTGACATTTTAATTTGTTTCCATTCAGTCCTTTTAGTTTTAAAATCATCAATTTCAGCCCTTAAGTTTTAAATGATTTTAATCAGCCCTTTCATTTTAAAATTCTGATCAATTCAGTCCCTGCTGATTTACTTTATTTGATTTTAAGCTCAAGTTTCAAAAGTATTCATTTTAATCCCTCAACTTTCAAAAGTATTCATTTTAGTCCCTCAACTTTCAAAACATCAATTTTAGTCCTCAAAATTATAATTTATCATTTTGAACTATATATTCGATAGACTAAAGTGACTTATTGGCTAAGACGAAGCGTACGGAGAATTTAAAGAAATTGAAGTCATTCCCGCTCAACTTTGCACTCGTCGGATTTGAGGTAGACTCGCACTTATTAATTGATTTAAATTATGATTTCATATGAATGTCATGTGACTTGTGAAAGTCAATTTTTAAGAAAAAACAAGTATGTTTTTATGAAAGGTAAATATACCTTATGTTGTTATGAAAAGTAAGTATGTTTTTTTTATGAAAAGAAAATATACTTTATGTTTTTACGAAAAGTAAGTATACCCTATGCTTCACGAAAATGTTTTTTTTGGATCATTGCTATGAAATCAATCTACCAAGATTGTTTTGGGTCCCATATGATAAGTTATGATATGTTAAGGGGACCGGAGTTTTAGTAGCGCTACACATAAGAATTCTTGCCACCTAAGTTCGGTAACATTCTTGTGTCTCCTATGTTTATGAGGATTTGCCACGAAGTTCGGTAAAATTCCTATCTTTCCATATGTTTATGAGGATTTACCACCTAAGTTCGGTAAAATTCCTGTCGCATATGTTTATGAGGATTTCGATCCTATCTTATGTTATGATGCAATTGATCCCTATGAATTTCAGAAAATTATGCTTGGTATACTTACTACATAAAAATTCTTACCACCTAAGTTCGGTAAAATTCTTATGTTTATGAGGATTTCGATTTTATCCTATGTTATGATGAAAACTTACTGTGATTTTACTGTTATTATGATTTTACTGCATAAGAATTCTTGCCATCTAAGTTCGGTAAAGTTCTTGTATGTTTATGAGGATTTAAATCCTATCTTATGTTATGCTTTCAAAAGAAATTATGCTTGGCATAATTAAAATGTTTTTATAAGTATATGGTTTTCAAAGAGATGTTTTCAAAGAGCTGTTTCAAAGAGCTGTTTTCAAAGAGCTGTTTTCAAAGAACTATTTTCAAAGAGATGTTTTCAAAGAGCTGTTTTCAAAGAGCTATTTTCAAAGAGCATATGATTTGCAAAATATGTCCCGTGCTGTAATGCACAATATGAGTTTTATCAAGAGCAGTTTTATAAAGAAGCTCTATCAATGCCCGTTTTATAAAGAGCCGGGATTTATGTGTTTAATCATCTTATAAATTAAATTAATTTGCGATGAGTCTACTGAGTATTTCCCCCATGAAATACTCACCCTACTTTTTAACAGTTTTGCAGATTTCGGAGACGGTGGCGAGCGATGAATGATGGTGGCAATAATCGTTAAACAGTTGAAAGTTTGACGTTAATGGTTTCCGTATTTTCCAAACAATCGAATAATTTAGAGAAGTTCATTTATTTGAGAAATTATGACATTGGCAATTTCTTTACAAAATTAATGGTTCGATTTACTATTTCAAATGGTTTCATAAATGTTTCAATTTTATCGGCCATTACAGTTTATTTAATGTTGCCAAAAAAAATGAATTTCAATTATTTCTTCCGCAAAAATATTATTCGAAAAAAATTTAGACAGAAAATGACGTAGTGAATCGGGTATACGGAACTCGGGGCGCTACACGTTAAGATGCGGAATGAAGAACCATAAAGGGGTGAACGCCACAAAGGTTGTCAAATCCTTTGATAAGTTCAAGGGGTTCAATCAAGAACGAAGAAGAACAGGGATAAACTCACCTAATTCAAGCAATCTCATTAATCATAAAAGTTGTATCCTTTACAATGACAAAGAAAAGCTAATATAGTCCAAAAACGCGTCCAAAATAACCTAGCCGCAAAATACCTAAAATAAGAAGCGGCGCATTTTTACGGCCGTAACATATGTGTTTACGGCCGTAATTGACCTTCGGGTCTAAAACTGTTTTTATCTCTTACGGCCGTGACATTGGTGCTTACGGCCGTAAGTCACCTTCTGAATAAAAAAACTGCATCTCCATTACGGCCGTGAAATGATTGTTACGGCCGTGCGATAGCAAAGTTATGGCCGTAATGCCAAACCTTACGGCCGTAAAAGGCCCTCTGAATTGTTTCCTCCTTGTTCTTTGACCCAAATGCCTTGTAATGGTTTTGGCGCATTTTCCATATTGTCATGCATTAAAAATGGAGTCTTTGACCATGCATTTGAATATTCATCCACCCAAACTTGCATAAACCCCTGCATTGCTTGCTTGATCTTCTTAGCCCTCAGCCTCGTTATTGGTCCCACTGGTACATGCAACGGGTCCTTAGTCGTATGGTCACTCAGGTACTCATCAATAATAGATGACACGCAAGATTTTTTCCTTCCTTTGCCCAAAAATTGCCCTCAAGGCATAGTCACTTGCATCACAAATAAGATCAAAGGGCAAACTCCAATTCGGAGCCACAATAATAGGTGCAGTGATGAGTTTCTCTTTAAGAGTGTTAAAAGCTTGGAGACACTCTTTAGAGAAATCAAATGTGGCACTCTTCTCAAGCAATGAACAAAGTGGCTTTGGGATTTTTGAGAAGTCCTTGATGAACCTCCTATAAAATCTCACATGCCCCAAGAAGCTTCTTATGCCCTTCACCGAAGTTGGGGGAGGTAGTTTTTCAATAACTTGAATTTTTGCCTTATCGACCTCAATCCCCTTGCTTGAAATTCGGTGTCCAAGAACTATCCCTTCTTGCACCATGAAGTGACATTTTTCCAAATTTAACACTAAATTGATACCCTCACATCTTTTTAGCACCATTTTCAAATTGTTCAAACAATCATCGAATGAAGTACCAAAAATCGAGAAGTCATCCATAAATACCTCGATAAATTTCTCCACCATGTCGGAGAAGATGGCCATCATGCATCATTGGAAAGTGGTGGGAGCATTACAAAGACCGAAAGGCATCCTCCTATATGCAAAAGTTCCGAATGGGCATGTGAATGTTGTCTTCTCTTGATCCTCCGGGGCTATAGGAATTTGATTATAGCCCGAATACCCATCTAGGAAGCAATAGTGAGAGTGACCCGCCAATCACTCAAGCATTTGATCGATGAATAGAAGGGGAAAATGATCATTCCTCGTAGCATTGTTGAGCTTGCGATAGTTAATGCAGCTTTCCACTCTGTCACTAGCCTTGTTGGAATAAGCTCATTATTTTCATTCTCCATCACCGTGACACCTCCTTTCTTTGGCACTACTTGCACCGGGCTTACCCATGCACTATCCGATATTGGATAGATAATACCCGCATCAAGCCACTTCACTACTTCGGCTCTCACCACTTCCTTCGTGTTAGGATTCAACCGACGTTGATTCTCCACCGAATGTTTGAAATCATCTTCCACAAGAATTTTATGCATACATAATGAAGGGAAAATACCTCAAATATCCGAGATGGTCCATCCAATAGCCTCTTTGTGCTCCCTCAATACCCAAAGCAATTATCTTCCTCCACTTCATTCAACAAGTTAGAAATAATGACCAGAAGGGTAGAAGATTCCCCCAAGTAAGCATACCTCAAATGAGAAGGAAGAGGCTTTTGTTCGAGATTAGGTGCTTTCTCGAGAGGTGGTAGTGGCGATAAAGAACTCTTTTTCGACTCCTCAAAGTAGGGGGCACTCTTGTGTTGATATTGTGGTGAAGTAGTGATCCATTTGTTCAATGTTATGATCATCATCCTCGATATTCAAAGAATGGGCAATGCAAGACTCCAATGGATCCTTAGAAATCCCACGGTTGAAAGAGTTGACCACTAGATGATCAATTACATCCACCCGAAAACATGAATTGGACTCCGAGGCATATTTAACGGCCTTCAACACATTGAAAGTGACTTGCTCATCTTGCACCCTCAAAATCAATTGGCCTTCTTGCACATCAATAAGAGCTCTCCCGATTGCTAGAAATGACCTTCCCAAAATGATTGGAATGTCATGATCTTCCTCCATGTCAAGAATAATGAAGTCCGTCGGGAAGATGAGTTTATCCACCTTCACAAGGACATCCGCAATGATACCCCAAGGATATTTGATGGATCTATCCACCAATTGTAGAGACAGGGTGGTTGCTTTAACTTTCCCCAATTCCAATTTCCTGAAAATGGACAAAGGCATCAAATTAATACTAGCACCAAGATCACATAAAGCTTTACTAAAATTAACATCACCAATAGTGCATGGAATAGTAAAACTCCCTGGATCTTTGATTTTTGGAGGTAGCTTATTTTGAGTGATTTCACTACATTCCTCAGTTAGCATCACCATCTCATGCTCTTCAAGTCTTCTTTTGTTGGATAGAATGTCCTTCATGAACTTGGCATAGCTTGGCATTTGAGCCAAGGCATCGGCAAAAGGAATGTTGATGTGTAGCTTCTTGAACACTTCCAAAAACTTGCCAAATTGACTATCAATCTTTTGCTTTTGCAACCTTTGAGGAAAGGGGATAGGAGGCACATAAGCTTTGATTGGTGTTGGACCCTTTGATGTTGATGATTCCGGTTAAACCTCCTTGGGTATTTCAACAACTTTTTCGGGTGCTTGGATATGCTCATTTTCTTTAATGGGAGCCTTGCTTGATTGAGTTGTTGGTTGTGGAGCCGTGATCTCCGGAAATTGTACCCCACTCCTTGTTGTAATAGCTTGAACATTCTCCCTAAGATTTGTCTCGGTATTGCAAGGAAAAGCTCCTTGTTGCCTTTCGGAGAGAAGTTTTGCTATTTGGCCCACTTGCTTCTCCAAATTTTCAAAGTGGCATCATTGCGTTCTTGATATTGAAATTGATGATTTGCTAGCTTGGTGATAGCCTCTTCCCATCCCTCTTTCTTTTCTTGCAGCTTTGGACTCAACACATTTTGATTGTTGCCATAAGATAGATTTGGATTACTCCTCCAACCAGGATTATAAGTAGGAGCATATGGATTGAACCATTGGCGTTGGAAATTTTGAGCATAAGCAACTTGCTCGGTAGATAAAGAACCACTTACCACCAATGGAAAAATTGAGCTTTGATGATTTGCCTCACATATCTCACATACCGGAGGGACTTGAACCATGTTGACGGGCCGAGAGGTTGAAGTAGATAACCCTTCCACTTTCTTGGCTCAATAATCTATTTTTGACAAGACAAGTGCATAATCACCACCCCCACATGCACCACTAGAACTCCTTGGTGCACTTCTATCTGGCCACATTGCACTTTGTTCACTCATGATCTCAAACAAGTCATAAGACTCTCGAATGCTCTTTGTTTTGATGGACCCATTAGAAGATGAATCCACATTTGATCGGCAAGGAGGAGTTAACCCGGCATAGACTTGGTTGACTTGCTGCCCCAATATGATCCCATGATTTGGGCACTTCCTAAACATATCTTTGAACCTCTCCCAAGCTTCATGAAAACTCTCCATCTCGAATTGTTGAAATGTAGTGAGATCATGCTTGAGTTTAGAAACTCTAGAAGGTGGAAAGAATTTTGTAGTAAATCTTTGGACAAACTCCACCCAAGTAGTGATTCTCCTCAGAGGCAAAGTGCCAAGCCATTCTCTTGCCTTGTCTTTCAAGGTGTGCACAAATAATCTCATCCGGATTGCCTCCACATTCACCCCCTCATAGTTGAAATTGCTAAAAATCTCAAGGAAGCGTGCCACATGGGCATGTGGATTCTCATCGGTCCTCCCATAGAATGATATAGTGTTGGAGAATAAATTGATGACATCCGGCCGAAGTTCAAATTTTGGATGATTATAGAAGGGATAGACAATGCTTGATTGATTCTCGACAATAGGGGTATTCATGAAATCTCCAAAAAGCATGTCTTCTTCATTAACAACGGGCTCGTGAACCCTAGCCGCTTGAGGATCAAAACCGGGTGGGATTCCACCTCTTGGAGGAATTGCGGTTGGAACATTAAGCTCGATGTTAACTCTTTCTCCTTTCATCCCAGTAAGAAGTTGTTTCCTAGCTTCCCGTTGTTCCCTTAATCTACATCGAAAGATTCCCTCGATATCTGGATCTAATTCAACTAGATCAAGACTTCTACTTCGACGCATGCACAATTGACAACCTGGAACAACAAGAGAAATTAGAGGATTTCTTACACAAAACAAAAGAAAATTTGTACAAGAAATAAAAGTTACTAATTGTCAAAACTAATATCAACTAAAATGTAATTCAAATAGAAACAATCCTCGGCAACGGCGCCAAAAACTTGTTCGTTAGAAACACACCGCAAGTGCACGTATCGCATACAAGTGATAGTGGACTAAATGAATCCGGTTGATCAATCCCACAAGGATTATCTATTTTAATTACACTCTAGTTTAATCAATTTAAATAAGAAACACACATAATAAAATTTTGGTTTTGGAAATGTTTTAGTGCTAGAATTAAAATCACAATTGTAAATAAATAAGTATAAAAATGGTGATAACTTGATGATAAAGGAGTGTTGGGATTCTTGATTCCACTTGATCATTACATAATTGAATTCTCAACAAGCCAAAAGAAATGCAATTTAATAAGCATGTTAGATCCGATTTTCCAAGTTTAGTCAATTACCTCGATTGAAATCAACTCTAATTAGTAGAATTAACCTACTATATCTATATATCGATTAAAAACACACCAATTGCATTAAAATTTTGTAAAAATAACTCAATGGATCATCTAGGGTTTTAGGTATATCTCTATCCTAAACAAGAACCTAGAGCAAATAATGTATTGATCTAGAATACACAACAATTTCTCAATAATTGCACATCCCATGAAATTCAAGCATAAATTTAGCCACAATAAATGCAAGTCAATAAATACAACAATAAATGTACAAGATAATAAATAGATTAGATTCTCAATACAAGCATCAATATCAACTAAGATAGGTCAAGTTTCATCAATCACCCCAACACTAAATAACTTAGCCCATAGTGAAATAACAATAAAATTCAAGAATTAAATGCATCATTTTAACTATGAAGTAAAGTAAATAGAGAAATATAAGGATTAAGCAATAAATACTGTTAACCCAAGATAAACTAACCAAGAGGGGGGTGAATTGGTTTATAAAACTTTTTCGATAAGTAGTCTAAAACTTAAAAACCAATGAGTATACGTATGAGCACTTAGTATAACAAGTAGCTAAACTATCAATATAATGTGCTATAAAAGTATAAACTTAAGTAATAAAGCAAGTATAGCAATTAGATATAGTGTTGCACAATATAAGTTGATAGACAAGAGAAAGTGCAATGCAAGTAAGTAAAAGGGAAAAGAGATTGCAAACGCGATTTAGGGAGGTTCAATCAACCAACGTGATCTACGTCCTCCGTTACCGAGCTCTCCGTCACGAGCAAGGCCAAATTCACTATATTGATAACTTACAACAAGGAGTATCGAATCCTTAGGTGACTTTACAACAAGGAGCACCTATCCTTTACAATCGAGTTTTCACAAGGATCTCAAAACCAACAATCGAGTTTTCACAAGGCTCTCGAAACCACAAGATATAATGAATTGAATTTACAATTGAAATAACTCTCTTGACAAATGATATACATAAATTAAGTACCAAGAGAGTTAGGCTAACACTTCAATAGATAGCAATAAATTAAGCTCAAGTGTTTATGAAAACTTTGAAAAAGGATATGAGATAGTTTTTCTTCAATCAAAGTTTTTCAACCAATGATCTCTCTTTCCAAATAATACTTAGTTAAGTATGAAGAGAGATATACACTTCAATAAGTGTTTGGTAATATAAACTCAATCAATGATCAAAAATGAAGTAAGAGTGTTGAATTTTCTACAAGATGGAATTCTTGATAAAGATATGAAATAGTTTTGAACAATCAAGAAATTCCTTGCAATAAATGAAATGGAATGTAAAACAAAGTAAGCTCAATGATTTTCTCAATAAATTTCTCTCTTAAAATGCTCTTGTAAGTTCTTGTCAATGAATGGAATAGAAGTAGCTATTTATAGAGTGAATTTCGCATATACTGACTCTTGCGGTCGACCTCAATATAGCCGTTGCAAAAAAATAGCCGTTGAGTTCAAAATCATGCAGTGCGGTCGACCGGTTTTTGGCATGCGGTCGACCGGTGCGGTCGACCGGTTAAATTGGAGGTCGACCGGTTCAATTGGATTTTTCAGATTTTGATTTTGCAAGGCTTTTTGATCAGGGTTGATTTTGAAAACGATATTTTAATGGTTTTAAAAATGTTTCTTGAGCTTTATGAAATGCATTGCTAGCTATTGATGCATTAACCTTACATAACCTTGAAAAGCAATTATAAGATCTCCATTCTTTGTAAACTCCATTCATCGATCTTCATACTATCGCATCTTGTGTTTTTGATCTTTTATCTTCGAGAGATGATTCCTTTGAATGCTATGAAGATAATCCTTACACGAAACACTTGAAATACATTTGTTAATAACACAATATAATCTTGTTTGTTATTTATCAAAACAATAAGGTTAAGAATTGACCATAGGTCAACAATTTCCCCCTTTTTGATTATGACAAACAAGATGATTTAAAAATCAATATAGGCAATTGAAAGTATAGAGACATGAGAATAATTGATATATATTCCCCCTATTTTTTGCAAACTAATAAGTAATCTTTCAAGGCAAAATAGTGGCATAATTTATTATATAATTCATGTCTATCCATATAGATTATCCATATCAAACGCCAACAAATCATCACATCGTTTCCCCCTTTTGTCGTAAGCAAAAAGGCGGTATATAGCCCTCAAGTATGAGCATAAGATAGAATATCATGAATGTAATAGTATTCCCCCTTCATTTTACAAGCGCATAAGGGTAATGTCCGACCATAAATTTTATCTCATCAATTCTATCATATACACACCATAACATAAACAAGCACCATATTCACAAGAGCATATCTCAAATCCAAGTACGAATTAGCATTTGATAAATCTCAAAATACTCATAATCACAAGATCAAACCGGTTTTAAACAAAGGAGAAGAAATGTGTTAGATAGCATAAGTAAAATACCATAAGTTTACTACCATAGCAAGAGAAGCAAAAGAGATGGTCACTCCATTGGAGGAGGTGGTGGAAAAGGAAACATGTTATTGAACTGAGCTTGAATGTTCCCAAGTGTCTCCATGATGGTATTTTGATTAGCCAACAATTGTTGTTGTATGTCCATCATGTGGTGTTGCATATTTACCATGCCTTCGACCGTGTTAGAGAGAGAGTCAATGCGGCCATTGGTTTGATTGTAGAGTTCCTCGGTGAACACCCAATCGGTCGGCGGAGCATGTTGAGGTATGTGTGGATGGGGCACGGCATGAGCTTCTTCCTCCCCGTCACTCCCTTGAGCTTCGGCGTCATCTTCAATAGGAAGTGTTGAGGGCCCCGAATGTTCATCAAATCCTTGGGTATGACAAACCCATTGACCATGCTCCTTGGAAATTTTCATTTTCTTCAACGTGTGTCTGTTGATGGTATCGGTTGGTTTTTGTTCAATGAAAGCCTCACCCTCAAGAGAAATATTGAAAAAGGTAAAGATTTTAGTAAGGATCATACCATATGGAAGTCCTAGGATTTGGGTGGAGGTTCTCACATGATTCATGTGTTGAATTGCAATGTGAGGGAAATCAACTTTACGACCCGACAGACAAGAATCAAGCAAAAATAGGTCAAAATGTGTAACACTTTCGAGATGACCTTTCCGAGGAACGAAAATGTGGGCTATCGTTTTATGTAAGAGCTTACAAGGGAGAGTTAGGTGATATGTGTTAAGTTTCATGGGATGATTTATTTCCCTCCCTGTGACCCGACTACGTGCAATTGCGGGAGTATAACCCTCACAGCGAGGAACACTACTTTGAGCATAAACAAGGTTTTCACAAGTATCCAAATGTAAAATAGTACGCAATAATTCTCTAGTAATTCTAATACGAGTCCCTTTTACAGTACTAGAGATAGCAGTAGGGGTGTGAACAAGATTTTTATAGAATTCTCGAATGAGATTAGGATAGGCTTTTTCATGAATTGCTACAATATTCGCCCAACCAATGTTTTCAATATATTCCTCTAAGTGAAAAGATGGAGCTTCCAATGAAAAAACGACGAGATCAACGGATTTACCTATAAGGACGGGGCATTGTTGAATGCGATCTTCACCAACATCTTCATCACTATCACTGGAGGAAGGAGGGGGACGGTTTGAAACTTGTTTAACCCGTTTTCGTGTAGCCATGGAAGATTTGAAAAGGAGAAAAATCGGGTTTTGGAGAAAACTTGCGAAATGGGTAGTGTAGATGAAGAACTTTGAAAATTAATGAGAATATGGAAGGAGAAGTATGGATTTGGTGTTTGATAGGTGGGAATTGAAGGGAAAATGTCGAAATTGTAGTAGAGAAGAAGAGGATTTGAGAGAGATGAGAGAAGAAAATGAGTTAGGGGTCAAAAAATTTGGGAAAACTGATTTTAAAAACTGCTGAGGACGAGCATGCGGTCGACCGGTATACATATGACCGGTATACATATGAGGTCGACCGCAGTGTGTAAACTTGGATATTCTGGAATTCCGGGTAGCAGGTAACGGTCGACCTCATGGATTAGACAGGTCGACCGCAATGTGACGTCCGGTCGACCTGAAAGCTTTTTTTTTTTTTAAATGCACTCATATTCATATGAAATAAATACATTTACACATTTAGCCACATATTTCACTTTCATCAATAATTCCTAAACCTCTTCTAATATAAGAGAATCTGTCAAGAGCAAGAGGTTTAGTTAAGATATCGGCTAATTGATTTTCCGTGCAAACAAATTCTAAGTAAATGTCACCTTTTTGCACATGATCTCTAAGAAAATGATGTCGAATTTCAATATGCTTTGTGCGAGAGTGCAAGATGGGATTTTTTGACAAATTAATAGCACTAGTGTTATCACACATAATAGGAGCATTTTTCAATGTCAAATGATAATCATTAAGAGTTTGTTTCATCCACAGAACTTGAGCACAACAACTAGCGGCCGAGATATATTCGGCCTCGGCGGTAGATAGTGCAACGGAATTTTGTTTCTTGCTAAACCATGACACAAGTGCAAAGCCTAGAAAGTGACAAGTTCCACTTGTGCTTTTTCTATCAATTGTGCATCCGGCCCAATCGGCATCCGAATAATTTATAAGATCAATGTGAGTGCCTTTTGGATACCAAAGTCCCAAAGTTCTAGTGCCACATAAATATCTAAAAATACGTTTCAAGGCACTTAGATGAGATTCTTTAGGATTGGATTGAAATCTAGCACATAAGCATACACTAAACAAAATATCGGGTCTACTTGCCGTTAAGTAAAGAAGGGATCCAATCATACCTCTATATTTTGTAATGTCGATAGAAGTGCCTTGCTCATCTTTGTCCAATTTGATTGAAGTACTCATGGGAGTATTCATTGGTTTCAAGTTTTCCATTTCAAACTTTTTGAGCATATCCACAATGTACTTGGTTTGACAAATGAAAATCCCTTCACTAGTTTGTTTGATTTGAAGCCCGAGGAAGAACTTTAACTCTCCCATCATGCTCATTTCAAATTCATTGCTCATACATTTTGAAAATTCTTCACAAAGAGACACATTAGTTGCACCAAAAAT
The DNA here is from genome assembly GCA_963555705.1 of Ligustrum vulgare. NCBI lineage: Eukaryota > Viridiplantae > Streptophyta > Magnoliopsida > Lamiales > Oleaceae > Ligustrum > Ligustrum vulgare. Next base: position 34,591,070 of record OY743187.1, read on the forward strand.
AATATCGTCAACATAGATTTGTACAACAATCATGTCTTACTTTTTGGTTTTGATAAAAAGTGTAGTATCCGCATTTCCCATTTGAAAACCATTTGAAATAAGAAATTTACTCAATCTTTCATACCAAGCTCGAGGAGCTTGTTTCAAACCATATAGAGCTTTTCTTAGTTTAAAGACATTATCCGGAAATTTATGATTTTTGAAACCGGGAGGTTGTTCAACAAAGACTTCATCTTGAATAACACCATTTAAAAATGCACTTTTGACATCCATTTGATAAAGAGTAAAGCCTTTATGACAAGCAAAGGCAAGAAGCATACGAATGGATTCAAGTCTAGCAACCGGTGCAAAAGTTTCTTCAAAATCAATTCCTTCTTCTTGATTGTAACCTTGGGCCACCAATCTAGCCTTGTTACGCACAATTATACCGTTTTCATCCTTTTTGTTTCGAAAAATCCATTTTGTACCGATAACGGTTTGATCATTTGGTCTATCAACTAAATCCCAAACATGATTTCTTTCAAATTGATTTAGTTCTTCTTGCATTGCAAGAATCCAAAACTCATCGAACTCGGCTTCTTTGAAATTCTTTGGTTCAATTTGAGAGATAAAAGCACAAGTATTTAAGAATCCTTTAGTAGAGTTTCTAGTACTTACCCCTTTTGAAGGATCACCAATTATAAGCTCTTTTGGGTGAGATGAAGCAAATCTCCATTCGATAGGAAGTGTTAGATCACTTGAGTTATTGGAAGATGTTCCTTCTTCTTGTTGAGGAGTTGGTTCTTCCAAGTCTTTTTCTTCATTTACTTTGGATATTTCATTTCTTTGATCTTGTAAATTCATTTCCTCAAAAGGAATTTCCAAACCTGCGTCAACACCTTTCTCTTGATCAAGAGAATTAGTTTCGTCAAAAGTAACATGTACGGATTCTTCCACTACTAGAGTTCTTTTGTTAAAAATTCTATAAGCTTTGCTAGTGGATGAATAACCAAGAAAAATTCCAACATCGGATTTTGAATTAAATTTTCCCAAGTTTTCTTTTGTGTTGAGAACAAAGCATTTACAACCAAAAACCTTAAAATATCCGATATTGGGAATTCTATTTTTCCAAAGTTCAAAAGGAGTTTTAGTTTTCTTTCGACTTACCAAAACTCTATTTATAATATAGCAAGCAGTGTTAACGGCTTCGGCCCAAAAATATTTTGGTAAGTTATTTTCATTTAGCATGGTCCTAGCCATTTCTTGCAATGTGCGATTCTTCCTTTCTACTACACCATTATGTTGAGGGGTTCTAGGAGCCGAGAAATTATGTTCATATCCATTTATTTTGCAAAATTCATCAAAAGCCATGTTATCAAATTCTCCACCATGGTCACTTCTTATAGTTGTAATAGAATATCCTTTTTCATTTTGAACCTTTTTGCAAAAATGTTTAAATGCATTTAAAGCTTCATTTTTCAAATTCAAAAAAGAAACCCAAGTAAATCTTGAGAAGTCATCAACAATGACAAAAGCATAGTGTTTACCACTTAAACTTGCGGTTTTAGATGGTCCAAAAAGATCCATGTGAAGAAGTTGTAATGGTTTTTTGGTGGAAGAAAATTGTTTATTTTTGAAAGAGCTTTTGGTTTGTTTTCCAAATTGACAAGCATCACAAATTTTATCTTTTTCAAATTTCAAACTTGGTAGGCCTTTGACAAAACAATTTTTGGATATTTTTGAAATAAGGTCCATACTAACATGACCTAATCTTCTATGCCATAACCAAGTGTAATCTTTAAAGCTTGACAAACATTTTAGTTCTTTCTCAAATTCAATGTTGATGATATAAACATCTTTACTTCGGCTACCTATGAACAATACCTCTTTTGATGAAGCATCTTTGATAAGACATCTAGAAGAATCAAATTTAATATGATAATCTTTATCACATAATTGACTAATACTTAGCAAATTATGTTTGAGATTATCTACTAATAAAACATTTTCAATAGAGGGAGAAGGATGATTACCAATATTTCCAATGCCAATAATTTTTCCTTTGGCATTATCTCCAAAAGTGACATGACCTCCATCTTTTCTTTTAAATCTTGATAAGAGTGATTTATCTCCGGTCATGTGCTTTGAGCAACCACTATCCAAGAACCAATTGCTCTTTACTTTTGTTGATACCTACAAAACATGACTTAATTTTTGACTTCTTGGTACCCACATAATTTTGGGTCCTTGATAGTTAGTCCCTTGAACCCTCTTGTGCCTTTCTTCAAAGTGTAGTTTCTTTTTCAATAAACAATTAAAAGCAACATGCCCACTTCTATTACAAAAGCTACAAGTAGTTGATGTTTTGACAAAGGTGTTTTGATGAAAGGAAAACGAAGTAGAGGCTTTTAACAAAAGTATTTTTGGTAGATTTTTGTTTTAAAAATGGTTTGTATCCAATTCTTCCTTTATCAAAAGCATATTGTTGTTTACCAAGCATTAGTTCAAAAATTTTCCTCCCTTGAGTGAATTTGTGAACAATGGACGTTAAATCTAAAATTTTTTCTTTTAGGGAGAGATTTTCTACCATCAAAGCATTTTGATCAAGATTCTTCTTTTCAATATCCTTTTGTATTTCAAAATTCTTTTCGTTTTCATTTTTCAACAAGATGTATTGCTTTTTAAGAGTGGAATGTTTAAGAACAAGTTTTTCAAAAACTTCAATCATTTCTTCATATGAGGTAGATAGTTCATCATAAGAGGGAATGTCATTAGTATTTACCTCATCTTCAATGGCCATGAAGCACATGTTTGCAACTTCATCTTGACTTTCACTTTCATCTTGCTCATCATCACTATCATCCCAAGTAGCTTGTAGAGCTTTCTTTTTGAAGAATTTTCTCTTATTGGGACATTCGGTTCTTTTGTGACCGGGTTTGTCACAATCATAGCAAATAATCTTTTTCTCTTCACCTTTGTCTTCTTTCTTTTGAAATCTACGGTTGTTGCGAAAGGCTTTCCACTTCTTGACTAGGAGGACAAGATCATCGAGTTCCTCATCACTCTTGTTAGGGCTTGAGGCTTCTTCAACAATTGATGACTTTAAAGCAATTTGTCTCCTAGGAGGATCCTTCATTTCTTCCTCTTTTTGTAATGCCCCGAATTCCGCGGAGCCCGGGACGCCACTTTGTCCTTTAAAACTGACTTTATTGCGGAAAATAAATTTAATTCAAAGCATCACATTCATCATTTGAAAACTTCAGCGGAAATTTGATTAATTTAAATAAAGAACAATTCGTAAAAATTTAATCCCAATTATTTAAATGAAATTAACGATAAATAATTTAACGAGTAACATTCTAATAACATCATCATTTATTTAATTTGCCACCGCTCCCATTTCATTCGCCGCCTTCTCCGAGATCTGCAAAAACTGTTAAAATAATGGAACGAGTATTTCGAAAAATACTCAGTAGACTCATCGCCAATGATTAATTTACAGAATAATTGAACACATAATTATGCAATCATATAGTGACATCATCATCATATTCTTGGGCTATTTTATTTTGAAAATCAAGGCTCGTAAAATCATAGGGTGTGGGTAGTCTCGTCTCGTGCACTTAAGGCACATAAGTTATGCATAACATCATCATTTCTCATTTATCTCATAAGAGATATTCTTTTCTCGTCTCATGCATCAAAGCATGTAAATCACGTAATTTCACATAAGACATGCAACTATAATTTAAACTAATTAATGGGGGCGAGTCTACCTCAAATCACGAGTCTGAAAGTTGAGCAAGAAAGTTCACGTTGTTCTTCTAAATGTCCAAGCGCCTCGTCTAGCCCATAAGTTACATTAGCCTTTAGAAATTTATAGTTTATTAAAATTTGAGGACTGAAATTGATGATTTGAAAGTTGATGGACTAAATGAATACTTTGAAAGTTGAGGGGCTAAAATGTAAATTTTCAAAAACTTGGGTTGCAACTCATAACGGATATTAAACTGCAGGGATTGAAATAATTGATTTTAAAATGAATGGACTGAAATGATTAGTTTCAAAACTTGGGGCTTAAGGGGTAATTTCAAAACTTTAAAGCAATAAATGAAATGGAATGTAAAACAAAGTAAGCTCAATGATTTTCTCAATAAATTTCTCTCTTAAAATGCTCTTGTAAGTTCTTGTCAATGAATGCAATAGAAGTAGCTATTTATAGAGTGAATTTCGCATATACTGACTCATGCGGTCTACCTCAATATAGCCGTTGCAAAAAAATAGCCGTTGAGTTCAAAATCATGCAGTGCGGTCGACCGGTTTTTGGCATGTGGTCGACCGGTGCGGTCGACCGGTTAAATTGGAGGTCGACCGGTTCAATTGGATTTTTCAGATTTTGATTTTGCAAGGCTTTTTGATCAGGGTTGATTTTGAAAACGATATTTTAATGGTTTTAAAAATGTTTCTTGAGCTTTATGAAATGCATTGCTAGCTATTGATGCATTAACCTACATAACCTTGAAAAGCAATTATAAGATATCCATTCTTTGTAAACTCCATTCATCGATCTTCATACTATCGCATCTTGTGTTTTTGATCTTTTATCTTCGAGAGATGATTTGTCCTTTGAATGCTATGAAGATAATCCTTACATGAAACACTTGAAATACATTTGTTAATAACACAATATAATCTTGTTTGTTATTTATCAAAACAATAAGGTTAAGAATTGACCATAGGTCAACAAATACTTCCCTTAACCAATGATTCTTGCTTCAAAATATCAATATTCTTCCACAATGATATGGGTATTTCTCCCTTCAATTAACATTCATCAACCAAACTAACTAATTACAAGAGAAAATTACAAGAAAAGAGAAGAAAATGTAGAGAGAAATATGAGAGAAAACTTGTTTTGAACTTCCCAAGTGTAAGCATCACTCAAACCCTAGCCAAAATCGCGTACAACAGCGTTTGGGCCGAACGGGGTCACACCGGGTTGGCCCAAAATAATTTTCAAAATAATACCATGCGATCGCCTCGCGATCGCGTGGTTGACGTATGCACTCTCGGGTTGGATTTTTGGCATGAGTCGTGAGCGTGACCTAGTTCGAGCCACGCGTTCACGTGGTTCCGCTGGGCGTCGTTTTACAGCTCAGTCCTTCAGTAAATTGCAATTGAGGTCCTCCAACTTTCAATTTCGATCAACTTGGTCCCCAAATTTTTTGATTTCTTTCAAAAAGGTCCTTGTAAAATTGCATCTAAGGTCCTTCGAATTTTGGAGATGTGCATTCTAGTCCCTCTTCTAATTGCAAGTTTGTTCCTGAACTTCTGAGAACTAACACCTTGGTCCCTTACTTCTTTGCATTGCATGTTTTAGTCCTTTTTCTCCTCAATTTCTTCAATTTAGCATTCTTTTGCTTCTTTCTCGTGTTTTCTCCCTGTAGTTGAATGTTAAACCTATTTAACCACAAAATATGCACAATTAAGTAGGTATTTGTCCAAATTACTCAAAAAGCATTACCATAAATGTATGAAATATGCATGTAAAATGCACTCAACTGTTTCCATTAAAGTTATGGAGGCACTATCTCTACGGGGTTAGATATGAGATCTATACCGATCATAAAAGCCTCAAATACTTCTTCACACAGAAAGAACTGAACATGAGACGGCGCAGATGGTTGGAACTTGTCAAGGATTATGATTGTATTATTAATTATCATCTTGGCAAGGCTAATGCTGTAGCGGATGCACTTAGCAAAAAAGGTCACGGAATAATAGATGCCATACAAGTTGTTCAAAAACAACTTCTAATTGATATCCAAGGGTTAGAGTTGGAGATAGTCCCAAAAGGAAAGTCAGGTTATCTTGCCAATATGACTTTAGAACCGACATTGTTGGAGAGAATCAAGGCGCTTCGGTTAGGGGACCCCAAAACTTCCAAAGTTTGCACTGAGGTAATTGAGAGAAAGCGCACTGATTTTTTTGTCACTATAGATGGTGCCCTTCGGCACAGTAATAGATTGGTAGTCCCTAATAATAAAGAATTGAAGCAAGAAATTATGAGGGAAGCTCAAAACACTCCTTACTCGATTCACCCTGGGAGTACTAAGATGGCTCGGGTTTTAAGGAAACATTTCTGGTGGATTGGTATGAGTCGGGACGTGGCAGATTATGTTTAGCATTGTCTCACTTGTCAGCAAATTAAGGCCGAGCATCAACAACCTTCTGGCCTATTACAGCCTCTTATGATTCCGAAGTGGAAGTAGAAACGAATAGGTATGGATTTTATTGTTGGCTTACCTAAGATGAAGAAGGGTTATAATTCTATATGGGTGATCATTGATCGTCTTACTAAGTCAGCACACTTTCTACCGGTGAAGACTACTTACAATAGGAGAAGTATGCGGAGTTATATGTAGCAGAGATTGTCAGACTTCATGGAATTCCCTTATCCATTGTGTTTGATCGCGACCCAAAATCTACTTCATCATTTTGGAAGAGTCTACATAAAGCCATGGGTACTCAATTGAAATTCAGCATGGCCTTCCACCCACAAATAGATGGGCAGTCAAAGAGAACAATTCAAATCCTAGAAGACATGTTAAGAGCTTGTGTTATTGATTTTCCAGGTACTTGGGACGAATTCCTCCCATTAGTTGAGTTCTCTTATAACAATAGCTATCAAGCTTCCATTCACATGGCTCCATATGAGGCACTATACGGGAGAAAGTGTAGATCACCAGTTCACTGGGATGAGGTTGGAGAAAGGAAATTATTGGGTCCAGAAATAGTACAACAAACATTAGAAGTTGTCGAAAAGATTCGTCAGCAAATGAAAACTGCACAGAGTAGATAGAAAAGCTATGTGGACAGAAGAAGGAAACCTTTGGAATTTGTTGTAGGTGATATGATCTTTTTGAAGGTAGCTCCTATGAAAGGAGTTATGAGATTCGGGAAGAAAGGGAAGTTGAGTCCGCGTTTTGTTGGCCCCTTTGAGGTACTTGAAAGGGTGGGTGACCTACCTTATCGAGTTGCATTGCGACCAGTGTTATAAGGGGTACATAATGTTTTTCATGTCTCAATGTTGAGGAAGTATATTTCGGACCCCTCACACATTCTCATCTTTGAGTCATTGGATCTTCGTGAGCATCTGACTTATGAGGAATCGCCTGTGAGAATCCGAATGAAAATCGACAAGGAACTTAGAAGAAAGAAGATAACACTAATTAAAGTTCTTTGGAGGAATCATGCAGTACAAGAGGCCACTTGGGAAAGCGAGAGCGAAATGCGTGTCAAGTATCCACACCTTTTTTATTAGTTTTAATTTCTATGAAGAAATTCCTTTTTAGGGGGGTAAGGAACTGTAATACCGCTTTTCATTTTTCATGCATATTTAAAATTTCAAGTAATGTTTATGTTAATATTATTATAAATTTAGTTAATTTTTATATCAATGATTTAAATTATTTTGCAGTGGAAGGACTTGGACGTCGTTTCGTTTAATGTACCAATTAGAAAGTTTATAAATTGTTTACGTGCAAATTTATGTGATTATTTGTCTTGTCGCCTAAGCATGCTATTTTCTATTTTTTGTGCTAAATTAATAGTTGGGGGAAAGTCTGGTGGCAGTTATAGCGACCCAGAATTTTTATGCAATAAATAATTATTTTAATATTTAGAAAATTGAGTCGCTATTGTTTTGAAATTTATGCCGCGACGGATTCGTCTAGCCAAGTCAAGAAATATCGAATTTGTTCGATTTTAAATTAAAAATCGAATTTCTAAAATTATGTTATTTTAATTATTTATTCAAAATATTATTTTCAAAATCATTTTGAATTCCAAATTTATTAAAATATCTCAATTTTCCTTATTCAAATTATTTCAAGTCCAAATACGTAATTCAATTTTTATATCAATTTTAATTTCATTTCTTAATCGAAGTTAGTTCAATATTTATCATATCAAACTAAACCAAACTTTTCCTCCCACGTGTTTTCTTCTTTCCGCCTCAAATTATGGCACAACCCATATTCTATTCTATTATTTATTTTGATTCCCCATGTCTCCCCTTTAATCATTTCCTTTTCCTTTTCTTTTCCTTTTCTTTTCCTTTAAACCATAACAAAACCCAATCTCATACCTAATTCTACACTATCTTATACTATAATCCCTAATCAATACATACACTCTTATCCCTCATCACAATTTACGTACACAACACCAAAAGCATCCCTACTATATAAAATTTCCACAATAATCTAATCTATCATCACCTCTTTTCTTTTCTTATCCACCCATTCAACATTATTATGTCTTTGAGACATAATAATTCACACACCCATTTGATACCACTACAACATTTTTCAATATCATTCATACCCCCACAAATTCCTTTACAGCACCATTATCATCATCATCAATCCATAACCACAGCTTTTCCATCATTATATCAATCCACTAATTCATACCATCTCTACTGCCTGCGAAATCAACCCATCTGCAGAACCTCCATCATCGCCACACCCAAACCACCCTGCTTCCTTCCAAGTTAGATCACCACCACCACAGTTCCCATACCAATCAGCTACATAAATCTGAATACCAATCGAACACCACTGCCCAACCAACAGCCACCTCCAACTCACCACCTTCATCATCAGCTGAACCACTGCAGTCCTCAGTCACGGCCACCATCAACACCCTCGGCACTCATCGCCTGAACCGCCCCCAACTACCTCAAGTTCACCGCAACCTCCACCATCGGATTTCTCAAATTTTCCACCACCGCCTCTGTTCACCTCACAAATCGCAACCCAAGTACTTCGCAGCCCAAATCGCCACTTCCATCCGCGATTTAATCAACAGATTCACAGAAAAGTATTTTTCGTCCAAGCCACAAACTTGGATCTCTAATTTGCAGCCAACTACTACCAATTTCGAATCAGCCTAACCATCATCCACGAGAATCAAGAAATAGAACAGCAACCATGACCATCTCCATCAACAAGTCGCCACTCAGCCTCCCCTAAACCACCATGATTCAACCCCATCGCCTCCACTGCCCAGCCCCAAATTAAAAATCAAAACAAGAAATAAGTTAACCCAAGTACTTACCTCAGCTGCTGATCGTTTTTCCGCCGGATTATCGTCGGAAACCGCAATCATCAACCTCGGTTTAATCATTTATTTCCCCCATCTTTCGCACCAAACCTAGCCTAAATCACCGACAGTAACCACGGATCTTCTTCTTCTTCGCCGGTGTCTCGCCTTTCTCCCTCTCTGCCTTAGTTTTTCATATCGCAGACACGATCAGATTTTGAGCCTCGTTATATACCTCGGTTCGCACCTCCGTCGCCTGAGTCTTTTGAGAGAGGCGGAGTGCGTTTTGAAAGAAAGAGATAAGATCTGAGATATATATTTAATTTTCAAAAATTGCAGCTTGGTCCCTGAAGTTTTAAAGGTTTTCAAATCAGTCCCCAACTTTTTAAGTTATCCATTTCAGCCCCAAAGTTTTAAATGATTTACTTCAGCCCTTTAACTTTAAACTCTTTTATTTCAATACCTGCTGATTTACTTTTAAGCCCAAGTTTCAAAGTATTCATTTTAATCCCTCAACTTTCAAAATATCTATTTTAGTCCCTGAACTTTCAAAAGTATTCATTTTAGTCCCTCAACTTTCAAAACATCAATTTTAGTCCTCAAAATTATAATTTATCATTTTGAACTATATATTCGATATACTAAAGTGACTTATTGGCTTAAGACGAAACGTACGGAGAATTTAAAGAAATTGAAGTCATTCCCGCTCAACTTTGCACTCGTCGGATTTGAGGTAGACTCGCACTTATTAATTGATTTAAATTATGATTTCATATAAATGTCATGTGACTTGTGAAAGTCAATTTTCAAGAAAATTAAGTATGTTTTATGAAAGGTAAATATACCTTATGTTGTTATGAAAAGTAAGTATGTTTTTATGAAAAGAAAATATACTTTATGTTTTTACGAAAAGTAAGTATACCCTATGCTTCACGAAAATGTTTTTTTGGATCATTGCTATGAAATCAATCTACCAAGATTGTTTTGGGTCCCATATGATAAGTTATGATATGTTAAGGGGACCGGAGTTTTAGTAGCGCTACACATAAGAATTCTTGCCACCTAAGTTCGGTAACATTCTTGTGTCTCCATAAGTTTATGAGGATTTACCACCTAAGTTCGGTAAAATTCCTGTCTTTCCATATGTTTATGAGGATTTACCACCTAAGTTCGGTAAAATTCCTGTCGCATATGTTTATGAGGATTTCGATCCTATCTTATGTTATGATGCAATTGATCCCTATGAATTTCAGAAAATTATGCTTGGTATACTTACTACATAAGAATTCTTACCACCTAAGTTCGGTAAAATTCTTATGTTTATGAGGATTTCGATATTATCCTATGTTATGATGAAAACTTACTGTTATTATGATTTTACTGCATAAGAATTCTTGCCACCTAAGTTCGGTAAAGTTCTTGTGTCTTCTTATGTTTATGAGGATTTCAATCCTATCTTATGTTATGCTTTCAAAAGAAATTATGCTTGGCATAATTAAAATGTTTTTATAAGTATATGGTTTTCAAAGAGCTATTTTCAAAGAGCCTATGATTTGCAAAATATGTCCCGTGCTGTAATGCACAATATGAGTTTTATCAAGAGCAGTTTTATAAAGAAGCTCTATCAATGCCCGTTTTATAAAGAGCAGGGATTTATGTGTTTAATCATCTTATAAATTAAATTAATTCGCGATGAGTCTACTGAGTATTTCCCCCATGAAATACTCACCCTACTTTTAACAGTTTTGCAGATTTCGGAGACGGTGGCGAGCGATGAATGATGGTGGCAATAATCGTTGAACGGTTGAAAGTTTGACGTTAATGATTTCCGTATTTTCCAAACAATCGAATAATTTAGAGAAGTTCATTTATTTGAGAAATTATGATATTGGCAATTTCTTTACAATATTAATGGTTCGATTTACTATTTCAAATGGTTTCATAAATGTTTTCAATTTTAGCGGCCATTACAGTTTATTTAATGTTGCCAAAAAAATGAATTTCAATTATTTCTTCCGCAAAAATATTATTCGAAAAATTTAGACAGAAAATGACGTAGTGAATCGGGTATACGGAACTCGGGGCGCTACAAGTTGGTATCAGAGCTAGTCTGCGTTTCTGTAGATTGGAAAAATTTTCAAAAAGAATTTTCAAGAAATATTTTCCATTATAAAAATTTTATTGATGAAGATTGCCACTGCCATCATTCGTTCCACCAACTCCGAGGTAAAGAAGTTTATGATGTTTAAAGTTATTTCAGTATTTCGAATACTCATTTTATTGATTTATGAGAAAGAATGAAGAGTATTTCGGATACTTATGATTTATGAGAAATAAGAATGTATTTCTTCGAAAATAATGATGTTGTTATGCTTTGTCATAACTTATATGCTTTAATGTATGAGTATGAGAAATTTTTTAAAAGAAAACGAGTGTTGAGCATAATGGGAATAATATGATTTTATTGAGAATTAAGTAATGGATATTATGTTGAGTTAATTTATTATGCCTCTATGTTGAAGAGAAATTTATTATGAAGTTTGGCTTTGTGAATAAATTTTGGGAATATGATTTATGGCATATATTTATAAGTAGGAATAACTTTTGAGCCAATTAAGGTATGGAAGGAAGTGATATTGTGATATTGAAAAATATGATTTGAAATTGTTATGTTGAGGAATTATGAATTGAATTATGAGATATTTTGATGATATTGAAGTGTTGGAATCATTTTCAATATTTTTAGATCGTTGTGATCAAATGTGGAGTTATTTATTATTGTGAGTTATGAAGTATGCTTATGGTTTGGATAAGTCCAAATTACAAGGGAGACTCTATCCAGAATTTTATCATTTGGAATTAAGAGCATAATATGATAAGCATCTACTAAAGGAATTAAGTTTAGACATGCAAGTTCATTTACATCACAAACGAGATTTAGTAGATGATAACAGAGATTTTATTATTTTCTCATAAGGAGAACACACAAGAGTCAAACTGGAAAGGAAATACATGAAACACACGAAAGCATAAGAGAAAAACATGGAAAGATCCTCAGAATGAGAGATGTGTTTCCGGAGTAGCCGTATCCTACCACCTCTGATCTTTTGAGGAAATAAAGAAACCTTCAAAGAGGTGTGTTTCGAGAGTAAGAATACTCCGTAATCTACCACCTGGAATCTTTGAAGTACACACAAGATTTAAACATTAAGGAAATCCTAGTAAATGGAGGGGTGTCTCGAGAGTGAGAATACTCCGTACTCTACCCCCACCTATTCTAAGATTCAAAGAGTTAAGTTTACATTAACCGGACTCCATTTTCGCTTGATTCCCCTTCCTTGCGACCAATCTATCTTAACCCCTGCTGGATCTTGTATTGAGATATATGACTGCAGCTTATCCAGTAGTTCATCAATAGTAGGAGCAGAAATAAGAAGCCTTCTGGAAAATGGAGAGATGAATCCCTGTTCCACAGCATAATCAAGAAAGGTTAACAAACCATCAAAGAAATTGTTAACATTCAGAAGCCCAATAGGCTTAGTATGGAGATCTAGTTGAGCCCACGAGGTAATGTTAAAGATTTCTTCTAAGGTACCAAAACCTCCGGGCAGGGCTATAAAGGCATCAGAACCATATAGCATACAAGTTATGCGTTCATGGATGGATAAGGTTTGAACTTCATGCCCTCGTGTTTTGCCTGCAACATCTACCAAAGGGACAGGTATAACACCGATTACTTTTGATTTCTCTGCAAGAGCAGATTGGGAAACACAACCCATTAGACCACTGCTACCACCCCCATATACAAGAGTGATACCTTTTTCCCCCAGTTTCTTTCCAAGATCTACAGCCGCTTCTAGATAACCGAAGCCTTTCCCTACTTTTGATCCACAAAATACACAAATAGTTTTGATCTGTCGAAGTTTTGGTGCTTCCATCTTTGATAGTATAGAAGAGAAAACTTACGAAGAAGATGTGATTTTGGGATGCCTGAACTATGAAATATGTTTGGCTATTTAAAGCCGGAAAAATTTACTATTTTTGATTGATTCTGAAAAAGTAAAGATTTACTTTTGACAAAATCAGCCCACTTTTGAATATTTTTATCGTATCGAGGCTGTCACCTTTCGGCGATTTAATATTTTATTTCCAGCTTTATCAAACCTCGAGAAAGGAAAATATATTTTATTTTCAAAACGCGTGAAAGAAAGCAGCAAAATATTTTAAATGCGTATCAAAAGATTTACCTTATATCATTGCTGAACTGCCAGAAGCCTCATTTTGTAAAACAGACTGGCAAACAGGATCTTTTGCTATTATATTTTGGAGACTATAACGATTTTTGTCCTCATTAAACTGAGCGTATAAGGAGAGAAGTTCACGTTGTACATAACCACTTGGGTGCGTCTCAAGAGTCAGTCGAATATCATCCAAAGACTCCTTACTCAGTCCACCCTTTATGAATTCGATTTTATCATCCCGATTAGTAGAAGAATATCCTACTGATTTGCAACGAGTATCACAATTCCAACGAGCACATTTGTAGCAACCACCCAGTCTTTTTGCTCTTCGTTTCTTTGCAAACGTGCTTTTGCCTAAACCAGGCATGTGCTTTGGAAATGTTGATGGTAATTCACCAGATAGTCGAACCTTTGCTTCTATCAACCAGCGAACATCTTCTGGAATATCATGAGCCATTAGCAACCTCAATCTTTCGAGCCTTATTTTATAGATCTTTCTCAGATCATTCATAGGAAGACTGGAATAATACTTGCGAATGTTAGAAAGAATGATATCCATTGTTTGATGATTCAACCTCTTCTCAGCATGAACTATTTAAAAGCGTAAAGGATCTGAGTGAATCCGCGTGATGTTGTGACCAGCAAGAAAGCGCTGGATTATTTTAATGAAAAGAGGAGACAAGAAGTAATGCGCTGTTAAATTTTATCGATAAAGGAGATTTGATTGGAGATTTGGAATATTTTCTTGGATTATGGGTACTGATATTTTGTTTTAATAATGATAATCTTGGTATAGTGTGATGATACGTGGAAAGTAAAATGAGTACTGTATTGAATCAGAATTCATACGTATATACAAGTGAAAGAAATACTTTGCAGGAAATGTGGTGACATTTAAGTATAGAATCTTAGTTTTGGGAGATATTTGTTTACTGAATTTTGGGTTACAAATATTGGAAAGATAAGTTGATGATATTGTTGATATGTTTGGGTATTTTACGTAGAGAAAATATTCAGGAATTGTTTTGATTATTTTGAGAATATTCGATGATAAGAAGAAGATATTCTGATTAAGTATTCAGAAATTATAAGATTAAGTAAGTTTAATTTCGAGGACGAAATTATTTTAAGGAGGAAAGATTATAGCGACCCAGAATTTTTATGCAATAAATAATTATTTTAATATTTAGAAAATTGAGTCGCTATTGTTTTGAAATTTATGCCGCGACGGATTCGTCTAGCCAAGTCAAGAAATATCGAATTTGTTCGATTTTAAATTAAAATTCGAATTTCTAAAATTATGTTATTTTAATTATTTATTCAAAATATTATTTTCAAAATCATTTTGAATTCCAAATTTATTAAAATATCTCAATTTTCCTTATTCAAATTATTTCAAGTCCAAATACGTAATTCAATTTTTATATCAATTTTAATTTCATTTCTTAATCGAAGTTAGTTCAATATTTATCATATCAAACTAAACCAAACTTTTCCTCCCACGTGTTTTCTTCTTTCCGCCTCAAATTATGGCACAACCCATATTCTATTCTATTATTTATTTTGATTCCCCATGTCTCCCCTTTAATCATTTCCTTTTCCTTTTCTTTTCCTTTTCTTTTCCTTTAAACCATAACAAAACCCAATCTCATACCTAATTCTACACTATCTTATACTATAATCCCTAATCAATACATACACTCTTATCCCTCATCACAATTTACGTACACAACACCAAAAGCATCCCTACTATATAAAATTTCCACAATAATCTAATCTATCATCACCTCTTTTCTTTTCTTATCCACCCATTCAACATTATTATGTCTTTGAGACATAATAATTCACACACCCATTTGATACCACTACAACATTTTTCAATATCATTCATACCCCCACAAATTCCTTTACAGCACCATTATCATCATCATCAATCCATAACCACAGCTTTTCCATCATTATATCAATCCACTAATTCATACCATCTCTACTGCCTGCGAAATCAACCCATCTGCAGAACCTCCATCATCGCCACACCCAAACCACCCTGCTTCCTTCCAAGTTAGATCACCACCACCACAGTTCCCATACCAATCAGCTACATAAATCTGAATACCAATCGAACACCACTGCCCAACCAACAGCCACCTCCAACTCACCACCTTCATCATCAGCTGAACCACTGCAGTCCTCAGTCACGGCCACCATCAACACCCTCGGCACTCATCGCCTGAACCGCCCCCAACTACCTCAAGTTCACCGCAACCTCCACCATCGGATTTCTCAAATTTTCCACCACCGCCTCTGTTCACCTCACAAATCGCAACCCAAGTACTTCGCAGCCCAAATCGCCACTTCCATCCGCGATTTAATCAACAGATTCACAGAAAAGTATTTTTCGTCCAAGCCACAAACTTGGATCTCTAATTTGCAGCCAACTACTACCAATTTCGAATCAGCCTAACCATCATCCACGAGAATCAAGAAATAGAACAGCAACCATGACCATCTCCATCAACAAGTCGCCACTCAGCCTCCCCTAAACCACCATGATTCAACCCCATCGCCTCCACTGCCCAGCCCCAAATTAAAAATCAAAACAAGAAATAAGTTAACCCAAGTACTTACCTCAGCTGCTGATCGTTTTTCCGCCGGATTATCGTCGGAAACCGCAATCATCAACCTCGGTTTAATCATTTATTTCCCCCATCTTTCGCACCAAACCTAGCCTAAATCACCGACAGTAACCACGGATCTTCTTCTTCTTCGCCGGTGTCTCGCCTTTCTCCCTCTCTGCCTTAGTTTTTCATATCGCAGACACGATCAGATTTTGAGCCTCGTTATATACCTCGGTTCGCACCTCCGTCGCCTGAGTCTTTTGAGAGAGGCGGAGTGCGTTTTGAAAGAAAGAGATAAGATCTGAGATATATATTTAATTTTCAGAAATTGCAGCTTGGTCCCTGAAGTTTTAAAGGTTTTCAAATCAGTCCCCAACTTTTTAAGTTATCCATTTCAGCCCCAAAGTTTTAAATGATTTACTTCAGCCCTTTAACTTTAAACTCTTTTATTTCAATACCTGCTGATTTACTTTTAAGCCCAAGTTTCAAAGTATTCATTTTAATCCCTCAACTTTCAAAATATCTATTTTAGTCCCTGAACTTTCAAAAGTATTCATTTTAGTCCCTCAACTTTCAAAACATCAATTTTAGTCCTCAAAATTATAATTTATCATTTTGAACTATATATTCGATATACTAAAGTGACTTATTGGCTTAAGACGAAACGTACGGAGAATTTAAAGAAATTGAAGTCATTCCCGCTCAACTTTGCACTCGTCGGATTTGAGGTAGACTCGCACTTATTAATTGATTTAAATTATGATTTCATATAAATGTCATGTGACTTGTGAAAGTCAATTTTCAAGAAAATTAAGTATGTTTTATGAAAGGTAAATATACCTTATGTTGTTATGAAAAGTAAGTATGTTTTTATGAAAAGAAAATATACTTTATGTTTTTACGAAAAGTAAGTATACCCTATGCTTCACGAAAATGTTTTTTTGGATCATTGCTATGAAATCAATCTACCAAGATTGTTTTGGGTCCCATATGATAAGTTATGATATGTTAAGGGGACCGGAGTTTTAGTAGCGCTACACATAAGAATTCTTGCCACCTAAGTTCGGTAACATTCTTGTGTCTCCATAAGTTTATGAGGATTTACCACCTAAGTTCGGTAAAATTCCTGTCTTTCCATATGTTTATGAGGATTTACCACCTAAGTTCGGTAAAATTCCTGTCGCATATGTTTATGAGGATTTCGATCCTATCTTATGTTATGATGCAATTGATCCCTATGAATTTCAGAAAATTATGCTTGGTATACTTACTACATAAGAATTCTTACCACCTAAGTTCGGTAAAATTCTTATGTTTATGAGGATTTCGATATTATCCTATGTTATGATGAAAACTTACTGTTATTATGATTTTACTGCATAAGAATTCTTGCCACCTAAGTTCGGTAAAGTTCTTGTGTCTTCTTATGTTTATGAGGATTTCAATCCTATCTTATGTTATGCTTTCAAAAGAAATTATGCTTGGCATAATTAAAATGTTTTTATAAGTATATGGTTTTCAAAGAGCTATTTTCAAAGAGCCTATGATTTGCAAAATATGTCCCGTGCTGTAATGCACAATATGAGTTTTATCAAGAGCAGTTTTATAAAGAAGCTCTATCAATGCCCGTTTTATAAAGAGCAGGGATTTATGTGTTTAATCATCTTATAAATTAAATTAATTCGCGATGAGTCTACTGAGTATTTCCCCCATGAAATACTCACCCTACTTTTAACAGTTTTGCAGATTTCGGAGACGGTGGCGAGCGATGAATGATGGTGGCAATAATCGTTGAACGGTTGAAAGTTTGACGTTAATGATTTCCGTATTTTCCAAACAATCGAATAATTTAGAGAAGTTCATTTATTTGAGAAATTATGATATTGGCAATTTCTTTACAATATTAATGGTTCGATTTACTATTTCAAATGGTTTCATAAATGTTTTCAATTTTAGCGGCCATTACAGTTTATTTAATGTTGCCAAAAAAATGAATTTCAATTATTTCTTCCGCAAAAATATTATTCGAAAAATTTAGACAGAAAATGACGTAGTGAATCGGGTATACGGAACTCGGGGCGCTACAGCAGTTGGAGAGTAAAAAGAACTTGTGGACTTAATTATGTGCATAGAGAGAGATGAGGGATCAATTTGCAAATTCCAAAAGATTATGTTTAAACCTATCTCACTACCTCAAACCCGGTTTTCTCTCTCTCGTTCAACACCTATCACTCGGCCTCTCTGTCTCTATCTCGCACAAGACATGCGATTCCAGCCTCTCGCCCGTCAACTTGCGCCCCCTCACGTCGCCGATGGTAGCACCGGTCATCACCTTGGTAAGGCCACGCCCCTTCCTCTAGCTCTATCACACCCGTGACCCACATCAGCGACCCACACGCGCGCGCGCACACACACACACACACTGTTGTCTCACACCTTCATGTGTATGTGGAATAATATATATATCTTTTATGTATGTAATGATGTTTATGTTATTTTCCAGATTTTTGATGTATATAGAAGGAATTTCAGATTTTTGAATCCTAGTAAAGTTTAATTGGAATTTTAAATTTAGGTTAAATGCTGATTTTTGGTTATTGTTTTCAGGTTTAGAAACATTGTTTTAGGTTTAATTTGGAACTTCAAATTTGAGTTTTTAAAATTTTTGAATGGTTAGAATTGTAATTAGGTAAATTTTTAAAGTTATGTTAAATTATGTAAAATTGAAATTAGAGTTTAAATAAAAATGTAAGAAAACTTTCAAATATGCAATGAAATTTACCTCTCGTTTCGAGTATGATATTATATTGTGTTAGATATGGCTTAAGTACACGTTTGGGTTAAATTGTGAGCCACATAGAATTCTTACCATTAGTTAACTTCAGTCCGTGAATAGTGTGCATATATGTATGTATATTCGGAGTTGTATGTATATATTGAAATATATATATATATATATGTGTGTGTGTGTGTGTGTGTGTGTGTGTGTGTGTGTGATTCTCATGTATAAATTTCAGATTTATTACTTATGTGGATTAATTTCATATTTCCAAAATTTATGAATTAGTTAATTCAATTGAAATATTTACTGTCATTTTGAGAAATTTGCAGATTAGGAATAGTTACAATTCTAATTAAATAATTTTGTAAAGTCATGTTAAATTTTTTATTGATTTTGGTTTAAGTTTGATGTAATTATTTGAATATGAAAATTAAAAGATAAGAAAACTTTCCAAAGTATGCGTAGTTAATTCACTATTTCAAATATGATAATGTGTGTTTTTCATTGCTGAAGGTCACACTTATTTTAATTTTGATCTCGATTGGAATTTCTGTTACGGCCGTAATTCAAGTAACACGTTTTTGGGCCTTGTTTTGCGGCTAGGGTTTAGTTGGTTATTTTTGGTTTTAATTATTTTTGATAATTTTGGTTATTTTGGTATTTTAGTTATTTTAGGTATTTTAGCCTAATTAGAATTCTATTCAGAGTCAGTTAGCGATTAAGTTTTATTTTGCCTATTTATATGCTTTTCCATTCAATGTAAAAATAGAATACTTTTGATGAATAAAATTATTGAGTGTTTTTACTCTCTCTAAAGGTGAGGATTTTTCCCTTTAAACAACGAACTTATCAAGATTCAAATCTTGTGGCGTTCAAAACAATTGAACTTATCAAGGATCTGGACATTCCTTGTGGCGTTCCCCCTTTGTGGTTCTTATCTCCGCATCGTAACGGGTCTCGGGTTTAATATACCCTTGGTTCTTGCGTCGTGAGGTCGGGGTTGCATTGTTATCGTCCGTTCCAACCTGGATTCGGAACTTTCCAAGCGCCATTCCGCGAGCTACGACGAGGACCCCCTCCCAGGTTCTCATCACTCTGTCGAAATTTCTGTAAAATTTTATAATAGAAAATGAAAATGTTGAGGATTTAAATGATTTTTTTTTCTGCATTTAATTAAATAAAAGTTAACATACCTAGGTTTAAGACTTTGAACTTAGGGTGTTACAACACTATACAAGAATGTAAGGTATATAAAACATTAGATCCGTTGATATGCGAAAACAAGAACCAACATGGAGGAACGCCACAAAGATTGTCCATGTCTTCGATAAGTTCAATTTTGAACGTCACAAAGAATTATACTCTTTGATAAGTTCGAAGAAAAGAAAGAGAATTCACACCTTTAATTTTATTGAATCACTCAATAATGTTTAATCAACAAGAAAACTAATAATTTAGCTATTACAATGAAGAAAAACCTTATAAGTTTAAAGGTTGAAAATTGACATAGTAACTGTCATTAATGGGCCTAATGGAATTAAACACATTAAAAAAGAAAAAATAATGAAAAGAAACCTCCCCCCCCAAAAAAAAATTATACAACTCGATCGCGTAGTTATCTTCTGAAGCTCTCAAGTTGTTAAATTGATGTCCGTGCAATCGATTGATGTTTTGGTCATAACATTCTCTCTCGATATTCAATTGGGATGACCCAAATTCAGTTGGAAAGAATACTCAAAGGACTACAATTCTTCCATATGTATTAATCCTCGTTCTTGATTTCTAATTTTATCTCAATCTTTTTTTTACCATAATTTTTGTCTTCAATCTTCTTCAAATATGTCATGATTGATTTGGAGTCCTTCAACCAAGCACTTGAAATTTTATTTGATTTGAATAATATGTCTTCCTGTCTAATCTGCTAAGACTATATAGACGCACACTTTTTCTTTACACGAATGTTGAATCATCCGTATTTATTATCCTCAAGTTAGGCATAGTTAATGTGTGTTTATATAACCAGTTGGACTCTCTAATATTTCACGTCATTTTCTTTTTTTCTTTTTTTGTCTATTGCTGTTAGGCAAAAATGTTATATATTGGTTTATGTTGTAAAACTATCAAAATAAAAGAACAAGAGAATAGAGAGGTAGAGAAAGAGTAGAGAGAAATCATTCTCATTAGGTGTATCAAATGAGTTAATATAGGCCCCTATTTATAGGGGTGGATAATGGCACAATCGTAATAATGTAAAGTTTATAGGGATATAATGGTAATGTCATTCACATATATATATTATTTATAACACTCCCCCTTGAATGACATATTACGCAATTTCCTGCCTCGTTAAAACCTTGCTAAGAAAACCCAGTGGGATAAAACTTGAGCGAAGGAAAAAGAGTACAGCAGCTCCCCCTGATGTTGGTCATTGTGAATCATTGAGTCTAATGTTCGAAATGACATCCAATGATAAGCAGAAAAAATCGTGTACTGAAGCTTGAAGTACTGCCTCGTTAAAACCTTGTCAGTAAAATCCAGTGGGATAAAATTTGAACCAAGGAAAAAGAGTACAGCCGCTGCCTCGTTAAAAATGTCATCTTTCATCTGGAATATGTATAAAAATGTCCTAGTGTAGTCGATATCATAACATTCTTCATAAGATGTCTATGATTTTCTTCATTTGTTGGTATCATTCCAGTATAACAATGTGTTGTTGAATTATAGCTCGTAGATAGTATGATAATATCTCAAAACCCTGTGGGACAAAACCTTAGCAAATGGAAAAAGAGTACATTATTCTCATTAATACGCCTCAACTGTTGCCTCATTAAAAACCTTAATAGGAAAACCCTGTGGTACAAAACCTCGACTAAGAGAAAAAGAGTGCAACGCGTATTTATTCCTTTCATGGAATATTAATGCAATCACGAATCTTTTTATCAAACATATCATTTATGATGAGCTTTATATAAATCATTCATAGCTCATTTATGATGTCATAACATGCTATATTAAGCAATGTTGTACTAATTTATCGATTGCATCTTTCACTTCTGGTGAATAATCAAATCTAGAATTCACTTCTGGTGAATAATCAAATCTAAAATTCACTTCTTGTGAATAATTAAACATATTCATTTCCATATGTCTCTGGTGAATAATAAAATATTCATTTTCAAATTTACTTCTAATAAATAATCAATTTCCCAGATGTCATAAATAGTACACTTCAGTTTTAATTTCAACATATAATATCATGGAGTCATTTGTATCATTCTATAGTAATACTAATCTGGGTATACTGAATCCTTCAGTGATTATACATGTATGTTCTTGCATCTCATAAAACCACAATTTCTGATTTGTATAAGTATAATAAATCATTGAAATATATATCAATTTCGACATATAACCTATAATCATTTTATTTGAAATCTCAACGTACCGCGATCAACTGCTACATCAAAGAATACTCCCAAAGTACCGAGATGAGAATCATACATTTTCATCTCACTCATTGGTCAATTAAAGAGCTCAAGCTAGTGATTTAGATTATAGTCTATCCATCATATGTCATGCCAGTTCTATGAAAAATTTCACGCGCAACGAGTCGTCTTTTACGACTGTGTAATATTTTTCATTTGCACAAATAACTGCTGGCTTTACTCATTTAACTGTTTGGACTTCAGGTCCTTGAACAATAATCCCTACATTGGGATTTTATATTTGGCCAAAGTATTACAATTTCATCAACCTCATTTTCACAAGAGAGTTGTGTATGTATTCGATTTATTTATCGATTCCATTTCATCTCAATATAACATATAGAGATCAAGTACATAAATCTCTTATCATTTAACTATGTCATTTTACTCACCATGAGTATTTAGCCTCAAAGGGATCATCTCAATTATTCAAGAGATACTTATTTTTTGGAATCGATTTCCATTATGCTTCATGCATAATTATGCTTCAGGCGTGTTTTTCCCATAATATTCACAAATCTTATATTATATCAATCGACTAAAATGCCACAATACATGTAATCCTTTTAGTGATATAATCTCAATCTAAGTGCGCTTTAGGGGAGTGTATACATATTGCACTTTTTACAAATCATAAAGCTTCTTGAGCTAATCCCTGTTTTGATATAGAATATTGTTATATGATAAACAATTTCAGAATAAGTTATTCTCATATAAAATAATTTGAAACTTTTGATAATCTAACCGTTGATTATAGAACTTCTGGTCCAATACGGTTTTATTTCATTTCTATGTATGAATATTTGGTTCAATATCAAATCGCTGAACTTCTGGTTCAATACAATGTATATTTCACTTATGAACTTCTGGTTCATACTATATACATATTTTACTTTTACGTATGAACTTCTGGTTCAATACAATGTTTACTTTTCGAGTTTATAAATCAGTATACCTTGATTTATTATAACTAAAAAGATGATTAGACCAAAATCTCAAGAAAATGATCACTGTCCCCATCTTTTAATTACAAATCCTTTCCGTTTTCTTGGTGGAATCAATGACACGCGGAGCCACCTTTCTTTTACGTGTTAAATAATGCATTTGGGAATAAGATCAAATCCATCAAAATGGATGTTATACTATCAAATATACGCAAATACTACTCAAATCTTCCGATAAATGTTTTGAAAAAAATTTACCGAGTTCGACTCGAAAGATTGAGGCTGCTGATGGATCAAGGTATCCCAGAAGATGTTCGTTGGTTGATCGAAGAAAAAGTTTTATTAACTAGTGAATTACCCGATTCATCTTCTAAGCCTAGCTTAGGTAAGAGTACTTTTGCAAAGAAGTGAAGAGCAAAAAGATTGAAAGGTTGTTACAAATGTGCTCGATGGATATGTGATACCATTTGTAAACCAATAGGATATTCATCCATAAATCGAGATGATAAGATAGACTTCATTAAGGGTGGACTGAGTAAGGAGTCTTTGGATGATATCCGATTGACTCTTGAGACGCACCCTTGTGGGTATGTGCAGCGTGAGCTACTATCTTTATGGGCTCAATTCAACAACGATAAAGATCGTTATAGTCTCAAAAATATAATAGCAAAAGATCATGTTTGCCCTGCTATAAATAATGATGTTTTAGCTATTCAGCATTGATACAAGGTAAATCTGATGTGATCCGGAAAAGGAGTCAAAAATGAGAAATCAAGATACGGGAAATTTAACAATATTCTACATGGAAAATTAAACAAGTTTCGTTTTGGGTTCGAATCGAGATTCAATTCATGTCAAAGGATCAAAAATCAAGGCAGAAGGGCTTTTACGGCCGTAACCACCATAATTACGGCCGTAACTTTATCAGCGCACAATTTGGGGAGAACAGCGTTTACGGTCGTAACTTGGGTTTTCACGGCCGTAACTAATCCATGGAATTTCACGGCCGTAACATCAATCTTCACGGCCGTAACTAATATTGAAACATTTTGATCTGAGAAGGACTTACGGTCGTAAGTCCGACTTTTTATGGCCGTAAGCGGCACGAATCAGAATTTCGGGATTTTTAGTATTTCAATTGATTTGTATTTCCTTTATTTTTTTTAATTCTTTTTCCAATTTTGGTAATTTTGGTTATTTTAGTTATTTTAGCTAAATTAGCCTAATTAGAATTCTATTCAGAGTCAGTTAGCGACTAGGGTTTATTTTTCCTATTTATATGCTTTTCCATTGAATATAAAAGTAAGATTTTGATGAATAAAATTTTTGTATGAGTTATTTCTCTTCCAAATATTGTTCTTGAATGAACTTTCGAACTTATCAAAGAGTATCATATCTTTGTGGCGTTCACCAATTGAACTTATCAAAGGCGTGGACAACCTTTGTGGTGTTCCCCCATTATGGTTCTTGTTTCCGCATCATAACAGGTCTCGGGTTTAATATACCCCTGGTTCTTGCGTCGTGAGGCTCGAGTCGTAGTGTTACCATCCGTTCCAACCTGAATTCGGAACTTTCTAAGTGTTATTCCGCGAGCTACGACGCGGACCCCCTCCCGGGTTCTCATCATATGGTATCAGAGCTGAACTCTGGATTCAGGTTTTGTTTTTCTATTCTATCCAGTTTGATTTTGTGTTTTTATCATAGAGTCTACACAAAATCATCCATATCCTATTTTTGTTATTTGAGTCTTTGTTTTTCAATTTTTCTTGTTCTTCTTGCCAGAAATTTTTTCGTTATTTGATCCATACAAAAATCCATCAAAAATTCAATCTTGTTTATTTTATTCGATTCTTATCCAAATCCTGTCTCGTTTGTTTTGTTACGTTCGTTTCAAATTTTCGGATTTTATTAAAAAAAATTATTTTTCTCATTTTTATTAATTCCGAAAATTGTCATAATTCAAAAAAAAAAAAGTCACTCCGAAATTCAAGAACCACTTTCTTGGATTTCCTTAAATTCTTGATAATTCATTGCCTTCCAAGTCAAATTAAAATTCTTGATATTCTTTCCTTTCTAGTCAAAATTCAAGAACCACTTTCTTGAATTTCTACAATATTCTTGATATTCTTTCCTTTCGAGTCAAATTCAAGAACCACTTTGTTGAATTTCTTTAAAATTCTTGATATTGTTTTTCTTTTCGAGTCAACATTAAATTCCTTCTTGATATTTGTCAATATCTGGACCCTCTTATTTTGAGTCTCTCAAATTTTTAAAAGCTACATAAAGGGATGAATTATGAGTTCAATCCTACCTTCCAGACTAGGTGTCATGTGGGCAGTAAAGTGTGCAATATTATTATTGATAAGGAGTATTATTGCGATCTGGCCAGTACCACCATGGTTGAGGAGTTGCGCTTACCTTTACTACCACATCCCAATCCTTATAGGCTGACGTGGTTAAAGGAGTTTGGGCAGGTAAATGTAACACATGGGGTTATGGTGAAATTGACACTTGGAAGATATAGCGATGAACTGTGGTGTGATGTGGTGGTGCCTCTAGAATCTTGTGACATCTTGTTGAGTAGATTGTGGAAGTGTGAGAGGAAAGCAGTCTATGATAAGCGTAGGAATATATATAAATTTGTTAAGGATGGGAAAAGTATTAAGCTTATGCCGTTAACCCTGGAACAAATACTTGAAGAGAAAGTATTGCGAGAAAAGAGAGATGAGCAAAGAAAATTCGGAGATGATGAATGGAGTATGAAGGATGAATTCATGCAAATGGCCAAGAAATTAATACAGTTAGATGAAGAGATGAAGGCACAAGAGGCTAGAAAAAAGTTAGCCGAGTTGCAAGAGAGAGAAAAGGGAAGAGAGGAGGTAGTTAAATTACAAGAAAAGCCTTTGGATATGATTGTTAAGAAGAAGGAGGTGCATGAGCTTTGTATGAGAAATTAGGAGAGGTGATTGAGCCTAGAAATTTAGAAGTGGAGGTTGAGTGTGCAAAAAAAGAAATTGAAGTAGTTGATCAAACTCCGAGTCTTGAAGTAGAGAATAAAATTGTGGAAGAGGAGATTGAAAATAAAATTATTGACAATGATAGGAATGAATTGGAAGATGGGGTAGAAGTTCAACATTTGAATGTTGAAATTGTCAATAAAAATATTGAAGAGGTGGTTGAATGTGAAAAATTAGAAGAAGTGGTTGAGAAAAAAGAAGAGAATGAGCAAGAAAGTATATTGACTTTTGGAGGCGACGAGAAGGGCCTCGTGGTGGGAAAAAAAGTTGTGGAGGTTTTGTATCATGAGTACAAGGATCCATACCTTGTGCATGGAGACGCTAACACTTCCCTCCCCATTTATTTTTAAATCTTTCTTGCAGGTTTATTGTGCATGGAAGTTTGATTTACATCAACCTTGGTCAATTCCCTTCGTGTCTCAATACCTTTTTGTCTACAAATTGGAGGAGTATCATTTATTGAATGCATGTCAGGGAATCGACAATTTTTCGTTTGATCCAGGAGGTACTGTTTGATTTTTCAAGAACAACACCATGATTCGGGACAAATCATCCTAAAGAAGGAGGGAATGGTACGAATCAGGGTGGGCTTGACGGGAAAATCAATAATTCAAGCCAAAACAAGAAGTCAATCAGGTTCGGAGAACGTCAAAGATCCAACATTACTTGTACGAAGAAGGTTCGAGGCTAAACCAAGTGATCAAGCCAATAACAGCTTTATGATTCGGGAAGAATCATCTTAAAGGAAGAGGGGATGATGTGATCCAGAAAAGAAGCTAAGAACAATGTTATGATTCGGGACGAATCATCTTAAAGGAAGAGGGGATGATGTGATCAGGAAAATGCGTCAAAAATGAGAAATCAAGATACGGGCAATTCAACAATATTCTACATGGGAAAATGAACAAGTTTTGTGTTGGGTTCGAATCGAGATTCAATTCACGTCAAAGGATCAAAAATCAAGGCAGAAGGGCTTTTACTGCCGTAACATTATCAGCGCACAATTTGGGCAGAACAGCGTTTACGGTCATAACTTGGGTTCTCATGGCGTAACTAATCCATGGAATTTCACGACCGTAACTAATATTGAAACATTTTGATCCGAGAAGGACTTACGACCGTAAGTCCGACTTTTACGGCCGTAAGCAGCGCGAATCAGATTTTCGGAATTTTTAGTATTTCTGTTGATTTGTATTTCCTTTATTGGTTTTTAATTCTTTTTCCAATTTTGGTAATTTTGCCTATTTTAGCTATTTTAGCCGAATTAGAATTCTATTCAGAGTCAGTTAACGACTAGGGTTTATTTTGCCTATTTATATGATTTTCCATTGAATGTAAAAGTAAGATTTTGATGAATAAAAATTGTGTTGAGTTATTTCTCTCCCAAATATTGTTCTTGAATGAACTTTCGAACTTATCAAAGATTATCATATCTTTGTGGCGTTCACCAATTGAATTATCAAAGGCGTGGACAAACTTTGTGGCGTTCCCCCATTATGGTTCTTGTTTCCGCATCGTAATAGGTCTCGGGTTTAATATACCTCTGGTTCTTGCGTCGTAAGGCTCGGGTCGTAGTGTTATCGTCCGTTCCATCCTGAATTCGGAACTTTCTAAGCGTTATTCCGCGAGCTACGACGCGGACCCCCTCCTGGAAAAAAAAAAGAAAAAGAAAAAAAGTTGTTGATTTGATTCAAGAATCAAGAAAATTAGTTCCAAGAGAATTCAAGAAATTTTTTCTTGGAAAACGATCTTTGGCAAATCTTTCCAACAATCCTTGTTCATATTAATTTCCTTATCGCGTCAAATTCTTGATTCCATAAACTTCTTCTTGAAATAGAATTCTTGTTTCCATAATTCCCTTCTTAAAATTCTTGATTCCAAATTTTCCATCAACTTTCCTTCTTTGCACTTTGGGTTAATTCCACAAAGACCAAATCTGTGAATAGTTTGGTGGGTTTTTTGAGAACGTGAGAAAAAGGGAATAGAGAGGAAAAAGGCAGAGTGGTGAGATTAATAGAGGGAAAAAGCCAAAATCGAGTGATACACGAGCGATAAAACACGTGAGGATCTTTATTTAATTTTTTCTCTCTTTTCTATAATATTAACCATGTCACAGAAGGAAGCTTCATCGACGGAAAAGGATCTTCAAGACTTTAAAATGCTTGCAATGATGGAGGAACAGTTTGCAAAATTGGAGGCGAGGTTGGATGCAAAGTGGGAAGCAAAATTTGGTTCACAATCTGGCGTGAATGTGGAAAGAGCAAATAATCCGGTGGAGACACGTGGTGCGGGAAATGTTCAACCACGTCAAGAACAACCGCGCGCTTTCCCTAATCTAAGGAGGCCACTAAGGTATGACTTCAACCCACAATATGGAGTTAGGAATGAACTTGTTGAGGTTGTTGATAGTGATGAAGATAGTGGTGAATTGTCTATTGTATTGGTAGGAGACGAGATCGGGGAGAAAGACGTGATAGGGGATATAGGCGTGATCGTAGGGATGATGTAGATGGGCATGTTGGTAATATAAAAATGTCCATCCCCTTGTTTCAAGGTAAAAGTAATCTAGAAACGTATTTTGAATGGGAAAAGAGGGTAGAATTGATTTTTGATTGTCATAATTATTCCGAAGCTAAAAAGGTTAAATTGGCTAATATACTATAGTATGGTGGGATCAATTGGTTAATAGTAAAAGGAAGAATTGGGAGAGGCCTATTGAAACTTGGGATGAGTTAAAGGCCCTTATGAGAAAAAGATTTGTGCCTGGACATTACTATAGGGATCTCTACCAAAAACTACAAACCCTTTCCCAAGGTAGTAAGAGTGTGGAGGATTACCATAGGGAGATGGAGGTTGCCATGATTAGGGGAAATATAGAGGAAGACCCGGAGGCAACCATGGCTAGATTTTTAAGTGGTTTAAATCGAGATATTGCTAATGTTATTGAATTGCAGCATTATATCGATTTGGAGGAGATGCTTCACATAGCCATGAAAGTGGAACGACAACTAAAAAGGAAGGGAACTTTGAAATTCTCTACAAGTTCTAATCCTTTTGGTAAGTCTACATGGAGCGGGACTTCTAAAAATGATGGGGTTGTGCAGAAAAATAAATTTGAGGCACCGAAGGGAAAAGTAGAGCCACCCAACAAAGGTAAACTTGCTTCTGACTCTCAAACTTCTAGGACTAGAGATATTCGTTGTTTTAAATATTCCGGATTAGGACATATTTCTTCAAAATGTCCAAATAAACGAATATTGGTTGTGCGTAATGGGGTATTAAGTTCGGAGGATGAGAAAGAGGAAGAAGAGGAGGATGAGTATAAGGATATGCCAGCTCTAGAGGATGTTAATGAAAATGATGATGGAGTATGCAGTAGCTAGATCACTTGTCACTAGGAGAGCCCTTAGTACTCAAGTTAAGGTGGAAGAGTCGGGTGAGCAGCGAGAAAATATATTTCATACTAGGTGCTTTGTGAATAACAAGGTGTGTAGTTTGATAATAGATGGTGGTAGTTGTGCGAACGTTGCTAGTACTACTCTAG
The DNA here is from genome assembly GCA_963555705.1 of Ligustrum vulgare. Lineage (NCBI taxonomy): Eukaryota > Viridiplantae > Streptophyta > Magnoliopsida > Lamiales > Oleaceae > Ligustrum > Ligustrum vulgare. The sequence goes on from OY743187.1 coordinate 34,620,788, forward strand.
TGGAGAAATTATGCCTAACTATGCTAAAATACCCTAGGCCATATAAACTGCAATGGTTAAATGAATCAGGTGAGATTAAGGTGAACAAACAGGTGGTAGTTGATTTGGCGATTGGGAAGTATGAAGATAGAGTAGTTTGTGATGTGGTTCCCACGCATGCGGGACACATCTTGTTGGGCTGACCATGGAAATTCGATAGGAAGGTTATTCATTATGACTTTAAAAATAGGTATACCTTCACTAATGATGGGAAAAATGTCAAACTAATGTCGTTGTCACCTCAAGAGGTCTATGAAGACCAATTGAAATTAAAAAGTGAGGGAGAGAGAAAGAGGGTCGGGACCACGATTCGGAAAAAAAGAGAGTTGAGTGAACAGAAGAGGGTCGGGACCACGATCTCGGGAAAAGGAGAGTTGTGTGAAAAACAGAGGGTTGTGACCACGATCCAAGAAAAAGGAGAGGGTGTGAAGAGTGCCAGTAAAAATAAAAGAGAGAAAACAAAAGTGAGCTTCTACACAAAACAGAGTGATATCACCAAAGCTATTTCTACAAATAAACCTATGATTTTACTAATGTACAAGTAATCTCTCTTTGTACTTGATGAAGCTAACCACTCCCTCCCCAGTTTAGCTGTGTCTCTTTTGCAGGAATTTGCAGATTTATTTCCCGAGGAAATTCCTAGTAGGCTGCCACCAATTCGTGGGATTGAACACCAGATTGACTTCGTGCCAGGAGCAGTCATCCCAAACAAGCCAGCTTATAGGAGCAATCTCGAAGAGACCAAAGAGCTACAAAAGCAGGTTGAAGAGCTGGTGGAAAAGGGCTATGTTCGGGAAAGCATGAGCCCATGTGCAGTACCAGTTCTGTTGGTACCCAAAAAGGATGGGACTTGGAGGATGTGCGTGGATTGTAGAGCAGTCAACAATATTACGGTAAAGTATCGCCATCCCATACCTAGAATTGATGACATGCTTGATGAACTTTATGGTGCTAGTATGTTTAGCAAAATAGACCTTAAGAGTGGATATCACCAAATTCGTATGAAAGAAGGTGATGAATGGAAAATAGCCTTCAAAACCAAATATGGTTTATATGAATGGATGGTTATGTCATTTGGCCTCTCAAATGCACCTAGCACTTTTATGAGGCTAATGAATCATATTTTGCGTGCATACATTGGTAAATTCGTTGTGGTATACTTTGATGACATTTTGGTATATAGTAAGAACTTAGGTGATCACATTAAACATTTAAGATCTGTTTTGGAAGTGTTGAAAACTGAAAAACTATATGCTAATTTTAAAAAGTGTACTATTTGCATGGAAAAAGTAATTTTTCTTGGGTTTGTTGTTAGTGCTAATGGTGTTGAGGTAGATGAGGAGAAAATTCGTGCTATTAAAGAATGACCAACTCCCAAAAGTATTACGGAGGTTAGGTGCTTCCACGGGTTGGCTGGGTTTTATAGGAGATTTGTTAAAGACTTTAGTACACTTGCAGCAACACTCACAGAGATAGTTAAGAAAAGTGTTTGATTCCATTGGGGGGTAGCACAAGAAAATGCGTTTAACGTACTTAAGGATAGGTTATATTCTGCACCAGTTTTGGCTTTACATAACTTTAACCAAACATTTGAGATTGAATGTGATGAATCAAGAATAGGGATTGGAGCTGTTCTTATGCAGGAAAAAAGGCCGATTCCATTTTTCAGTGAAAAGCTGAGTGGGGCAGTTTTGAATTATTCTACCTACGACAAGGAGCTTTATGCTCTTATTCGTGCCTTGGAGACATGGCAGCACTATCTGTGGCCAAAGGAATTCGTCATACACACTGATCATGAGTCACTGAAACACCTCAAGGGACAAGGTAAGCTAAACAAAAGACACGCCCATTGGATGGAATTCATTGAGACTTTTCCCTATGTCATCCGCTATAAGCAAGGTAAGGAGAATGTGGTAGCAGATGCCCTTTCTCGCAGGTACGTACTTCTAAACTCTTTAAATGCGAAGTTGCTTGGGTTCGAATATATAAAAGGTATGTATGTTGATGGCCCTGATTTTTTCACTATTTACGCTTCATGTGAAAGGGATGCAATTGATAAATTTTATAGGCATGATGGCTATTTATTTCGAGAAAGTAAACTTTGTGATGTGATCCGGAAAAGAAGCAAAGAACAATGTTATAATTCGGGACGAATCATCTTAAAGGAAGAGGGGATGATGTGATCCGAAAAAGGCGACAAAAAAGGAGAAATCAAGACACGGGCAATTCAACAATATTCTACATGGAATTTAATGGTCGTGACATCAACATCACGAAATTGGGCAGAAAGGCAATTACGACCTAACGCATGATCTCACGGCCGTAAATGAAGTGGAAGTATTCACGGCCGTAATCCAAATACTCACGGCCGTAAACAGAGTTTTGTAACTTTTATTATTTTGTTCAGAAGGTCACTTACGGCCGTAAATAAAATTGTCACGGCCGTAACATATGTTTTTATTTTTAAACCGTAACTTAGGCGCCGCAGTTTTGAATTAATTAGGAGGTTAGGGTTTTGTTTAGTTCTAGTTTATTTTGGTTATTTTAATTATTTTAGCTATTTTAACATAATTAGAATTCTATTCAGAGTCAGTTAGCGACTAGGGTTTATTTTGCCTATTTATATGTTTTTCCATTCAATGTAAAAACAGAAGACTTTTGATGAATACAATTATTGAGTGTTTTTACTCTCTCTAAAGGTGGGGATTTTTCCTTTAAACAACAAACTTATCAAGATTCAAATCTTGTGGCGTTCAAAACAATTGAACTTATCAAGGATCTGGACATTCCTTGTGGCGTTCCCCCTTTGTGGTTCTTATCTCCGCATCGTAATGGGTTTTGGGTTTAATATACCCATGGTTCTTGCGTCGTGAGGTCGGGGTTGCATTGTTACCGTCCGTTCCAACCTGGATTCGGAACTTTCCAAGCGTTATTCCGCGAGGTACGACGAGGACCCCCTCCCGGGTTCTCATCATAATGGTACGAATTAGGGTGGGCTTGACAGGAAAATCTATAATTCAAGCCAAAACAAGAAATCAAGCAGGTTCGGAGAACGTCAAAGATCAAACATTGCTTGTACGAAGATGGTTCGAGGCTAAACCAAGTGAGGAAGCCAAGAACAGCTTTATGATTCGGGACGAATCATCTTAAAGGAAGAGGGGATGATGTGATCCGGAAAAGAAGCAAAGAACAATGTTATGATTCGGGACGAATCATCTTAAAGGAAGAGGGGATGATGTGATCTGGAAAAGGCGACAAAAAAGGAGAAATCAAGACACGGGCAATTCAACAATATTCTACATGGAATTTCATGGTCGTAACATCAACATCACGAAATTGGGCAGAAAGGCAATTACGACCTAACGCATGATCTCACGGCCGTAAATGAAGTGGAAGTATTCACAGCCGTAATCCAAATACTCACGGCCGTAAACAGAGTTTTGTAACTTTTATTATTTTGTTTGAATTATGATGAATTTTCGGAATTAATAAAAAAAAAAAAAATTAATTTTTTTTTTAATAAAATCCGAAAATTCGACACGAACGCAACGAAACAAACGGTACTGGATTTGGATGAAAAAAGAACAAGAAAAACACTTTTGATTTTTTTGGACTGACTATTATGGATCAAACTGGAAAAAAATTTATTGGCAAGAAGAACAAGAAAAATTGAAAACGAAGACTCAAATAACAAAATAGGATATGGATGATTTTTATGGGACTCGATGATAAACATAAAAATCAAACCGGATAGAAAAACACAAGAACCTGAATTCAGAGTCCAGCTCTAATACCATATGATGAGAACCCGGGATGGGGTCCTCGTCGTAGCTCGCGGAATAACGCTTGGAAAGTTCCGAATCCAGGTTGCAACGGACGATAACAATGCAACCCCGACCTCATGACGCAAGAACCAGGGGTATATTAAACCCGAGACCCGTTACGATGCGGAGATAAGAACCACAAAGGGGGAACGCCACAAGGAATGTCCAGATCCTTGATAAGTTCAATTGTTTTGAACGCCACAAGATTTGAATCTTGATAAGTTCGTTGTTTAAAGGGAAAATCCTCACCTTTAGAGAGAGTAAAAACACTCAATAATTGTATTCATCAAAAGTCTTCTGTTTTTACATTGAATGGAAAAGCATATAAATAGGCAAAATAAACCCTAGTCGCTAACTGACTCTGAATAGAATTCTAATTATGTTAAAATAGCTAAAATAACTAAAATAACCAAAATAAACTAGAACTAAACAAAACCCTAACCGCCTAATTAATTCAAAACTGCGGCCCCTAAGTTACGGTTTAAAAATAAAAACATATGTTACGGCCGTGACAATTTTATTTACGGCCGTAAGTGACCTTCTGAACAAAATAATAAAAGTTACAAAACTCTGTTTACGGCCGTGAGTATTTGGATTACGGCCGTGAATACTTCCACTTCATTTACGGCCGTGAGATCATGCGTTAGGTCGTAACTGCCTTTCTGCCCAATTTCGTGATGTTGATGTTACGACCATGAAATTCCATGTAGAATATTGTTGAATTGCCCGTGTCTTGATTTCTCCTTTTTTGTCGCCTTTTCCGGATCACATCACTTTGTATACCTAATTATTCTATGCGTGAATTGCTAGTGCGTGAGGCTCATGGTGGGGGGTTAATGGGACACTTTGGTGTTATTAAGACTTTATAAACTTTACAAGAGTACTTTTATTGGCCTAAAATGAAAAGGGATGTTCACCATATTTGTGATAGGTGCATAACTTGTAAACAATCTAAGTCTAGGGTCTTACCACAAGGTTTGTATATACCTTTGCCCGTACCTAATGAACCTTGGGTAGATATATCCATAGACTTTGTGTTAGGTCTGCCTAGGACAAAAAAAGGTAGAGACTCGATATTTGTGGTGGTAGACAGATTTAGCAAAATGACACATTTTATTCCTTGTTATAAAGCTGATGACGCAACAAACATAACGGACCTATTCTTTAGGGAAGTTGTGAGACTCCATGAGGTACCTAGGTGTATTGTGTTTGATAGGGATGTTAAGTTCCTAAGCTACTTTTGGAAAGTCTTATGGGGAAAGATGGGTACTAAATTGTTATTTTCTTCTACATGTCACCAGCAAATTGATGGTCAAACGGAGGTAGTTAACAGGATATTAATACAACTTTTGCGCACTATAATAAATAAGAATTTAAAAAGTTGGGAGGAATGTTTGCCATTTGTGGAATTTGCTTATAATCGATCTGTGCATTCTACTACTTCATATTCACCTTTTGAAGTTGTTTATGGTTTCAACCCGCTAACTCATCTTGATTTAATTCCTTTACCTGTAGATGAAAGGAGCAGTTTGGACGGGGCAAAAGGGCAAATTGAAAAGAGCGATTCCCGACCCAAAGGAAGTCTAAGTTGCAGCCAAGAGGCAATGAACCTTTTCAAATCATTGAAAAGATAAACGAGAATGCATATAAGCTTGATCTTCCAGGTGAGTATAACGTGTATGCTTCTTTTAATGTTGCTGATCTTTCTCTGTTTGATGCAGGTGATGATTCGAGGACGAATCCTTTTCAACGGGGAGGGGATGATGAGTTTCGGAGTGGCTCGAAGAGCGTTGACCCGTTCCACGTGCCCGTGGGACCAATAACGAGGCAAAGAGCCAAAAGAATCAAGCAGACAATGCAAGGATTCATGCAAGCGTGGATGGACGAGTGCTCGAGTGCAAAGAAATCATTTACATTGCATAACAAAGTGGAAGAGGAGCCAAAGTCACTACAATGCATTTGGATCAAAGAACAACAAGAAAATTATGCAGCAGTTGACTTACGGCCGTAAAGCCTAAAATTACAGCCGTAACATCACCATGGAGAAATTGTGCAGAAAGGCAATTACGGCCGTAAACTATGATCTCACGGCCGTAACTGGATTGGAACTTACGATCGTAATTGGAACACTCAAAGCCGTAAATAGAGTTTTGTAACTTTTATTTTTTTGTTCAGAAGGTCACTTACGACCGTAAATAAAATTGTCATGGTCGTAACATATGTTTTAATTTTTAAACCATAAGTCACTTACGGCCGTAAACTTAAAAGTTACGACCGTAACTTAGGCGTCGCAGTTTTGACCTAATTTAGGCGGGTAGGGTTAGTTTAATTCTAGTTTATTTTTGGTTGCTTTATTTTGTTAGCCTATTTAAGGGATTCATTCAGCCTTGTATTAAGCAACTATTATTCTTGAGATTTATGATATTGAAGGTGAGAGATTCCCTTATATTTCTTCTTGTTCTCGTTGAACAAATTCGAACTTATCAAAGGATTTGACAACCTTTGTGGCATTCCCCCACTGTGGTTTTATCTCCGCATCGTAACGGGTTTTGGGTTTAATATACCCTTAGTTCTTGCGTCGTGAGGCCGGGGTTGCATTTCTATCGTCTACTAATTGGATTTTGGAGCTTTTCGACGTTTATTTCCGCATGTTATTGGTGATCCCCATATCGGATCACATCATCTATGATGCGAACCCGGGAGGGGGTCCACGTCGTAGCTCGCGGAATAACGCTTGGAAAGTTCCGAATTCAGGTTGGAACGGACGAGAACACTACAACCCGAGCCTCACGATGTAAGAACCATGGGTATATTAAACCCAAGACCCGTTACGATGCGGAAACAAGAACCATAATGATTTGAACGCACCAAAGGATGCCCACGCCTTTGATAAGTTCAAATTGTTGAACGCCACAAATATCCACAATATTTGATAAGTTCGAATTTTGTTCAATTCCAAAACAATGTTGAGAAAACACTCAATATATTTTTCATTTATCAAAGTCTTACTTTTACATTCAATAGAAAAGCATATAAATACGCCAAAAAAACCCTAGTCGCTAACTGACTCTAAATAGAATTTTAATTAGGCTAAAATAGCTAAAATAACTAAAATAACCAAAATAACCAAAATTACAAAAATTGGAAAAAGAATTAAAAACCAATAAAGGAAATACAAATCAACTGAAATACTAAAATCCCGAAAATCTGATTCGCGCCACTTACGGCCGTAAAAGTTGGACTTACGGTCGTAAGTCCTTCTCGGATCAAAATGTCTAATTATTAGTTACGGCCGTGAAGATTGATGTTACAGCTGTAAATCACCTTCTGAACAAAAATACCAATACTCATTTACGGCCGTGAGAAATGTGATGCGGCCGTGAAATCCATAAGTAAGTTACGGCCGTGAGAAACAATGTTATGACCGTAATGCATCTTTTGCCCAATTTTCTGATCCTTTGACATTAACTGATCTGATTTGAATCTCGACTCGATCCCAACATGAAACTTGTTCATTTTCCTATGTAGAATATTGTTGAATTGCCAGTGTTTTGATTTCTCATTTTTTACGCGATTTTCGGATCACATCATTAATGGTACGAATCAAGGTGGGCTTGACGGGAAAATCTATAATTCAAGCCAAAACAAGAAGTCAAGCAGGTTCGAAGAACGTCAGATCAAACATTGCTTGTACGAAGAAGGTTCGAGGCTAAACCAAGTGAGCAAGTCAAGAACGGCTTTATGATTCGGGACGAATCATCTTCAAGGAAGACGGGATGATGTGATCCAGAAAAGAAGCTAAGAACAATGTTATGATTCGGGACGAATCATCATAAAGGAAGAGGGAATGATGTGATCCGGAAATGGTGTCAAAAATGAGAAATCAAGACACCGGCAATTCAACAATATTCCACATAGATAAAAGAACAAGTTTCATGTTGGGCTCGAGTCGAGATTCAAATCAGATCAATTAATGTCAAATGATTAGAAAATTGGGCAGAAGATGCATTATGGCCGTAACATTGTTTCTCACAGCCGTAAATGAATATTGGTATTTTTGTTCAGGAGGAGATTTACAGACGCATCACATTTCTCACGATGCCGAATGAACACCGGGAAAGTTCCGAATTCTGGTTGGAACGGACGGTAACACTACGATCCGAGCCTCACGACGCAAGAACCAAGGGTATATTAAACCCGAGACCCATTACGATGTGGAAACAAGAACCATAATGGGGGAACGCCACAAAGGTTGTCCACGCCTTTGATAAGTTCAATTGGTGAACGCCATAAAGATATGATAATCTTTGATAAGTTCGAAAATTCATTCAAGAATAATATTTAGGAGAGAAATAACTCAACACAATTTTTATTCATCAAAATCTTACTTTCACATTCAACGGAAAAACATATAAATAGGCAAAATAAACCCTAGTAGCTAAGTGACTTTGAATAGAATTTTAATTAGGCTAAAATAACTAAAATAACTAAAATTACCAAAATTGGAAAAAGAATTAAAAATCAATAAAGGAAATACAAATCAACTGAAATACTAAAAATCCCGAAACTCTGATTCGCGCCGCTTACGGCCGTAAAAGTCGGACTTACGGCCGTAAGTCCTTCTCGGATCAAAATGTTTCAATATTAGTTACGGCCGTGAAATTCCATGGATTAGTTATGGCCGTGAGAACCCAAATTACGGTCGTAAACGCTGTTCTGCCCAAATTGTGCGCTGATAATGTTACGGCCGTAATTATGGTGGTTACAGCCGTAAAAGCCCTTCTGTCTTGATTTTTGATCCTTTAACGTGAATTGAATCTCGATTCGAACCCAACATGAAACTTGTTCATTTTTCCATGTAGAATATTGTTGAATTTTCCGTATCTTGATTTCTCATTTTTGACGACTTTTTTGGATCACATCATCCCCTCTTCCTTTAAGATGATTTGTCCCGAATCGTAACATTGTTCTTAGCTTCTTTTCCGGATCACATCATCCCCTCTTCCTTTAAGATGATTCGTCCCGAATCATAAAGTTGTTCTTGGCTTGATCACTTGGTTTAACCTCGAACCTTCTTCATACAACCAATGTTTGATCTTTGACGTTCTCCGAACCTGCTTGACTTCTTGTTTTGGCTTGAATTATAGATTTTTCCGTCAAGCCCACCCTGATTCGTACCATTACGAATTCAGTTTGGAACAGAATGAACGCCGGAAAAGTTACGACCTGAGCCTCATGACGCAAGAACCAGGGGTATATTAAACCCGAGACCCGTTACGATGCAGAAAAAAGAACCATAATGGGGGAACGCCACAAATGTTGTCCACGCCTTTGATAAGTTCAATTGGTGAACGTCACAAAGATATGATAATCTTTGATAAGTTCGAAAGTTCATTCAAGAACAATATTTGGGATAGAAAAAACTCAACACAATTTTTATTCATCAAAATCTTACTTTTACATTCAATGGAAAAGCATATAAATAGGAAAAATAAACCCTAGTCGCTAACTGACTATGAGTAGAATTATAATTAGGCTAAAATAACTAAAATAACCAAAATTACCAAAATTGGAAAAAGAATTAAAAACCAATAAAGGAAATACAAATCAACTGAAATACTAAAAATCCCAAAAATCTGATTCGCGCCGCTTACGGCCGTAAAAGTCGGACTTACAGCCGTAAGTCCTTCTCGGATCAAAATGTTTCAATATTAGTTACAGCCGTGAAGATTGATGTTACGGCCGTGAAATTCCATGAATTAGTTACGACCGTAAACACTGTTCTGCAGTATCAATTATGGAGCAAAATATATGTTGTCAGAGATATGATCAAAAGTGGTGTCATTTAGTCAAAAGTAAATAGCAACTTTTTCAAAAAAACGAGTAGTAAAATAGTGAATATTTTCAAGTTTAAAAAGTCAGATAATTTCGCAATTTAAAGTATCCAAAAATAACAATTTCTTGTAAGTTTTTCCTTCCTTATACTCTCAAAAATGGAAGGACCAAAACTTCGACAGATCAAAACTATCTGTGTATTTTGTGGATCAAAAGTAGGGAAATGTTTTGGGTATCTAGAAGTAGCAGTGGATCTTGGAAAGAAGTTGGGAGAGAAATGTATCAATCTTGTGTATGGAGGAGGTAGCAGTGGATTGATGGGTTGTGTTTCCCAATCTGCTCAAATAGAGCGAGTGAAGGTGATAGGCGTTCTACCTGTTCCTTTGGTAGATATTCCATGCAAAACACGAGGGCATGAAGTACAGACATTATCTATCCATTTTCTTTGGGTGGGTATTCGGATGAGGTAATTTGTGACGTGGTGCCAATGCAAATTAGTCACATACTGTTGGGGAGACCTTGGCAACATGAAAGGGCTGTGCTACACGATGGGTATACGAATAGATACAGCTTGGTAAAAGGGGGGGAAAAGTTTACTCTAATGCCACTATCGCCAACTGAAGCCCTGAAAGATCAATTGAAAGTGAAAAGTGAGTTTGAGGAAAAAAATAAGAGAGTTGAGGCCACGACCTCAGAAAAAGGAGAGGGAGTGGAAATTGAAGAAAAGAGAGTTGAGGCCACGACCTCAGAAAAAGGAGAGGGAGTAGAAATTGAAGAAAAGAGAGTTGAGGCCACGACCTCAGAAAAAGGAGAGGGAGTGAAAAATAAAGAAAAGAGGGTTGAGGTTCAAACCTCAGAAAAAGGAGAGACTGAGTGCAAAAAGCAAAAGAAAAGTGAGTCTACCACAAAAATGAGTCTATTTGCACTTACTCACGCTAACACACCCCTCCCCAGTTCTTTAAAATCTGTTTTACAGGTACCAAAGTCAAACCATGAGCTTAAAACAGGAAAGAAACTTGTTAGCACAAATGAACAGCCCAAAAGGCCGAGAAAGTTGAAGGAGAAAAATGAGCAGCCCAAAAGTCTAAAAGATCGCACGAAGCTTAAAAATGATCATCGAGCCCAGGAGAGCAGGAGGAATTTGAAAAGCCGACCAAAAATGGATTCGAGGTCGAATCCTTTTCAAGAGAGAGAGAGTGATGAGGTTCGAAGCGCGGAAGAAACGCCGGAAAGTTCCGAACTCAGGTTGTGGTTGGACGGATGAATCATGACCCGATATTCACGACGCGATGGCTCGACGATGCGGAATAAAGAACCACGACTTTCGAAACACCACAAGGATTTGCCCAATCTCGTTGATAAGTCTCTGATTTGAACGCCACAAATATTCTCGCGAATATTTGATAAATTCGGGATGAACGCCACAAGATAATCAATCTTGATATTTTTGGGTTTGTAATGTGAATCCACACATTAAACAATTGAAAAACATTCAATCTCTGTTTTATTTAATCATCAAAGTCTTAATTTACAATGAATCAAAAAGGCGTATAAATAAGCAAAATAAAACCCTAATCTCTAATTTACTCAAAATATAATTCTAACTAACCTAAAATAGCTAAAATTGGAAAAGGAATAAAATATACGAAAATCTGGGAAAAATCTGATCCGTTAAGAAGTTACGGCCGTAAAGATGACACTTACGGTTGTAAGTGTGTTTCTGTTTAAGGTTACGGCCGTGATCCCTTATTTACGGCCGTAAATCAAAAATCTTGAAATTCTGCATTTTAACCCGAGGGGAGGTTACGGCCGTGACATATGTTGGTTACGTCCGTGAAAGCACTTCTGCATAATTTTTGGTTCCTTTCGACACGGTTTGATCTTCAAAGCTCGTCGAACCTGCTGCATTCTTGTTTTGGCTTGAATATTTAAATTTTCCCGTCAAGCCTGATATGACTCCGATTGTCGAGGGTCCGGATCACATCATACCCTCCTTCTTTAGGATGATTCGTCCCGAATCATAGCTTTGTTCCTGGTGTTCCACTTCACCTCCTAGATCAAACGGAAAATTTCTGCTTCCATGCCATGAGTTCAATAAATTGGAATCCTTAGATTTGCTAACACGGAAGAGATGGAGCTTGAACTTCCTTTTCCATTCGTAGTGTGGTTGAAGCTTCCAGTCATAATTATCCTGCAAAAAAGATTTAAACAAAATGGGGAGGGACATGTTAGCTTCATGAGGTACAAGGTATGGATCATTGTATTCATGACAAACCACCACCAACTCCACTTCTTGAACCACGAGGCTCTTCTCTTCGCCTCTTTCCTCCTTTGCAGTTTCTTGTTCGATTTTTTTATCTTCAAACTTAACCACATCTCCGACCTCCACATTTGAATCACCATGTTCATGTACTATCTCATCACTACCAAATGTGGATCTTCCAATTCAAAGCTCAAAATTTGAACTTCTACCCCAACTTCTAATTCCTCATCATATTTTGGTGTTTGTTCACATAACTCCACGTTTTCAACTCCTACTACAAAGTTCAGGGTCTCTTCAACTAAATCATGTCTCAAGCCTCCCTCCTTCTTTTCAACTTTCATATCCCGATGCTTAACATGATTTTCACTCTCTTCTAACCATCTAATTACCGCCTTTCGTTTCTCCTCCTTCCTTTGTAATTTAGCCAAATATTTTCTTTCTGCCTCCTGTTCATACCTCAATCTTTCCTCATAAATTTCTTTTTGCATTTTCAAAATTGCTTTTGGATCAATCTCAGCTCCTCTCTTAACCCCGATTCCATCCCTAGGTTTATGATCACGCCTATATTGACTCTCATCACTACGATTTACTTGAAATCGCCCCTTTTCAATTTTCCTTCCCTTTCATCTAATTTATCCAACCTTATCAAAGCATCATTCAGAAATCTCCACATACGATCTTTGGCATTTTCATGGGAATTGGACATTGTGAAATTTATGTGGCCACAGAAAAAGAATAATTAAAACAAAGGATCAAGAAATTCAAGAAAGTGGTTCTTGAATAGACTCTTTTTTTTTTTTTTTTGAATTTTGGATGAATTTTCGGAATAAATAAAATTAAAAAAAAATAATTTTTTTTTTAAATAAATCCGAAAATTCGACAACGAACACGAAAAAACAAACGGAACTTAATTCGGATAAGAATTAAGCAAAACAAACACTTTTGAATTTTTGTTGAATTTTTATATGGATCAAACTGGAAAAAATTTACTGGCACGAAGAATACTCAAGAAAAGAAAGTCTCAACAACAAGATATGGATAATTCTTATGACGGACTCGATGATAAACATAAGAATTAAACTGGATAGAAAAACCTGAATTCAGAGTCCAGCTCTGATACCAGATGATGAGATTCGAAGCGCGGAAGAAACGCCGGAAAGTTCCGAACTCAGGTTGTGGTTGGACGGATGAATCATGACCCGATATTCACAACGCGATGGCTCGACGATGCGGAATAAATAACCACGACTTTCGAAACACCACAAGGATTTGCCTAATCTCCTTGATAAGTCTCTGATTTGAACGCCACAAATATTCTCGCGAATATTTGATAAATTCGGGATGAACGCCACAAGATAATCAATCTTGATAAGTTTGGGTTTGTAATGTGAATCCACACATTAAACAATTGAAAAACATTCAATCTCTGTTTTATTTAATCATCAAAGTCTTAATTTAAAATGAATCAAAAAGGCGTATAAATAAGCAAAATAAAACCCTAATCGCTAATTTACTCAAAATAGAATTCTAACTAACCTAAAATAGCTAAAATAGGAAAAGGAATAAAATATACGAAAATTTGGAAAAAATCTGATCCGTTAAGAAGTCACGGCCGTAAAGATGACACTTACGGCCGTAAGTGTGTTTCTGTTTAAGGTTACGGCCGTGATCCCTTATTTACGGCCGTAAATCAAAAATCTTGAAATTCTGCATTTTAACCCGAGGGGAGGTTACGGCCGTGACATATGTTGGTTACGGCCGTGAAAGCACTTCTGCATAATTTTTGGTTCCTTTTGACACGGTTTGATCTTCAAAGCTCGTCGAACCTGCTGCATTCTTGTTTTGGCTTGAATATTTAAATTTTCCCGTCAAGCCTGCTATGACTCCGATTGTCGAGGATCCGGATCACATCAGAGAGTATGATATGATCCGGACCAGGCGTCGAAGGGCGAAGTCGAGCCATCGGCAATATAACAGTGATCTACGTGCAAAACGGAGTAAGTTCCATGTTGGGGTCGAGCCGAGAAGGGGGACGGATCAAACCGAATCAAGGGGTCGAAGTAATTTGGGCAAAAATTCCGTTACGGCCGTAAAAGAGGACCTTCACGGCCGTAACACATATATTCACGGCCGTAAATCATGTTATCACGGCCGTAATCAATTAGCGAAGAAAAAAAGGAGAATTTCAACAGAACGGGGCTTACGGCCGTAAGGTTGGAAGTTACGGCCGTAACATTCAAAAAAGGGGAGTTTCACGGCCGTAAGAAATTCTTCACGACCGTAAATAATAAATCAGTTTTTGATCAGAGAGGCCTTTACGGCCGTAAAATAATTATTCACGGTCGTAAATGAGTAGCGGCCAGATTTTCCGGATTTTCAATTATTTTATTTCCTTTTTTGGTTTTTAGGTTATTTTCCTATTTTAGAATTTTAGTCTAATTAGAATTCTATTTTGAGTAAATTAGATGCTAGGTTATTTTGCTTATTTATAGTCCTTTCCATTCATTGTAAAAAAACAGAAGTTTGATTTTGAGATTAATAAAGTTGAGAGAGTTTTCTCCAATTAAAAGGTTGAGGAGTCCCTTTTGTGTTCTTCGAGAACAAATCCAACTTATCAAATATTGTGAAATATTTGTGGCGTTGAACTTATCAAATATTCGCGAGAATGTTTGTGGCGTTTTCAATTTAGAATCTTATCAAGGAAATTGACAAGTCCTTGTGGTGTTTCGAAAATCTTGGATCTCGATTCCGCATCGTCAATTTCTTGCGTCATGAATCTTGGGTCAAGGTCATATCGTCAATTTTATCTTTCCAGTAGTTTAATTCTTGTTATTTTTTGTGTCAGATCTGATCTAGATCTATCCTAGGGTTTTAAATTTCGTTATTCCGTATTTTCGACGAGATTCCTCGACTGGGATCTCATCATTATTTTCACATTAGCCATTTCCGTGCTGTCATGTGTATTATCTTATCATACATCAAAATTTTCTTGTTGGATAATTTATTTTCATTTGTCCTTTCAAGACATATATTGGTAACTTCTGGTACCGTTTAATAAAATATTTTTCATTAAAATCCCACAATCCTTTTGGTAATGGTAACTTCTGGTACCATTTTGTTGAAATGTCAAATAACAATAATATATAAAATTTATATGAGCAAAAATATTTAAAACCAGTAGAACCAATCATATTGGTGGTAACAACATAATGAAATAATTACCTTTCATAAATGAACAAGTCATATCTCCAAATCCAGTCACAGTATTCATAATAGTCCAGTCCGTTACGATAATGAACTATACTTAATACATCACGTCATAGTAACTATTATTTTACTCGTACCTTGTTTTAAATCTTTTTAATTTATCATATTGATCACACAGTAGTGTTAAATGATTGAGAATATATATTCTATTAGCACTTATCATCAGATCAATAATCATTATTGATCAAATTCGCTAAATCACGATTAATATACTTTAACGGATCATCAAGAGCAAAATCGTCCATATTTTAATATATTGATTATATGAATAAATCAAAACCGTCAATAGGTTTGGAATTTAATTTAGAACAAACTTACTTTTGGTCCAAAGTTCAAAATCTCGCCGGAATTGTTTCAAAAATAGTTTTTACGAAGCCGCCACGTTCGGCCAACGGAAAATGTCCAAAATTGCACCAAACAGAAAAGTAAGACCATAAACAAATCAAAAACATCGATATGAACAAACTGCCTTTTGACCCCATCGTCGGAAACTGATTCACGCGCCGCCCCGCCGGTCGGCGCCGTCGACACGCGCCGGTGCCGGAGGATCGTCTCGCCATCGTGGTTTTAGATCTGGTCTCCGATCGTCGATTGGATGTATAGTTATTCGTAGATCGGCTTTGGAAGTTTCGGATCATACACTTTTTCCACTTTTCCTTTTGCACATCATCGCGACCATGCTTTTTTCCTTATATGAAAGTTTTTGAATCATACAAAGATGTAAAGTTTCCATCTGTCTTGAAGTTTTCAGATCTACAATATATAGATTATTTTCTAAAGTCAAAAGTGTTTGGTTTGAGAAAAGAAAACATTGATTAGTAATAATCAGGTTTCTGATACAGAGGTTCATCATTTGGATGCAACTGTAGAGCATACTCCTGTCGTATTACTCAATTGGTTAGAGACTCGTGCTGATAACGTGTTGTAAAACTATCAAAATAAAAGAACAAGAGAATAGAGAGGTAGAGAGAGTAGAGATAAATCATTCTCATTAGATGTATCAAATGAGTTAATATAGGCCCATATTTATAGGGGTGGATAATGACACAATCATAATAATGTAAAGTTTACAGGGATACAATGGTAATGTCATTCACATATATATATATATATATATATATATATTATTTATAATAGTTCATTTATTTTTTGAGATAAAATATATAGTAGTCAAAAGTGGAGAGAGAAAATGTGTGTGATTGAAAAATAATTTGAAAAATTCCGTTATGATTATATAAAGAACATAATCTCATCATCCATTCCGTAACACCACTTTTTGGTTTATAAACTAATTTATAAACTACATAATTTTTTAAACCTCCTTTTAACCACACACATTTTATTTCTTCACTTTCAATTCAAACACATTTTATCTCAAAAGTACAAATAAATCAATTTATAAACTTTTTTTTTACAAACCGCACGTTCTTTCATCAATAATTGAACTTATTAAAGTACTACAATTTATTTGCATGATTGAATAATCATATCATCTACACTACTTTAAAAAGTATGGATTTTGAAGAATCTTTCACATTCCAATTTTACCCTCTCTCTTTTCTTTTTTTTTTTCCTTTATACCAATTAAATCCTTCTCCCAATTAATTACTTAGGATACCATCATATATTTAGTTATATATATTTAGTTATATACTCATTTTATCCTTACAAATTTATTTAATAATATTAAATAATTCATTACATTTATTGTATAACAATTTACAAAATTATAATATAATTTCATATTATTATATTTTCTCATTATTTAGTATTAAATTAATTTACTATCTAATAATTTACAATGTTGTAATATAATTTCATATTATTATTCTCATGTTATCATCTTTTTTCATTTATTTAATTTAATCTACATCTACATCTACGACAATAACAACAATAAAAGTGTGAACGAATGGAAAACCTTTGATATTACATTTAAAATATAATTTATTTTCATTAAATATCATTAGTTATTATTTTAATTTACAATACATTTAGATATTTTTATCTTTTGTCAATAACACTCTTAAATTTTTATTAAAATCATTAATTAATTTATAAGAAAAAAATAATTATATTTTAACTAAGAATATAAATAAATAATTTCAAAACTAATTTTGGTTTAAACTTACATTTTTTTATTTAAAAAATATGTTCTATTTATTAATTTTGCCTTACCATCCATTCTTTACAAAAGACGTGCGAAACATGTGCTTATTACTAGTAATAGAAAAATTGTCAAAAACAATAGACCTCTGTTTTGCGACTAGATGATGTTTAAAAACATGAGT
Organism: Ligustrum vulgare; assembly: GCA_963555705.1. Lineage (NCBI taxonomy): Eukaryota > Viridiplantae > Streptophyta > Magnoliopsida > Lamiales > Oleaceae > Ligustrum > Ligustrum vulgare. The sequence continues at coordinate 34,638,307 of OY743187.1, forward strand.
TTATTTTGTTTTTTTATGAATTTTAGATAAAATATGTGGTTAAAAAGTAAAGGAAGAAAATATGTGCAATTAAAAAATGATTTGAGAAATTGTTTAAAAAAAACTATTGCAAAGCAAAGGCTTAGGAACAGTTCGGTAAACCAAATAAATTGGTTTATAAACCATTTTATAGATTTCATAACTTCTCAAATCACTTTTTAATCCCACACATTTTCTTCATTCACTTTTTAACCACATATTTTACATCAAAATCATAAATAAATCAATTTATAAATCACATTCTTTTACTTTTGCTTAGGGCCTATTATGTCCAGGAGAAAGTAATCAATTTTTTCTTTAATTCATTTTCAAAAATAAATATATATGACATGACAATCATATCACTTTGCATACTTTTCAACAACTTTTTAATTACATATTTAAAAATTTCTTCAATTTCTCGACTCAAAGCACTGAACTACAAAAGCCATAAAAAAATAGTCTTTAGCCTCCATTTAATAAACTTGTTTATAAACAAATTTATAAAGAATATATTTTTTTCAAATTATTTTTAAATTACATATCTTACCTCATAAACATTACATTAGTTCTTTATTTATTTATAAAAGAAAAACTTTTACCAAATAGAAGCTATTAATCAATAATTGCAGCCTAACAAACAGTCTTGTGGAATGTAAAGGCCGTGAGTGAACAAGTAAAAAAATAAGTCCAAGAAAGTAATAAAAGTCGAATCTTGATTTGTATTCTTTTTCACAAAAAAAAAAAGGTGTAACCTATACCCTAGGAGCCCTCACTTACTATACTCTGGATCTTAGTGAATGAGATAAATCGTAAGATATATCTCCAACAATACAGAATGAGAGGTTCCTAGGGGCTTGTATTCTTTTCACGTATGTATGTATGTAAACACTTTCAAGTCACTGAATTTGGAGGCACTTTCTGGATTTTAAATGCAATATTTTTGTATTCAGCAAGTCTTACGTGAGCCCCACCCATATTTCCTCCATAAAAATCCACCTCCCTTCATTTCTTCTCCACCTCGATCTGTATTGGAAACAATGGTTCCACAAATCGTGTTCTCTCTTTTCTGCTGCTTCTTATTCTTATCTTTTCATCTTGTACTTTCTCGTTCTCTACTATCACACAGTTATCATCAAGTACTCGATGTCTCAACTACATTGCACCAAGCAGTTGAAGTATTTTCTGCTGCAAAGACTAAAAATTTTGAGTATGGACAACTCCTTACTTCTTCGATATCGTCAAACTCTTCTTTTTCTCTCCCTCTCCACCCTCGATCTTCTTTGCTAGAACCTATTCAAAACCATAATTATACTTCCCTCACTCTCTTCCGACTGGCCCGGGATTCATCCCGCGTCGATTCCCTCAACTCTCACCACCAACTCGCTCTCTCCAGCTTCTCACGCTCGGATTTCAAGCCGGTCGATGATGCCCTCGTCCAACCCGAAGATCTCCAGTCCCCCGTCACATCAGGAACAAGGCAAGGCAGCGGAGAGTACTTCGCCCGGATCGGGGTGGGCCAACCCGTTAAGGAATTCTACATGGTAATTGACACTGGCAGCGACATCAGTTGGCTTCAGTGCGATCCATGCTCCGATTGCTACCAGCAAACCGACCCAGTATTCAACCCGTCAGGTTCATCTTCCTACAAGGCCCTCACATGCCAGGCACCGCAGTGCAAGAGCCTTGAGGTCTCGGCCTGTCGTACAGATACATGCCTTTATCAGGTGTCTTACGGAGACGGGTCATATACTGTCGGGGACTTCGTGACAGAAACTGTGTCGTTTGGAAGCTCGGGATCAGTCAAAGGCGTGGCGCTTGGCTGTGGTCACGAAAACGAAGGGTTGTTCGTCGGCGCTGCTGGTTTACTGGGCCTTGGCGGCGGCTCCTTGTCTTTACCTTCTCAAATCAAAGCCACTTCCTTTTCGTACTGTTTGGTGGACCGGGACGCGAATTCAGCTTCGACTCTAGAGTTTAACTCAGCCAGACCCGGAGACTCGGTCCTCGCGCCACTGCTCACGAATTCGAGAATCAGCACATTTTTCTACGTGGGCCTCACCGGATTGAGCGTCGGCGGACAGATGCTGCAAATTCCAGCATCCACTTTCGAGATTGACAGGAACGGAAGGGGTGGGATCATTGTAGACTCCGGTACGGCGGTGACTCGGTTGCAGACGGAGGCGTACAACTCACTGCGAGACGCATTCGTTAAAAAGAGTCAGCACTTGCCCTCATCCAGCAGCTTCTCATTGTTCGATACGTGTTACGACTTGTCTTCAATGACTAAAGCGAGTGTGCCGACGGTGGCTTTACATTTTTCCGGTGGCAAAACGCTGCAATTGCATCCTCATAATTACTTAATTCCGGTGGATACGGCCGGAAAGTTCTGCCTGGCTTTTGCTGCGAATTCAGGTTCACTGTCTATCATCGGTAATATTCAACAGCAAGGGACACGTGTGAGTTACGATCTCGCTAATAAAGTTGTAGGATTCAGCCCGAATAAATGTTAACTAGTGTTAGGGTTAGGTATGGTTTAAATGAAGGAGCAATTAGTATAACCTTCTTGTTTTTCTATATAATAAATAAACGGTTTGATATATTATTTCCATCTTACATGATTTTTATTAAATTTGAAAATTCAGTACGAGAACTTTTGGAGATAATTGTCTCGATAATTACTAAATTTATGTTCATGTCTTTGATTGATTAATGAAGTTTAGAGAGTGTCGATTTAGTCCAAGCCTTGGATTGATTATTGAAGTTTCAAGTGTTGTATTTTAATCATTAAACATATGAGTTAATTGTTTCAATAATCAATAAACTCCCGTTTGCGTTTAAAATGTAGGGTGCGTTTGATAGCGATGATGAAATTTGAGTAGAAAGAAAATAAATTTTAGGAAATTAAATTCTTGAAAATTGGAAGTTTAATATGTTTGATTGGTTTAATTTTCTAATTGAAAAAAGTGGAGAATTTTTCAACTTTTGTTAATTGATTGTCATTATTTTCCATAAAAACTAAAGTAAAATTTAACTATTTAAATTTTAAAAATTTATTTTTTCACACATTTGTATTTGATAATAATGTTAATTTTGAAAAAAAAAATTAACAACAAAAAATGATCAAATGTGACGAAAATGGTTCTAAAGGCGGAACCGAAAATCAATTGATTCTCGGTTTCAAAACCGATTTCCTATTTTATTTTTTTTAAAACCATACGGTTTCGATTTTTTCGATTCGGTTCCGGTTCGGTCATATCGGTTCCGATTTTTTTGCCCACCCATAATAAATTCTCATTCCCTTGGAAAACGAATTCCTCCAAATTAAGGAAAATATCGAATTTCGAGACAAGTTAGAAAACGAATTTCATGAAAAACTTAAGCAATCAAACAACGCAAAAATTGAAAAATCGCCTGAAAAACTCAAGGCTATCAAACACACCCGTAGAGTTTTGAGTATTAAACTTATCAAAATGTTGAATTTTAGTAATTGACTTAATTTTCGTAACGAAATAGGTGATATGGAAAATGGAATATGCACATGGTGCCACATCAAATTTAATCAATCAATTATGGCACATAAAATATCACTTAAGATATTTTTAAAAGGTACTCTTTGATTGATCACTATTTTTTTAAAAACATCTTCAATTATTGGTTTGTTGTATACATCTTATAATTTGGAAGAACATTTATAAATTTCAAGTGAGTCGTGTAACTTTTACAAGTTTAGTATCCAAAAATCGACTGTCTTATTGTTTAGTGAACAATCGAAGACGTTTATAAAAATTTATATCAATTGAAGACGTTTTTAAAAACTTTTTAGGTTGCAATTTGGTTTGGTGATTAGTCAATTAAATTTAATGTGGCACGATGTGAACATTCTGTCCGTCATGTCACCAATTCGTTCAGGAAAGTTAAGTTGATGACTAAGGTTCAATAATTCGATAAGTTTAGTAATCAAAACTCGAAATGTTAACTTCAGTGATCAATCGAAAATATAGATATAAGTTTAGTAATTTTTCAAACAATCAAGTCATAAGTTTAGTGATCAAAATTCAATATTTTAAATTTCATTGATAAGTAGAAAACATAGAAATACGTTCAGTGATTACTTTAATAATTAACACGTAGGTTTAGTTATCAAAATTCGATATTTTAAACTTCAATGATTAGTTAAAAATATAGATATTAGTTCTATGTTAAGTAACAATGTGACAATTATAAGTTGAAAATTTGTGTTATTTATAAATTATAAGTTATAATGATTATATTAAAGAACGATAAAAATTTTTGTTTATAAATAAAAAATATGATATTTTTTAAAATAAAATATGTGACTAAAAAATTATTTGAATAAATAGATTTGATTAAAAAATAATTTGAGGAAATTTATAACTCTGACTTTTGTTAGCAGACCTCAACAAACGTAACATTCAACGGACCCCAATGAAGACGTGACAGCATAGTTTTTTTTTTTTTTTTTTTTTACGTAATCAATTTATAAACGTGACAGTTTTTAAATTATTTTTTAACCACACAAACTTTTTTCTTCAATTTTTAATCGTACATTTTACTTAAAAATATAAATAAATCAATTTATAAATGCTACAATATTATCGAACATTAATTCATAAATAAATAATTTCTCAAATCACTTTTTAATCACAAATATTTTTCAAATGTTTGTTAAAAAATTTATGTTTAAAAATAATTTTTTTATTGTTTTTATAATAAAATATGTGGTTGAAAAAGTGAAGAGAAAAAATATATATAATTAAAAAGTGGTTTAAAAAGTAATTTTTAAACAAGGTTCTCAATCATAGGTTTAACCAAACGTTTTAACTAAAAAATATTAAAGTACCAATAAATAAATAATGGCCCCAAATTGCCGAACGGTTGTAAGTAGGATAATGTTTGCTCACATCCACAGGCACGGGTGAGATATTAATGTTCCAAAGGTGAACGTGGGATGGTCCATGTGAAATAATAATTGTGGACAAGTCTTTTGGCTCAAAGGAATCCTTACACCACATCCATTCACTCACACACCTTTATAAATAAAAATAAAAATAAAAATAAATAAAGATATCATGTTAGTTAGAGGTTATCCTTAGAGAATATAAATCGCAGGATGTATTTTAATGGAGCAGAATTGAGAATCTACTGTCTAACTGTACTTGCAAGAAGTCTCATCCATGAAGATACCATATTAGAGCCTCTTATGTGTAGGAGTTGTTTTTAAGAATTTTGAGTTTTTGAGAAATTATATAGTTGAAAAGTGTAAAAAGTGATGAATTCCACAAAAAAATGTGTCATTGAAAATGAATTTGAGCAAAATTTAAAAAATTTTAACTTTATCAAACAAGCTCTTAGTTCCTCTGTAAAGTTGATTTATTATTAGTAGTAGTAGTACTAGTAGTAGTACTTCCTGTGCAATGCACGAGATTTATATCCATGTTAATGATTTCGATAAATATTTATAAAAATATGTTGATTTATATATCATATTAAAAAAAGTACAAATAACATTTTATTACAATATTTTATCATACTTGAAACTTTTAAAAAAATAAAACTAATTAAAATAGAAAAAGAAACAATACCCCAATGTACCACGCATCTTAAAATTTGACACTTGATTAAGTTTTTGTATTAAATTTATTTTGACTTTTATTTACATTTTTCGCTAAAAATTTGTTGATCTCATCACGAAATTTCCTTTCAATATACTAGGCTTAGAACACATATACTTAATCTTAAAACTCTCACCATTCTGAATAACTTGTTGTAGTTTAGAGAGGTCACAAGTTGCTTCAAGAATGAGCCATTTCAGAGGAATAGCTTTACATGCAACAAGAGATGGTCTCCATTAACTGCAATTTTTGTATGACTAGTGGAGCGTCGTGCAATGCACGACCCCAGGAATTATGTGTGGTGCGATATGACTGACTGATCGATTATGTTTGTACAATATTTCGACAATGTTTCGTTGAAGAAATGATTATTATCTCCATTACTATTAGAAGATATTCCAGGTGCAGTTCACACGGAAAAAATTTCCAAAGCAAAAAAATCCAATAGAATGCGAGTACTAATAGAATACATCATTTTTAATGACACAAGAAACGCATATGACCCTTTGGAGAAGTAACAACTCAAATTTGTATAGGAATCTAACTATGGATGCATCTACGGCAATCAGATTATGCCCACCCACGCCCACTCCCTCAACCAACAAGAAGCAACCCCCATTAAAGGTGCCTCTTCCTGATCCCCTTTTGGAAAAAAAATAAGTAATGTCAATTACTACTTGATAAAAATCATAAACCCATTGGAAACAACCTATGCGATGCATAACTATCCCTCTTCATATCTCTTAAATAAAATAGTTAAAAGTTTATTTTAAAAAGCATCGAGAAGGTAAAAACAAATACAAAATCATAATGTGTTATTTTTTCACAAAAGAATAAGAAAGCCATAATAGATTCGTAAAACTGTTTTGGCAGCATGTATATACGTACTAATATATAATTTTCTCACAATGTAACAATCATTTTCAAATTGACAAATGCCAATTAGTTGCTTTCCAACTTCGATGAGTTATATAAATTATGTTCCTCTACATATAAAAGCCACTGATAAGTGCTTTATTATCACATATTTAATTCACTTATTATCTTATTTTGTTATTGTTTTGATCCTATTGAAGCATCGTTTAATGCATTTTCATTTATTGTGCTATGTAAGGTCAAAAAGAAGAAAAAGAAAGGAAACAGGACCAAAGAAATACAAAAAAATCAAGAAATGAGGTTCAAGGGCATATTCGAAGAGCTCCAAATCAATAATGGCATGTGGGAAGAAGATTAGATGCAAAAATTATGGTCAAAGAAGGTTTGGAATGAAGTTGGAAATCAAAAACCCGCAAGGATTGTGATCATGAATTTTAGTCATAGATTGAAGCTCAATTTTGTCATAGAAGACTTTCGGATTTTGGAAGATCTATTTCACAAAGAATTGTAGATATTTGAGTTTTCTTTCCAACGCAACTTGAATCACCACAATCGGACTTCGGGAGAGAAAGTTATGACCAAAACATCGAGCACAGGCGCTTCTCGGTAGAAATGCACTTACGGCCGTAAATGGTAAAGTTACGGCTCGCCAAGGAATTTCCTTATATGATTCAAAGTCTATCTTTGGTATATCTTTGGGGTAAAGTTAGGGCACGATTTTGTGAATATTAAATGAGCAAAATAGCCACAAAAAGGAGGTTGGACATTGAGGAAAATTGATAGAAAAATATAGAGCATTCTTGGGAGATTTTCAAGCGCAAGAATATCAATAACAGTGGAATTCATGAAGCAACTTTAAGAATCTACCACAACAATGCTAGGCTAAATTCCATATCTTGTTCAAAGGGGAAGTGTTAACTTGATTATGTTATTTTCTTTTCCTACAAATTAGTAGCGTGAATTTATTCATTTATTTCAATTGTTGGATTATTATGTTTTGAATGTTCAATTGAGTTTATTTGATTAATAGTTTAATTTGGCCTATTGGATTATTGATCTTTGGATTCATGAATATGCTATGTTTAGATTCTTGATCCGTAATTGTTATTGAATCTTTACTTTAGTAGCAAATAAATCTCGTGCATGTTTAGTAATAATTCAACTTGGATTGATTAATTCGAGCTTGTGTAATTAACGATCCAATTCAATCTATTCTTCTAAATTTTCATACTAGTCATGCATTAAATCCTAAGAGCTTGTTTAGGATTGTCCATGGCTAAAATTGGTTCAAAGAGCTTATTTTGAATCAATACACATAAGGAAGAATTTAGATAATCAGAGCTTGTTGATTATTTATGATTGATAATTGAATTAGGGATAGAAACACGTTACAAGGAAATGTATAACATTAATTGAGGGCACAACCGAACCCGAGAACAAGATTTCTTCTCATATTATTTTTCTAGTCATATTTAATTATTTATTTTATGCATAGTTTTCATTCAAGCAATTCAAACAAAAAAACCCCCCATTCCATTCTAATTTATCGAACAACTAAAATTAGTTTCCGTTCCTCGTGGGATCGACCCTTACTCTCGCTACTACATTATTAATTAATATTTAGCAAGTAAGGAATTATTTGTTATTTTTGGTGCATTGCGACACACATCAAATTTTTCTGCCGTTTATTTTATTAATTTTATTTTCACTTCATTTCTATAATTTTTCAAAAAAAAAAAAAATTCTTGCCTGTCTACTTCTTTGCTTATATGCATAAAACTCTATCAACTAATTTTGAATTTTTTGATTTTGACCCAGAAATCGAGAGAACTTTTCAACATCAAAGAAGAGCTGCACAACCAATGGCTGTAGCTAACAATAATCTGACTCTCAAGCAACAACCGCTATGTATCACTTTCCCGGCAGTGGAAGAAGGCAGAACTTTTGAGCTAAAATCCGGACTAATCCATCTTTTGCCAACCTTTCGAGGACATCCCGGTGAGGACCCATACAGACACCTTAAAGAATTTTATGTGGTATGCGACAGTATGAGGCCAACGGGCATTACCGAGGAGCAAATAAAAATGAGAGCTTTCCCGTTCTCATTGAAGGATGCGGCCGCAGACTGGCTTTATTGTCTACCATCTGGAACAATCACTACTTGGAATGACATGAAAAGGCTTTTCTTGGAGAAATACTTCCCCGCATCTAGAGTTGGTACCATCAGAAAGTAAATATGTGGGGTGCGCCAGAACAATAACGAAACATTGTACGAGTATTGGGAGCGTTTCAAGAAGCTCATCTCAAGTTGTCCTCATCATCAGATCTGTGAGCATCTCTTGGTGCAATATTTTTATGAAGGACTGCTGCCGATGGACAGGAGTATGATAGATGCCGCAAGTGGAGGTGCGCTAATGGACAAAACACCGGAAGAGGCGAGAGCCCTGATTTCTAATATGGCTGAGAACACTCAACAGTTCAACTCCAACAGGGATATGCAAGTTCGGCGCGTGAATGAGGTAAGTAGTTCCAATATTGAAAGTCAATTGTTTGAACTAAAAAATCTCGTTAAACAACTTGCAGTAGGAAAGTTACAACAAGCCAAAACCTGTGGAATATGCGCGAATTTTGGACATCCAACAGATACTTGTCCAGTGTTGCAAGAGGGAAATGGTGAACATGTAAATGCTGCAGAAGGTTTCCCGTTCCAAAGACAGCAGTACAATCCGTACTCTAATACCTACAATCCAGGATGGAGGGATCACCCCAACCTAAGCTACGAAATTAACAAGCCCCCGGGTTTCATTTCCAACAAACCTCAAGGGCAATTTCAGCAACAAGGAACCTTCCAACAACAGGGGCAATATCAGCTAAAGCCTCAAGGCTCAGGTACTTCTCTTGAAGACATGGTAAAAGCCTTGGCATCTAATACACTTCAATTTCAACATGACACCAAGTCTAGCATTCAAAATCTGGAGAACCAAATGGGTCAAATGGCTACAGCCATCAATAGGTTGGAATCACAATCCAGAGGTAAATTGCTATCTCAACTCGAGATAAATCCTAAAAACGTGAGTGCCATAACCCTGCGGAGTGGAAAAGTGATTGAAGGTTCGCGAAAGCAGGCCCCAGTAAATGAAGAGGAAGAGGAGAAGGAAATTGAAAAGGAAGTTACAACTTCGCAAAACCCGCAGGTAAAATCCAACTCTAACTCAATTGTTAAACTAACTCCACCTCCTTTTCCCAGCAGGTTAGCAAAAGTGACTAAGGAGGGCAAGGAAAAGGATATACTGGAGATATTCAGGAAGGTGGAGATCAACATCCCACTATTGGATGCGATCAAGCAAGTACCCCGGTATGCAAAGTTTTTGAAGGAGTTGTGCACCAACAAACGAAAACTGATGGGGAATGAAAAGGTAAGAATGGGAGAGAATGTGTCGGCACTCTTTCAGAAGAAACTACCTCTCAAGTGCAAGGATCCAGGTATGTTTACCATACCTTGTCAAATAGGCAATAAGAAAAAAAATCGTGCTTTAATAGACTTAGGAGCATCTATCAATGTAATGCCTAGGTCCACTTACACCGCATTAAAACTTGCCAAACTGACTGAAACTAATGTTATAATTCAACTAGCCGATCGTTCTAATGCTTATCCTGACGGGGTAGTTGAAGACATTCTAGTGCAAGTAGGCGGGTTAGTATTTCCTGCAGATTTTAATATATTGGACATGAATGATGACCATTTCCCCAACTCTACTCCTATTTTGTTAGGTAGACCATTTCTAAAGACATCTAAGACCAAGATAGATGTCAGTAGTGGCACACTCACCATGGAATTTGATGGTGAAATGATTCAGTTTAATATTTATGATTCCGTGAACTACCTTGATGATGATAATCTTGTTCATTATGTTAATGTTATTGATTCTTCAGTACAGGAAACTTTCAAACTTGGTGGAAATGGTGAAAAGTCAGGTAAAATCTCGTGTATTACATTGCCAACTTCTGATGACATGCTTTTGCCTCCTGTCTTGCAGGCCCTAATGAAAAATATGAAAAAGAAGTTGAGGTTTGGAAATCCACCTAATCCCGGTTGAAGAAGGAAACAACATGTCGAGCCAACGACAGTAAACAAAAGCGCTTCTCGGGAGGCAACCCGAGAGGGGAGTTTCTTTACTTCCTCAAATTGTTATTTATTTATTTTTTTTTCATTTTTTTCGTTTTTCTTATTAGTTAATTTCATTCACAAAAAAAAATAATAATAATAAAAAAAAATCAGTGGCCTTGTTACGGCCGTAAGTTAAAACTTTACGGCCGTAACTCTACTCCATCGAATTTATCCAGAGGCCTAATTACGGCCGTAGTTGATACTTTCAATTTTTTTCAGATTGTTACTTACGGCCGTAATTAATATCTTCACGGCCGTAATTATTAAAAAAAAAAATGTCCCTTCCTTTGATTCCATTCACATTCCCCTCTTTTGTTTTGTATTGTCACCCTCCACATTGAGGACAATGTGGAATTCAAGTGTGGGGGGAATGATTATCTATTATCTTTTGTTATCCCTATTTTATTCATCTTCATTCAATTTTTTTTGTTAATTAGCTTTAATTGTGCTTAGACCCACATTTCGGTTTAATAGGAAGCAGCCCCACTTATGATAATTTTTGAACCACCAACTTCCTAAATTGGATAATCGGACAAACAATGAGCACATAGAGATGAGTTTTTCAATAATTTCTGAATTAGCTTGAAAATGGGGACAAATCGAAAAATTTCTGCAACCTAATTGAGTCAAACCAAAACTGATATGATAAAATACCACCCCGAGTAACTTCATTCTATCCTTATCCACTAGATTTTGAGTTCAGAACCAAGACTGAGCAATGACCTGTAACTCATAATTGGATGGGAGGAACACATATAATCCGTAATTTGTGAGCTTTTGAGCCTATGAGCTACTTTTACTCTTTATATTAAGCTCTATTTTTTATGTGTGTCTTGTATGGTTGGTTTGTGCTTGGATGTGCTTTCTTGTGCATACCGTTGTAGCTTCTTGACTCAAGTGCAAAATACAGTAGAGGCGTTAGGTTAAACCAAATTTGACCTGCCTGCTAAAAGGGCCTACCATGATACATGTACCAATAGAAGCCCTTTTGAGCCTTAGCCTTTCCTTGAAATTTTGATGCCACGCTACAAGCCAAGAAATACCATTTCTTTCGCATTGTCTCTACTTTGAACCCATAGAGAAGGGATTCGCAAGCTTTTGTTGATTAAGGATCGTGCTGTAGTCTAAGTCTAAGAAGTTGCAATGGTTATCTTATGTTGGACGATGGTTGTGTAATGGACTGAATTCAAGGGAATGTAATTCTATCTCAAGTCAATTGGTGACTGCGTAATGATTTGAATAAAAGAGAAAAAGTTGCAGTCTGTACTCGAAAAAAAAAATTGAAAGAGAAAAAGCAATGAAAATGAAGTTTAGTCATGAAAATTAGTAGTTGAGGATGTCAAACACTCAACTTGTGGAAAAAAAAAAGAAGAGATTCAAGTGTGAACAAAGTTGGGTAGCGGGAAACAATGAAGTTCATATTAAGGGGTGAAGGAAGTAATGTCATTGTGAATTGACTTAGCTTGCGAAATTCCTTCTCGAGTCAGCCTAAATATATCATTTTATCCTACCTGACCTGAAGCCCCGTTACAACCAAATAAAGACCTTTACTTTGCACTTGTGTTATTGTTGGCTCCGATTTTGACATTTGAGCAGTCTGTGGTAATAGATTCTCCATACAGTGAGTTGAGTGAAAACTCTCACCCTTATACACTTTGTGCGAAGAGAGAAATATCTAGTGAGGGTGTTAACTCCCATTACATATGCTTATGAGTGGTTTGAATTGCTAGGTCTATATTCTGTGCTTTCAAGTTGGCCAAAAACTAACACCCATGTAGTAAATCATTGATAGAGGTTAAGAGAGAACTCACGAGAGGTGGGAGGATACAAGCCACATTGAGAAATGAATTGGGCCGGGAGTATTGATTTTCATTTCTGTTCAGAGGATATTGGATGATGCATCTCTTGCACACACTAACACACTCTGGTTATGCAATTGAGTTTTCATGCTAAAAGAGAAGTGGGCTGTAACCTTGACTTTCCGATTGTAGGTCTATCTTTTTGTTTAAGTTATGTTTCTTTTCTTTCACATCATTATTCGAGGACGAACAATGGTTTAAGTGCGGGGGGATTTGATAAGTGCTTTATTATCACATATTTAATTCACTTATTATCTTATTTTGTTATTGTTTTGATCCTATTGAAGCATCGTTTAATGCATTTTCATTTATTGTGCTATGTAAGGTCAAAAAGAAGAAAAAGAAAGGAAACAGGACCAAAGAAATACAAAAAAATCAAGAAGTGAGGTTCAAGGGCATATTCGAAGAGCTCCAAATCAATAATGGCATGTGGGAAGAAGATTAGATGTAAAAATTATGGTCAAAGAAGGTTTGGAATGAAGTTGGAAATCAAAAACCCGCAAGGATTGTGATCATGAATTTTAGTCATAGATTGAAGCTCAATTTTGTCATAGAAGACTTTCGGATTTTGGAAGATCTATTTCACAAAGAATTGTAGATATTTGAGTTTTCTTTCCAACGCAACTTGAATCACCACAATCGGACTTCGGGAGAGAAAGTTATGACCAAAACATCGAGCACAGGCGCTTCTCGGTAGAAATGCACTTACGGCCGTAAATGGTAAAGTTACGGCTCGCCAAGGAATTTCCTTATATGATTCAAGGTCTATCTTTGGTATATCTTTGGGGTAAAGTTAGGGCACGATTTTGTGAATATTAAAGGAGCAAAATAGCCACAAAAAGGAGGTTGGACATTGAGGAAAATTGATAGAAAAATATAGAGCATTCTTGGGAGATTTTCAAGCGCAAGAATATCAATAACGGTGGAATTCATGAAGCAACTTTAAGAATCTACCACAACAATGCTAGGCTAAATTCCATATCTTGTTCAAAGGGGAAGTTGTGTTAACTTGATTATGTTATTTTCTTTTCCTACAAATTAGTAGCGTGAATTTATTCATTTATTTCAATTGTTGGATTATTATGTTTTGAATGTTCAATTGAGTTTATTTGATTAATAGTTTAATTTGGCCAATTGGATTATTGATCTTTGGATTCATGAATATGCTATGTTTAGATTCTTGATCCGTAATTGTTATTGAATCTTTACTTTAGTAGCAAATAAATCTCGTGCATGTTTAGTAATAATTCAACTTGGATTGATTAATTCGAGCTTGTGTAATTAACGATCCAATTCAATCTATTCTTCTAAATTTTCATACTAGTCATGCATTAAATCCTAAGAGCTTGTTTAGGATTGTCCATGGCTAGAATTGGTTCAAAGAGCTTATTTTGAATCAATACACATAAGGAAGAATTTAGATAATCAGAGCTTGTTGATTATTTATGATTGATAATTGAATTAGGGATAGAAACACGTTACAAGGAAAGGTATAACATTAATTGAGGGCACAACTATAGCGACCCAGAATTTTTATGCAATTAATAATTATTTTAATATTTAGAAAATTGTGTCGCTATTGTTTTGAAATTAATGTCGCGACGGATTCGTCTAGCCAAGTCAAGAGATATCGAATTTGTTCGATTTTAAATTAAAATCCGAATTTCTAAAAGTATATTATTTTATTCATAGTATTATTTTCAAAATCATTTTAGATTCCAATTTTCCGTATTGAATTATTTTAGTCCAAAATCTCAACATTTATTTATTCTCAAACTTATTATTTTCAGTCCAAAATATATCTGTTTTCAATACGTTTCTTGATCGAAATTAGTCAAATTTGTAGTGATTTATCTTAAATTAATCCTATAATTTTCTAAACAATCCAACACTCCCACGTTTTTTATCAACCTTCCATCTACTTTACAACCCATCTGCACTCATCATCCTATAGCCGAAAGTGATAGCTATACCCACTCCTTCAATTATTTTTCCTTTCTTTCTCTTTCAGTATATCATCCACGAGCAGCCTATTTCATCAACTCTACCACCAACCATATTCATCATCATCAATCAGGCCAGTTTCCTCCATTTCAACTCCATCCAATTCAATTTCCATTTTGAGCAAGTCTCATTTGCAAGATCAACAATCTCAGCCATTATCATCAATTCTGATTTCCTGCAAGCATCTTCAACATGGACACCACTAAACACCATCATTATTTATCCAACCTCTATTTCATTTCTGAATCGAATCTAAACATCACAACTGCTATATTGAATTCCCTCTACAAGCATCACACATCTATTATGCAAATTCCAAATACATCCATATCAGCTCCATTACTATCCAACCAACCCAATTGATCAACACACTGAAACCAATCTACCATCATCACCACAGCCTTCCTTCCACTGAATCAATACAGAACCGATTCAACCACTGCAGTCACTCGAAAACCACCACCGGAAATCATCACCACCCAATTCTCCTGCAACTCCATCACCCAAACCAACATTCGCCTGAACCAAACCAACTGCAGCACCGTCCATATCCATCACCAACACTGCTGTAGCGCAACCACCACCATTTCCCAAACCGTCACACGCCACCCACAACTGCCTACTGCCCAACTCCAATTCAGTATAAAGTTGTACCAAAATCAAACCCAAAAACCCACGAAGGACAAGAAATAAATCAATTACCTACCTAAACTGTTGATTCACCATCGGAAATTATGATTCCAGCCGCGATGTAACCTCGGTTTAACCATCGATTTCGGCCTCAAATCAGCACCAAATTCTGTCTTTTTGCTACCAATTCTTTCCCTTAGTCACCGCCACCCAACGGCGGTGATAGCGCCGCATTGTCGCCGACGAATCGCCGGCGGATTTGATAAATCAGTCGATCGCCTCCTCCGCCCTTTTCTTCTCTGATCGTGAGAGAGTGAGATGAGAGAGAGAAGTAAAGAATTGATATTTTAATATTTTGATTTCCAGAATTTGCAAATCAGTCCCTGACATTTTAATTTGTTTCCATTCAGTCCTTTTAGTTTTAAAATCATCAATTTCAGCCCTTAAGTTTTAAATGATTTTAATCAGCCCTTTCATTTTAAAATTCTGATCAATTCAGTCCCTGCTGATTTACTTTATTTGATTTTAAGCTCAAGTTTCAAAAGTATTCATTTTAGTCCCTGAACTTTCAAAAGTATTCATTTTAGTCCCTCAACTTTCAAAACATCAATTTTAGTCCTCAAATTATAATTTATCATTTTGAACTATATATTCGATATACTAAAGTGACTTATTGGCTAAGACGAAGCGTACGGAGAATTTAAAGAAATTGAAGTCATTCCCGCTCAACTTTGCACTCGTCGGAATTGAGGTAGACTCGCACTTATTAATTGATTTAAATTATGATTTCATATAAATGTCATGTGACTTGTGAAAGTCAATTTTCAAGAAAACTAAGTATGTTTTATGAAAGGTAAATATACCTTATGTTTTTATGAAAAGTAAGTATACCCTATGTTTTTACGATAATGTTTTATATGTTTTGGATCATTGCTATGCACATAAGAATTCTTACCACCTAAGTTCGGTAGAATTCTGTGTCTCCATAAGTTTATGAGGATTTACCACCTAAGTTCGGTAAAATTCCTGCCTTTCCATATGTTTATGAGGATTTACCACCTAAGTTCGGTAAAATTCCTGTCGCGTATGTTTATGAGGATTTCGATCCTATCTTATGTTATGATGGAAATGATCCCTATGAATTTCATGAATTATGTTTTGGTATACTTACTGTTATTATGATCTTACTGTTATTATGACTTACTACATAAGAATTCTTGCCACCTAAGTTCGGTAAAATTCTTATGTTTATGAGGATTTCGATTTTATCCTATGTTATGATGAAAAACTTACTGTTATTATGATTTTACTGCATAAGAATTCTTGCCACCTAAGTTCGGTAAAGTTCTTGTGTCTATTTATGTTTATGAGGATTTCAATCATATCTTATGTTATGCTTTCAAAAGAAATTATGCTTGGCATAATTAAAATGTTTTTATAAGTATATGGTTTTCAAAGAGATGTTTTCAAAGAGCTATTTTCAAAGAGTCTATGATTTGCAAAATATGTCCCGTACTGTAATGCACAATATGAGTTTTATCAAGAGCAGTTTTATAAAGAAGCTCTATCAATGCCCGTTTTATAAAGAGCCGGGATTTATGTGTTTAATCATCTTATAAATTAAATTAATTCGCGATGAGTCTACTGAGTATTTCCCCCATGAAATACTCACCCTACTTTTAACAGTTTTGCAGATTTCGGAGACGGTGGCGAGCGATGAATGATGGTGGCAATAATCGTTGAACGGTTGAAAGTTTGACGTTAATGATTTCCGTATTTTCCAAACAATCGAATAATTTAGAGAAGTTCATTTATTTAAGAAATTATGATATTGGCAATTTCTTTACAATATTAATGGTTCGATTTACTATTTCAAATGGTTTCATAAATGTTTTCAATTTTAGCGGCCATTACAGTTTATTTAATGTTGCCAAAAATGAATTTCAATTATTTCTTCCGCAAAAATATTATTCGAAAAATTTAGACAGAAAATGACGTAGTGAATCGGGTATACGGAACTCGGGGCGCTACAAGTTGGTATCAGAGCTAGTCTGCGTTTCTGTAGACTGGAAAAATTTTCAAAAAGAATTTTCAAGAAATATTTTCCATTATAAAATTTTATTGATGAAGATTGCCACTGCCATCATTCGTTCCACCAACTCCGAGGTAAAGAAGTTTATGATGTTTAAAGTTATTTCAGTATTTCGAATACTCATTTTACTAATTTATGTGAAAGAATGAAGAGTATTTCGGATACTTATGATTTATGAGAAATAAGAATGTATTTCTTCGAAAATAATGATGTTGTTATGCTTTGTCATAACTTATATGCTTTAATGTATGATTATGAGAAAATTTTTTAAGAAAACGAGTGTTGAGCATAATGGGAATAATGTGATTTTATTGAGAATTAAGTAATGGATATTATGTTGAGTTAATTTATTATGCCTCTATGTTGAAGAGAAATTTATTATGAAGTTTGGCTTTGTGAATAAATTTTGGGAATATGATTTATGGCATATATTTATAATTATGAGTAGTCTTTTGAGCCAATTAAGGTATGGAAGGAAGTGATATTGTGATATTGAAAAATATGATTTGAAATTGTTATGTTGAGGAATTATGAATTGAATTATGAGATATTTTTGATGATATTGAAGTGTTGGAATCATTTTCAATATTTTTAGATCGTTGTGATCAAATGTGGAGTTATTTATTATTGTGAGTTATGAAGTATGTTTATGGTTTGGAATAAGTCCAAATTACAAGGGAGACTCTGTTCAGAATTTTATCAATTTGAAATTAAGAGCATGATATGATAAGCATCCACTAAAGGAATTAAGGTTAGACATGCAAGATCATTTACATCACAAACGAGATTTAGTAGATGATAGCAGAGATTTTATTATTTTCTCATAAGGAGAACACACAAGAGTCACACTGGAAAGGAATACATGAAACAGACGAAAGCATAAGAGAAAAACATGGAAAGATCCTCTGAATGAGAGATGTGTTTCCGGAGTAGCCGTATCCTACCACCTCTGATCTTTTGAGGAAATAAAGAAACCTTCAAAGAGGTGTGTTTCGAGAGTAAGAATACTCCGTAATCTACCACCTGGAATCTTTGAAGTACACACAAGATTTAAACATTAAGGAAATCCTAGTAAATGGAGGGGTGTCTCGAGAATGAAAATACTCCGTACTCTACCCCCACCTATTCTAAGATTCAAAGAGTTAAGTTTACATTAACCGGACTCCATTTTCGCTTGATTCCCCTTCCTTGCGACCAATCTATCTTAACTCCTGCTGGATCTTGTATTGAGATATATGACTGCAGCTTATCCAGTAGTTCATCAATAGTAGGAGCAGAAATAAGAAGCCTTCTGGAAAATGGAGAGATGAATCCCTGTTCCACAGCATAATCAAGAAAGGTTAACAAACCATCAAAGAAATTGTTAACATTCAGAAGCCCAATAGGCTTAGTATGGAGATCTAGTTGAGCCCACGAGGTAATGTTAAAGATTTCTTCTAAGGTACCAAAACCTCCGGGCAGGGCTATAAAGGCATCAGAACCATATAGCATACAAGTTATGCGTTCATGGATGGATAAGGTTTGAACTTCATGCCCTCGTGTTTTGCCTGCAACATCTACCAAAGGGACAGGTATGACACCGATTACTTTTGATTTCTCTGCAAGAGCAGATTGGGAAACACAACCCATTAGACCACTGCTACCACCCCCATACACAAGAGTGATACCTTTTTCCCCCAGTTTCTTTCCAAGATCTACAGCCGCTTCTAGATAACCGAAGCCTTTCCCTACTTTTGATCCACAAAATACACAAATAATTTTGATCTGTCGAAGTTTTGGTGCTTCCATCTTTGATAGTAAAGAAGGGAAAACTTACGAAGAAGATGTGATTTTGGGATGCCTGAACTATGAAATATGTTTGGCTATTTAAAGCCGGAAAAATTTACTGTTTTTGATTGATTCTGAAAAAGTAAAGATTTACTTTTGACAAAATCAGCCCACTTTTGAATATTTTTATCGTATCGAGGCTGTCACCTTTCGGCGATTAAATATTTATTTCCAGCTTTATCAAACCTCGAGAAAGGAAAATATATTTTATTTCCAAAACGCGTGAAAGAAAGCAGCAAAATATTTTAAAAAGATTTACCTTATATCATTGCTGAACTGCCAGAAGCCTCATTTTGTAAAACAGACTGGCAAACAGGATCTTTCGATATTATATTTTGGAGACTATAACGATTTTTGTCCTCGTTAAACTGAGCGTATAAGGAGAGAAGTTCACGTTGTACATAACCACTTGGGTGCGTCTCAAGAGTCAGTCGAATATCATCCAAAGACTCCTTACTCAGTCCACCCTTTATGAATTCGATTTTATCATCCCGATTAGTAGAAGAATATCCTACTGATTTGCAACGAGTATCACAATTCCAACGAGCACATTTGTAGCAACCACCCAGTCTTTTTGCTCTTCGTTTCTTTGCAAACGTGCTTTTGCCTAAACCAGGCATGTGCTTTGGAAATGTTGATGGTAATTCACCAGATAGTCGAACTTTTGCTTCTATCAACCAGCGAACATCTTCTGGAATATCATGAGCCATTAGCAACCTCAATCTTTCGAGCCTTATTTTATAGATCTTTCTCAGATCATTCATAGGAAGACTGGAATAATACTTGCGAATGTTAGAAAGAATGATATCCATTGTTTGATGATTCAACCTCTTCTCAGCATGAACTATTTAAAAGCGCAAAGGATCTGAGTGAATCCGCGTGATGTTGTGACCAGCAAGAAAGCGCAGGATTATTTTAATGAAAAGAGGAGACAAGAAGTAATGCGCTGTTAAATTTTATCGATAAAGGAGATTTGATTAGAGATTTGGAATATTTTCTTGGATTATGGGTACTGATATTTTGTTTTTAATAATAATAATCATGGTATAGTGTGATAATACGTGGAAAGTATAATGAGTACCGTATTGAATCAGAATTCATACGTATATACAAGTGAAAGAAATACTTTGCAGGAAATATGGTGACATTTAAGTATAGAATCTTAGTTTTGGGAGATATTTGTTTACTGAATTTTGGGTTACAAATATTGGAAAGATAAGTTGATGATATTATGTTGATATGTTTGGGTATATTGCGTAGAGAAAATATTCAGGTAATTCTTTGATTATTTTGGGAATATTCGATGATAAGAAGAAGAGATTCTGATTAAGTATTCAGAAATTATAAGATTAAGTAAGTTTAATTTCGAGGACGAAATTATTTTAAGGAGGTAAGATTATAGCGACCCAGAATTTTTATGCAATTAATAATTATTTTAATATTTAGAAAATTGTGTCGCTATTGTTTTGAAATTAATGCCGCGACGGATTCGTCTAGCCAAGTCAAGAGATATCGAATTTGTTCGATTTTAAATTAAAATCCGAATTTCTAAAAGTATATTATTTTATTCATAGTATTATTTTCAAAATCATTTTAGATTCCAATTTTCCGTATTGAATTATTTTAGTCCAAAATCTCAACATTTATTTATTCTCAAACTTATTATTTTCAGTCCAAAATATATCTGTTTTCAATACGTTTCTTGATCGAAATTAGTCAAATTTGTAGTGATTTATCTTAAATTAATCCTATAATTTTCTAAACAATCCAACACTCCTACGTTTTTTATCAACCTTCCATCTACTTTACAACCCATCTGCACTCATCATCCTATAGCCGAAAGTGATAGCTATACCCACTCCTTCAATTATTTTTCCTTTCTTTCTCTTTCAGTATATCATCCACGAGCAGCCTATTTCATCAACTCTACCACCAACCATATTCATCATCATCAATCAGGCCAGTTTCCTCCATTTCAACTCCATCCAATTCAATTTCCATTTTGAGCAAGTCTCATTTGCAAGATCAACAATCTCAGCCATTATCATCAATTCTGATTTCCTGCAAGCATCTTCAACATGGACACCACTAAACACCATCATTATTTATCTAACCTCTATTTCATTTCTGAATCGAATCTAAACATCACAACTGCTATATTGAATTCCCTCTACAAGCATCACACATCTATTATGCAAATTCCAAATACATCCATATCAGCTCCATTACTATCCAACCAACCCAATTGATCAACACACTGAAACCAATCTACCATCATCACCACAGCCTTCCTTCCACTGAATCAATACAGAACCGATTCAACCACTGCAGTCACTCGAAAATCACCACCGGAAATCATCACCACCCAATTCTCCTGCAACTCCATCACCCAAACCAACATTCGCCTGAACCAAACCAACTGCAGCACCGTCCATATCCATCACCAACACTGCTGTAGCGCAACCACCACCATTTCCCAAACCGTCACACGCCACCCACAACTGCCTACTGCCCAACTCCAATTCAGTATAAAGTTGTACCAAAATCAAACCCAAAAACCCACGAAGGACAAGAAATAAATCAATTACCTACCTAAACTGTTGATTCACCATCGGAAATTATGATTCCAGCCGCGATGTAACCTCGGTTTAACCATCGATTTCGGCCTCAAATCAGCACCAAATTCTGTCTTTTTGCTACCAATTCTTTCCCTTAGTCACCGCCACCCAACGGCGGTGATAGCGCCGCATTGTCGCCGACGAATCGCCGGCGGATTTGATAAATCAGTCGATCGCCTCCTCCGCCCTTTTCTTCTCTGATCGTGAGAGAGTGAGATGAGAGAGAGAAGTAAAGAATTGATATTTTAATATTTTGATTTCCAGAATTTGCAAATCAGTCCCTGACATTTTAATTTGTTTCCATTCAGTCCTTTTAGTTTTAAAATCATCAATTTCAGCCCTTAAGTTTTAAATGATTTTAATCAGCCCTTTCATTTTAAAATTCTGATCAATTCAGTCCCTGCTGATTTACTTTATTTGATTTTAAGCTCAAGTTTCAAAAGTATTCATTTTAGTCCCTGAACTTTCAAAAGTATTCATTTTAGTCCCTCAACTTTCAAAACATCAATTTTAGTCCTCAAATTATAATTTATCATTTTGAACTATATATTCGATATACTAAAGTGACTTATTGGCTAAGACGAAGCGTACGGAGAATTTAAAGAAATTGAAGTCATTCCCGCTCAACTTTGCACTCGTCGGAATTGAGGTAGACTCGCACTTATTAATTGATTTAAATTATGATTTCATATAAATGTCATGTGACTTGTGAAAGTCAATTTTCAAGAAAACTAAGTATGTTTTATGAAAGGTAAATATACCTTATGTTTTTATGAAAAGTAAGTATACCCTATGTTTTTACGATAATGTTTTATATGTTTTGGATCATTGCTATGCACATAAGAATTCTTACCACCTAAGTTCGGTAGAATTCTGTGTCTCCATAAGTTTATGAGGATTTACCACCTAAGTTCGGTAAAATTCCTGCCTTTCCATATGTTTATGAGGATTTACCACCTAAGTTCGGTAAAATTCCTGTCGCGTATGTTTATGAGGATTTCGATCCTATCTTATGTTATGATGGAAATGATCCCTATGAATTTCATGAATTATGTTTTGGTATACTTACTGTTATTATGATCTTACTGTTATTATGACTTACTACATAAGAATTCTTGCCACCTAAGTTCGGTAAAATTCTTATGTTTATGAGGATTTCGATTTTATCCTATGTTATGATGAAAAACTTACTGTTATTATGATTTTACTGCATAAGAATTCTTGCCACCTAAGTTCGGTAAAGTTCTTGTGTCTATTTATGTTTATGAGGATTTCAATCATATCTTATGTTATGCTTTCAAAAGAAATTATGCTTGGCATAATTAAAATGTTTTTATAAGTATATGGTTTTCAAAGAGATGTTTTCAAAGAGCTATTTTCAAAGAGTCTATGATTTGCAAAATATGTCCCGTACTGTAATGCACAATATGAGTTTTATCAAGAGCAGTTTTATAAAGAAGCTCTATCAATGCCCGTTTTATAAAGAGCCGGGATTTATGTGTTTAATCATCTTATAAATTAAATTAATTCGCGATGAGTCTACTGAGTATTTCCCCCATGAAATACTCACCCTACTTTTAACAGTTTTGCAGATTTCGGAGACGGTGGCGAGCGATGAATGATGGTGGCAATAATCGTTGAACGGTTGAAAGTTTGACGTTAATGATTTCCGTATTTTCCAAACAATCGAATAATTTAGAGAAGTTCATTTATTTAAGAAATTATGATATTGGCAATTTCTTTACAATATTAATGGTTCGATTTACTATTTCAAATGGTTTCATAAATGTTTTCAATTTTAGCGGCCATTACAGTTTATTTAATGTTGCCAAAAATGAATTTCAATTATTTCTTCCGCAAAAATATTATTCGAAAAATTTAGACAGAAAATGACGTAGTGAATCGGGTATACGGAACTCGGGGCGCTACAACAACCGAACCCGAGAACAAGATTTCTTCTCATATTATTTTTCTAGTCATATTTAATTATTTATTTTATGCATAGTTTTCATTCAAGCAATTCAAACAAAAAACCCCCCATTCCATTCTAATTTATCGAACAACTAAAATTAGTTTCCGTTCCTCGTGGGATCGACCCTTACTCTCGCTACTACATTATTAATTAATATTTAGCAAGTAAGGAATTATTTATTATTTTGGTGCATTGCGACACACATCAGCCACAATATTCGATTCTCAACAATACTCAAAACAATTTGCATTAGAATTCCAATATTGTACAAATTTCGTAGATTCAAGTGAATGAACATCAAAACATAATGTACAATATATATTTCCAATACACTTGTCAAGACACCCAAGCAATCCTAAATTCGAAAGCGGAGTACATAATTCGGCTATGAGTCAAAATATATTTTAAATCGTCTTATAAATACAAAACAATCTGAGCATGCATAAAATCAAGACCTTAAAATAAATTACTTGCTCTCTCTAAATTTCATCACAAAGTATGTTGATCCAACACAAAGAACTTCGCTTATGGTCTTTGAGTTGAAATGACCATAATTGAATGTGATGATGATGAGTGCCCGTGGTACCAAAAAAATAAAAAAAGAAAAGAAAAGAAATTGTAATTACCAAACCAATTGCTGAAAAGCAACGAAATGCCACAGCACAATCAACAAAAGCACCAAGAGCAATGCTACAACAGACATTAATAAGACTTAATTGAGATAAAAATAGTGAAATACTGCATCTTTCGACAAGCATGAGATGGCTAAAAAATACAAAAGGATATAATGTATGTTTCCAGCATGCCAAAAACATATGACAAGTGCAGTACAGATGATACTAAGAAAATAAAAAATAATAAAAATTAGGTGGAATTAATCCTTGAAGCCAAAAAAAGGGATCATCACTTTATCTTTCAATATAGATATCTAAATTCATCAATTGGACAAAGAAATATAAATGCCTCGAGACACTGAGAAAAATCGTAAAATCATTTCAAATTGCTTCTCAGTTTGGTTGTACACATTTTAGAAATTGAAAAGATGTCATGCAAGGTAAGCAAATTATTCTAACAATGTTTTCTTCAGCTAGGAAAAATAAAATTTGTAAATAGGACAACGAAGGAAAGAAAAGCATCAATATTCACAAAAAAACTCATGAAGCTCAAATGTAAAATCCCAAAACAAGAGTGATTATTATAACAAAGTTCAACAAAATACTCTATTGAAAAATAAAGCAAGAATATGAAAATGGAACTTTCAAATTTTAAAGGAAAAGCTAAACTACAGTAGCAGCAATGACACAATGACACTGCCTTCATCGTCATAAAACCTTTATCTTCATAAAACGTTAAAAATAAATAAATAAATAAAATTGCATAGCTATATAACAGTCACGCGTTTCCAAAACTTTAAGCACTATTTGGAGTCCTTTCTTTAATTGAACTACCAATCTGGAATTTCTAACTAATCCATGCCAAAAAAGTGAAATTGGACCTATAGGAAAAGTAAAGAGTTGGTATCGACAACACTTTGCGATACCAAAGCTGACTAACCTGGAATAAGTGTCGCTCTTAATGTGTTTCAGGATTTCAGCCTTCCGTTTGTTAATATCTGCACCATAAATTTGTAAAAGACTGATGTAAACCATGTTACAACAACAGAATTTAAATCTCTCAAAACATTATATCACAAATGAATTTTGAATTGTTTTTCAAAGGGGACCTTCGAATTCAAAAAAAAAAAAAATACTTTAAACAGTAAATCTACAAAGGAGACACAAGACAAAGTTTTAAAGCGAAGAAAAATGAATTCACCGAACATAGAAGTGCCATCATTGAGGTAGATGAAGAAATCACATAACGAACGTTCAAATTGCACAAAGATGAATCGACTAGTCAATCTGAAATTAGGGCAATAACGAAAGTTAGAGCATGAACATATCGAAAATGAACACCTTTGGTCAGATTACCTTAAGTCAGGGTAAGCGCAAAGAAAAAATCGACAATTAAGTCTCAACCATAAGTTCAGTCACGAGCACTTTGAAGATTCCATCCACGTTGGGTTATATTGTAAGCCTCTGCAAATAAAATGTAGACTCTTGAGAGTTAGGGTGCACATGATTTCCGTCTTTACGATAATATCAAGTTAAAGCTAGGCACTCCTTAAAAAACTACACCATTATATTTAAAAGAACAGAAAGAAGAAGCATTAACCTTTAAATGTTTTAACATAAATTATAAAGGTTATTACAATTAAAAATCTTCAAAAGGGAAAAAAAAACTTATACCACAAAAAAAAAAATCATCCATTTTTTTCCTACGTACAACAAAATTTTATTTATTATACATGGAACATGAGGAAGATGCGACGCAATCGCTAAGAAGGTGCTAACACAAAATATTTATCTTTCAAGTTGATGTCTTGACCACTTTCAAGTGTAGCATAATTCTGTAGAAACTATGCCACAATAAGCATCTAGTGTTGAGTGTCATGAAGATGTTTATTGGGCTTGTCGAGAAGATGTTTATTAGGCTTTCTTTTAAGAATGTAGAGCTCATCTTCCAAAAGCAATGTAAGTTTATTTTCTTCTAGATTTTAGTGTATAAGATATTACTTCAAGGGAAATATCAACAGACAATGATAATTGTTATGGTCATGCCTAAAAAGGATTCTGACACGTCACCAATGGGGCCCCCACATGAGCCTCATTGGCTGCCAACAGTGCTTAAAAAACCATGCAAGAGGATGTATTAGCCGAAGTCCAGGTAGCTGATGTAGCGATCAAAAAATTTTCAGATTTAAAAGTTAGTTTTACAGAACTTGTCGCTACGACTCTCCAAATCTTAACGGTCATTATTTTCAAAATTAGCGCTCTCATCTATCCATATTAATTATTTTAAGATTTTAAGAAAGAAATTGAAATTCATAAATTTAAGTCCAATTTGGACTTTAAATTTGTCAAAAATCATTATTTCATTTTAAATCCTAATCTTTATTTTATTCCATTATTATTATTATTATTATTATTATTATTATTATTTAAATCTTCTCAATCAATACAAAAAAAAAAAAAAATTAATTGTCAGCCAATGTAACTCCCAGTTAATTCATTTCCATAAACCAAAAAAAAAAAAAAAAAAGCCTCCCTACAATCAATTTCATCATCAACTTCTTGCAATGAATTTGTAAGTTACAATTCTCTTCAAATTCCATACCCAGCCTATAATTCATCTACTTCTCACCTCATTTCTCACAGACACTGTAATTTGGGTAAGAACTCTCTTTGTCTCATACCTCTACCTTCAGCTGCACACACTCACTGTCAAGAATTACCAAACCAGCCATCACCATTCAATGACCGAACTTCACCCCAAATCTCAACCAGTCGACCTCCCACAATCATCCGCAACCACTCCAAGAAATTGCCACTACCACCTCATTTTTTTCTCCAAGCAATCAACACTCAAACGAGCTCCACCAGACTTATTCATTGACCAAAAACTCAATAGCAAAATCCAAACCACAACACTCAAGCAAATTTTTAGAATTTAATCCAACCAAGAATCAGAACCACCAAGGCTGAACCCATGACAACCCTTCGTAAATTTTTCAGAAACATACACCAAATTTTCGAAACTCCTTTTCCAATTCAACAACCTTGCCACTCCAAACCGAACCACAATTTGAAATGGCGGATTCACACCAGTTGAACCGCAGCCTTCAACTTCGAAACCGTCCCTACTCATTTCAAATCCCATACCAATTGGAACAAAAATGACCAGTAAAACAAAAGAATAAACAACCACACTATCTTACCTCGACCTCATGTCCGTTTTGGCAGGATTACCAGTGGAAAACCCAACTATCTCCATCTCGGTTTGCACGGAATCGAGGCCCAATCCTTCCTTATTTACCTCCCTATCGCTGTCCCTTACACAGTCGCCCATGGCGGCATCGCCTCTGGCGAAACGTTGGTAGAAGTGGCGCCGGAAGCCAGGGTGGCCCCTCTCTCTTCTCTGCTTGATTTCAAAATGGGAGATAGAGAGGAGAAGATCCGATATTTTAATTTTGATATTATAAAATTTATCCCTTTAAGTACTCAGTTTCCAAAGTCTTTTAATTCTGTCCCTGCAGTTTTAATAATATTTTATTCCTGCCCCTTTCGTTTTTAGTTAGTTTAATTAAGTCCCAAGTTTTCAAATCAGATTATATTGACCTAGGAGTTTATGCTAAAATGTAATTTGGCAAGGAACATTCTGAGTTTGTCAAAATAGTCCTTAATTCCAAGTATTTGCACGAACCAGTCCCCGATTCTTCCAATTTCACTATTTAATCCCTAAAACTTCTCAAAACCTTATTTACAAAAATTCATCATTCTAGACTTGATTATTCCAAAATATGATTTTAATTATATATTTATTTATTTTTATACGATTTGAGGAGGCCAGAGAACAGTAGAAAGTTTTATCCCATTTGCTCAATACTCGAGAAATAAGGTAAACTCTTATTTACAAATTATCTTTTCAAAAGTGCACATCAATGATTATTTGGATTATAAGTTCAGCATGCATGTCTGTGTTCATGAGAATTACTTTCTTTTCAAGTATGAGACTATGTTACGAGAATTTACTTGCTTAAATGCATTAGACTTGAACTTGTATTTATTACTTGTTCATGAGACTACTGGTGATGTTTAGACACTGAGACTTGAATTTCATAATTATGTGTTTTTATTTATAATATCAAATTATCATTGTGCGTGAGTCTACCTAGTATCTCTATGAAATACTCATGTTTTCCAATTTTTTTTTCTTTTTTTTTTTTTTTTGCAGATGATAGAGTTGGCGACGAGACGTACGATGGTGGCTACTAACGAGTCCTTTAAAAATGTTTAATTTGAAATCACAAACTTATTAATTTTGTCAAGTTATTTTCATTTTCGATCTGTTGACAATTTAAATAAATTTTTATGAAGTTAGGTGAATTAAATTTCAGTCATTTTTCGCTTAATTATCATTTTGAAAGTTAGTTTGAGACAAATAAGTGACATTCCAGGTATTTAGAACTGGGGCGTTACAGCCGAACTGTGTAAATCCTAACTGGTGACATCCGAAGTACATGGTTCGGGTCAACAGTAGGACTTGACAGAACATCAGAGATATTTAGCAGTTTCGCAAGTGGAAGACTGATGGAACAACATCTTTATGGTGGATGTGATGGTAGCCTCAATCCTACGATAGGGTGTAATGATTATGACCAATTGAATAGTTAACCTGACCAATGGCTAGGGAGAAGCCATGTGTAAAGCTTAACATGTGTCGCGATCTAAGAAGATAGCTCCAGCCATAAGTAGAACACATTTTCTTCCAAGAAAAAGGTTAGAAACTCAATACTAAAACTTGGTATATTAACTCTCACTCCATTTTCTCTCTTTTATAAACTTATATCTCCCACAGCCAAATTACTTTTACTTCAAATAAGTACTGACTTAGGTATCGAAGTACAAATGGGAGCCACCTCACTACCCATTGCATACTGATTGTTTGTCCTAGTGCGCAGGAGGTCCACGTATTCAAAAGGGAGGAATTGAGATGTGTTGGTCCAAGATTCTACCAGATTTTTGTGGTTAGCATTTTGGGGCTATATGTGGGAAACCACACTTCTAACCATGAAATCCCATGGTAAAAAGCTATAAAAAAAACCTTGAAAAAAGGCGGATAACCTCTTGAAAAAGGTGAGAGAACCGTAAAGAACCTTGTAAAAGACTTAAAATTTTGAAATATAAGTTTACTTACCTTGAAAAATGCTTAAAACTTTGAAACATGTTTACTCACCTTGAAAAAAGTTTAAGACTCTGAAATACAAGTTTAGCTACCTTGGAGAAAGGATGATATAAAATCACTGTAGCCATGAGTGAAAACGATAATGACGTGAACTCCCGTAGAAGTAGGGACGAGTAGTATACCGTCAATGAGGGAATGCACCTGCATAATCAGTTTTAAAATGCTGACGAGGAGGTCCCTCAACCTAACCCTCACAGACATCGAAACAGGCATCTGATGAGAAACATGACTCACATGGCCACCTAAGTGATAGAAATGCAGAGGTAGCAGATTGAAGAAACTGCTTCCATGA
The DNA here is from genome assembly GCA_963555705.1 of Ligustrum vulgare. Taxonomy (NCBI): domain Eukaryota; kingdom Viridiplantae; phylum Streptophyta; class Magnoliopsida; order Lamiales; family Oleaceae; genus Ligustrum; species Ligustrum vulgare. The sequence continues at coordinate 34,668,140 of OY743187.1, forward strand.
ACTCTTACATGTCAAGGAGATATATGGAAAATAATCCAGTATAAGCCACCCCATTATCCCCAGACTTACCCACAATTCTCGCTTTTCGCTGTGGATTCTGTTAGTTATTACCAAGTACCTTCGAAAAACGCCAATTAGGAATTCATGCGACCCCAGGGTTGGGAGTATGAAGCACCGGAGTATGGTCCTCCTCTCGAACATCATAGGGAGGCAGCTCCGGAAAGGTACGGTAGTGTCATCAGCTGGATAGGGGGCCTCTGGTCTAGGAGCAGACATGGAGGAAGAAATGAAGAAGCTAGCCCTCATGCGCTCGCACCTAGAAATAAGAAGGAATGGAGGGCCGAAGAGGCTCGGATCCCACACTAACACCTGTAAACAGGTATGGACCGGGAGATGAAGAAGCCTATCAGTTCGGTCGTGAGCCTTGAAATAAAGGGAAAGAAGAGTCACAGAAGCTCACTCCCAAACACAAGAAAATCATCCCTCTTATCCTCAACAAAACTATGGTCGGGCCTTGTCACCCCACGAGGGAAATTATCCTCAGCACCATTACGGCCAAACACACCCCGGAGACGAGGTGATATTATTTCGTAAGGATGACTCGACAGATCCTTCATCTTATGAAATAGATGACGACAAAGAATACAGTAGGTATACAAAAGTATCAGAACCACCCAATATTGAAATGTCGGAGATAACCAAGTACTCTGGAAGGGGCGATCCAAACAATCACCTCCTGAATTACCGCGCAAGCATGGAGATGGATGGTACCACACCACCACTCAAATGCAAAGAATTTGCGCTAACTTTGGAAGGGAGCGTCGTGCAATGGTATAAGAAGCTCCCACCGGGTAGCATCCACAACTGGAGGGATCTGAAAATAGCCTTTAAATACGGCTTTGTGTCTTCCCATTCGGGGCAACTCCCATTCCAGCGAATGCAAGACTTAAGACAGGGAAAAGCGAGTCCTTGAAGGGTTACTTAGCCCACTTCATCGAGGAAATGCATAGTTGTTAGAACATTACAGAAGCGAAAATGTTCTCCGCCCTAAAAGGGTATCTGGACATGACAAGCATGTTTTGACAAGATGAACAAAGTCGTAAACCAAGGGATTAAAATGCACTTGTAGACTTGATGAAGAAGAAGATCATCTCGGAAGAGATGGCAAGGGCTAGAGATGCCCACCCTTAGGAACGTTATAACACCGAGCAACCATCTGGGTCAAACCTAACGCTCGGGAGTAATAAGAATCAGACTGGTCAACGCTGAGGCAACATCTCTCGCCCATTTCTAGGTTCTGGATCTAGCTATGCTACCTAAATCACCAAAGCAATTCCCAATTCGAACTCTGCTATCCCCCTGACCACGCCTCCCAATGTCCCAGAAGGGGCTGGGGCAAGCCTGAGTGGCAAACAGCCAATGACCGGACCTTATTGATCATTTCATAAGTGCTATGGAAATGCTACTGAGAATTGTAGGGAGGTGCAACTGTTGACAGAGCAAAAGGCTAATGACATAAAAGGAGGTAACAAGGCCCCAAATGCGGGGAACCTAATGACAGGAGGTTCAATCGATCCACCTGACGAGATAATAGGAGAAATACCCCAAGGGGAGGGAATCCTAGCCGTCAGAGGGATCAGAGTCCTGATAGGAACAAATCTGCATTGCCTGAGAGAAAGGTCAGGGACTTGCCCATTCCCTCGAATGATCCACCGGTCCGAGAGATTGACATAATCTTTGGAGGGCCTCGCCTAGGGGGAAATACAAATAACTCCCAGAAACGATATATAAGAGAAGCGAAGGAGCTTGTCAATGTAAATTATCGTGTAAATTCACACCCAGCAAGGACCTCCAGGGCGGAGCCCATAATGTTCACTTTGGATGACGCTGTCGGGGTGCATTTCCCACACATGAGGTTACTTATGATAAGATGGGAATTGATTCCCCACTCACTACAGTGCCCGACCCCATTTACGAATTCACAGGAGATTGCATCATCCCAAGGGGATCCATAATCCTCACAATAGAGGTCAGGAAAGCACCCACTATCTTAAGAATCCTAATGGAGTTCCTAATAGTGGACAAAAGTTCGTCCTATCACGGTTCCATCAGTAGACCAGGTCTTATTGACCTTGGAGGTGTTACCCACACAAAGTATATTTGCATGAAGTTCCCAATGCAAAATGTAGTGGCCGTCGTTAGAGGAAGTTAGACCGAATCTAGGTCATGTTACACAAAAGCTATCTGGAAATTCTAGGACCGTACGGTCAATATGATAAGCGATGTGGCAATGACCGATGCAGCTTCGGATCCTGAAACAATGGGTACAGAGCTTCATGGGGACATCCGCATTAAATTGAAGGAAGAAGTAGACCTTGTGAATTTGGACCTAAGGATGAGGGTGGCTTACTACAAAACCGCTCCGGCTGAAAAACTAGAATGCTTCCCGGTTGATCTGGCGGACCCCATGAAGGAGCTACAGATCGGACATGATTCCACCCACGAATTCAAGGAGGGACTGAAAAGTTTCTTGCACCAGAACCTTAATGTCTTTGCATGGAAACACGACATGGTGGGTATTCACCCGCGGGTAGTTTGCCGAAAGGATAGTTTCCCTTTGCCTCTGATTGACCAACTTGTTGATGCCACGACGGGACATGAAATGCTAAGTTTCATGGATGCCTACTCTGGGTAAATCTAAATCCCGATGCACAGCTATGATGAGGAACATACGTCCTTTATCACTGATGGGGGCTCTACTGTTATAAGGTTATGCCCTTCAGATTGAAAAATGCCAGAGCCACTTACTAGAGACTGGTAAATCACATGTTTGCCAAGCAGCTAGGGGTATCAATGGAGGCATATGTGAATGATATGTTAGTAAAAAGCATGATAGCCTCAAATTACATTGAGCATATGGCAGAGACTTTTGATGTGCTAAGAAAATATAGGATGAAACTCAATCCCCTTAAATGTACATTTGGAGTAGGGTCTGGAAAGTTCCTGGGATTCATGGTAAACAGCTGGGGAATTGAAGCCAACCCAGACAAGATCAAGGCATTGCTTGAAACTTAGTCTCCCCAAAACTCCAAGGAGATACAAAGCTTGATAGGGAGAGTGGCAGTGCTGAGTAGATTTGTCTCCCAAGCTATGGAAAAATGCTCACCTTTCTTTAAAGTCCTCAAAGGTGGGAAAAGGTTTCAGTGGACCCCGAAATGTGAGGAGGCCATCGCAAAAGTAAAAGAATTCTTGGGAAGGCCCGGTTATTTTCGAAACCAAGGGCGGGAGAGGCTTTGTTCCTTTACCTGACCGTCACCAAAGAAGTTGTGAGCTCCACCCTAGTCTAAGAGAAGAATGGGAGACAACTTCCCGTATATTATGTTAGAAAATCCCTGGTGGACACAAAAAGGCGTTACCCGGATATGGAGAAGCTTGCTCTAGTATTGATCACGGAAACTAGTAAACTTCGGTCATATTTCCAGTCGCATCCAATTTGGGTGCTCACCAACTTCCCCATGAGGCAAGTATTACAGAAGCCAGACGCTTCAAGGAGACTGATGAAGTGGGCCATCGAGATCAGCCAATTCGACCTCCAATACGTGCCCAAAATAGCGATAAAGGGTCAGGCCCTGGCAGATTTTATAGCAGAATTCACGCACCCTTTAAAAGTAGAGATGAGTGAAAATATGGGAGAAATGCAGAAGTGGGAATTGCTCATTGACGGATCATCTACTGAAGCAAGATCCGGGGCAGGCATAATACTTATATGTCTGGAGGGGCACAAGTTACACCGGTGCCATCTGTTTCGACTTTTCAGCCTCCAACAAGGTGGTAGAATACGAGGCGCTTTTAGCAGGGCTAAAACTAGAAATAGCCTTGAAGATCAAAACACTGATGATAAAAAGAGACTCCCAACTCGTTGTTAGTCAAGTCAATGGGCAGTTAACCGCCAAAGAACCTGTAATGATTGTGTACATGAAAAGAGTGAAGGACCTTGTGGTTCGTTTTGAGAAATTTGAGTTGCTCCATATACCCTGATCGGAAAATACCAATGTAGATGCCATGTCAAAACTAGCTAGCAGCAAAGACACCGAATTGCTTAGCATGGTGCCAATCGAACATCTGTTGATCTCTTCCATCGAGGCAGGAGCAGAAGTATACGCAATAGAAGAGGAGTCATAGATGACTCCCTTTCTCGCTTACTTGAAACATCAGACACTGCCAAATGACATGGAAGTTGCTTGGCAGTTGCAAGGATACGCAGTTAATTTCATACTTAAGGACGGAGTGGTTTATAAACGAAGCTATGCTTCGCCCCTCCCGCGATGTGTTGGCCCGGTAGATGGCAGGTATGTAATGATGGAAATTTACAAAGACATCTGCGGCAATCACTCCGGAGCGTTATCTCTAGCTCTAAAAGCTCTAGAAAAAGGATACTTATGGCCTACCATGCAAAAGGACGCACATGACTTCGTCCGAAAATGTGACAAATGCCAACTGCATGCAAACATTCTGCACTAGCCACATCACGAGTTGAGGGTAGTTATGAGCCCTTGGTCATTCATGAAGTGGGGCATTGACATTATTGGCTCCATGCCATGGGGGACCGGGAATCATTATTTTGAAATTCTAGCAATTGACTATTTCACTAAATAGGTTGAAGCAGAACCGCTGATGAGGATCACAGAGACTAACACCTCAAAGTTTATCTGGAAAAATATTATCTGCAGGTTTGGCATTCCATACTCTTTGTTCACTGACAACGCCAAGTAGTTCAAAAACAAGAAGGTTGATGATTTGTGTGACGATTTGGGCATTTGCAAGCTATTCTCTTCGCCACGCTATCCACAGGAGAATGGGCAGGTTGAACCAGTCAATAAGACTATAAAGACTACATTAAAGAAAAAGTTTGAATCAAAGAAGGGCACCTGGGTGGATGAACTTCCTCAAGTCCTGTGGGCAATCCGAACCACCCCACATACTGCCACTGGAGAAACCCTGTTTTCCATGGCATATGGGTCCAAGGCAGTATACCCAGTTGAAATTTAGGTGCCATCACCTCACCAAATCTACTTCGACGAAGCAGCTAATGATGAAGCCCAAAGAGCAAGTCTGGATTTCCTCCTTGAAAAGAGGAGCAACTCACAAATCGTGTTGGCGCGCTACCAGGAAAAATGGCCCGCTATTACAACAAGAAGGTAAAAAAGAGGTTCTTCAGAATAGGAGATCTGGTCTTAAAAAAGGTGCTCCCCTCAACGCAAAATCCGGGAGTATGGACTCTAGGACCTAACTGGGAAGGACCTTACAAAGTCACTGCCGAAGTGGTGCCAAAAACGTACAAGATAGAAGACTTATCCAGTGTACCCCTGGAACACTGATCATCTTCGTCGCTATTATCAATAAGGGAAACTTCCACTAGCTTACAGCGTATGTGTCCTGCTTTGTAAAATCTGTGAGATTAAAATTTATCTTATGAGAATTTGCATCGAGAAATATTTTCCTAACCAAATTTAGTGCCGATGCACCGCGTTAATTTCCACATTTCTCTCGAAGCAATAACAATCCCCTAACAAGGGACTTTGGATAATTCGCCTTAAACGAAATCACATCACAAACTTAACATATGAAAGGTCACCCATCATAAAAATGGAAGCGTTGTTATTTGTTAAAACTAAGAAAAACTCGTACAATACTTTTTTTTACAGGTAAGAGGAAACCGCAGTTCTCTTTTTACTAGAACAACGCATACAGGGACTCTTTTCGCTCAAAAGCACTTCGTCAAAACAGTACAGCTGAAACACATCGATCAATCAAACCTAACCAATAAACATAAATGTCTTAAATGGTTAAGTCTGAGGGACTTTCATACACCATTCAAAACCGCTCACGGCGAAACAATTACTCCACATTACAAAGCATTTATACAAGCCAAATTAAAAGAAAATAACGCAATAAAACCCAGTGAATTCTAGTAGTAAAAACATTGAATTAAGAAATTGTACTGACCATATGAATGAAGCATTACAGGTAGCAAAATGTTCAGCCCAGTCAAAATTCAAATACAAAAGAGAGGTTAAGAAGGATGTGCATTTTCAGTAGAACCATCACCAGAGGCACCTTGGGTTGAATCAGCAGGTCGACAACATGATCACTTTCCTCTACATCTTGTGGCTCGGATATAACACTTCAATCTTGTAGAGATCCAAGGATGGGAACTCCTCCTTTACGTCTCCCAGAACTATCCGTGCTCTAGTGTTGCCAAAAAACAATTGTATGGCCTCATACTCCGAAGTGTCCTCAAAGGTATCTTTGAAGTGTTGAATTCCACAAGCTACCTTGGCCTCAACATCCCACTCTAGGAAGGAGAGCCTCTCCTCTGCTCTTTTCAAAGCATCCTCTCCAGCCGACCTGGCCTATCTTTCCCTCTCCAGCTCATGAGTAAGTTCTGCAACCTTATCAACAAGGCTTCGCTTCTTTGCATTTGTTTTGTCAAGAGCCTCGGAGGTTATTGCTTAAGCCCAAATAGCCTCATCAAATATCATTGTATAGCTAGCAATATTGGCATCCGTTGCCTCTAAGTTCAATTTCAGCCTCTCGTTGTCATCCTTAAGGCGTTTCGTAATTAACTTCTCTTTCTAAAGAGATTTTTCGATTGCCTTTACAGAATTTCGAAGCTCAGGGGTCAACTTCACCATATTGTCAGCATTCTGGAGAGTGATCTCAACACTTTTCTTCTTTAGCTCCAGATCTATGACGGATGATTCGGCCCTATCTATTAGGGCGAAAGCCCTAGCCTTCATTGCCCAGGCCGCCTTCAATTTTTGGACTGGAGATATATTTGAGGAGTAAATTTCCCAACCCTCAGCCTATAATTGCTCCATCGCCTTAGCAGGAGGGGAAGGTGGAGAGTCTAAGATAGTGTGGTCCGGAGTGGCTTTCTTGGCTTGAAAGATGGCATTTGTGTGGCCAAGTTCAATAGCCACTTCTGGGGTTACCTCTTGATCCACCCCTGGAACCTTAACCATGTCCTCTTCATGTTTTGAGGAACCAAGGGCCTCGGAAAAAGGATCCGATCCTGAAATATCTCCTTTGCTTCCGGTGGGCACCATTAGCACGGGTAAATCAACCCCCTCCATTTCGGAAGTTTCAGCCACCCTCTTGCCTTTCCTTAGCCTCTTCAATGGAGGCACATCAGACTAATCCACCTCCACAACCTCTTCATTAGAAGACCCTTGAGTCAAAATCCTTTTGGATTTTTTCTCTTCCTTCTGCGTTGGCTTTCGCTCTTTTTCTAAAGCAGAGGCCTGCTTGCTACTGAGCTCCTTCTTCACCTCCAATAGCTGTTGGCCCATAGGTAGCAGAGCCGAAGGAGGAGGCAACACAGAGAGAGGTTTCACGAACTGCATAGTTGAGGCGTCAATTGCGCTCTTTATAGCCTCCACCTGGAAGCTACCACTTCCTGGCCTTAACGGAAGAGGAATCTTCTTCGCCAACAGGCCCTTATGGGAAACCTTTGGAAAATCCTTGGAACCTCTTCGGAATGTAAACATTAATTAGAAAGGAGCTTCTGATAATAATGCAAACAACATTAAGAGAGAAAGAGTTTACCCATATCTCGCATAAGCCCGTGCTTAACAAAGAGTTTCTTCTTCACTATCACTTCGGGGAAAGTAGCACGATGTGCAAAGAGCTTCTTCACCACGGCTAAATCCTCTTCGGGAAGAAGATGAGCCTATTGTTGGCATGTAGAATCACATGAGAGTTAGCAGTTAAGCCTTGAATAACACACACCAAATTACATCACACTTACATTCACACTAAAGATACAAAGACTTACGAGGGCAAGAGAGGGTCTGGGGAACTGTAATTTCAGGAGCGGAATCTAAAGGAGCGCACTGCTAGTCACCACCTATCCAAAAACCACTGAGACCTCCAATACTTCATGGAGGTTGGATGCCCCGTGATGATTGGGGGATACTGTCCCCTGGGTGTGAGATGGTACCAGTCCGGCACTTCAGCCTGAGTATCTTTCTCCCTTTTCTAGCCACATTCTTTAAAGTATAGAGAGTATCGATGATGTAAAGGGAGATGGGATAGTTCGGACTAACTTCCTGCCACACCAACCAGATGCCCACTAGTTGAGTCCAGAAGTTCGGAGCCACTTGGTAGGGGCATAAATTATAACTCTGGAGGAGGGCTCTGAAGAAGGGGTGAAGGGACAAGCTCATCCCACATTGGAAAGCATCAAGGAGCACTGCTAATTGACCTTCAGGAGGTGATCACGGCTGGCACGATGGGTTCTGATGTATTACCATGATTCCCTTAGGCAGCCGGTACGTTGAAGAAACCCCGGCTAAACCATTGGCTCTAACTCCAGTCTCTACCTAATGCATAGCCACAACTTCAAATTTGGATTTGGATCCACGTGGTACCCAGAGGCCTTATTCACAGTGTCCACCCATTCTTCCACTTGGGAGATTTCCTTCTCAGACATTCCCAACTCCTCTCTATGTGCCCTAAAGGGAGCCCTAACACCCAGTCCGGTTTCACCCACCCCGGAAGAAGAACCTAGAAGCTGCATCTCCCTTATTTCCTTACTCTTTTTGTCCCCACGCTCCTGCAAAGCTGCCTCTTCTTTTGCAGAAAGCTTGGCCATATAGTAACTCGGGAAATTTTTTTTACTATCATAATCTTCCAAACAAATTATGCTTGAAAACTTCATAACTCGCCCTTTTCTAAGGTCCTTGAAGTAACGGGAAGTAAAGGCCATGTTGGTTCTCAGGAAAACCCCCCTAATAGGATCCACTACAACTACCAACTCCCTTTGATTAAGTTCCAAAACTCCTTTTATTTTTCTTCCCCATGACCAGGCTTACCCTGAAAAGACGCAATAAAAAAAGAAGAAGAAATTTTTTGTAACACCCCAAGTTTAAGAGTCTAAAACCTAGGCGTGTCAAGTTCCATTCACATTAAACGCGGAATTTAAATCCTTTACACGACTAAAATGTTCATTTATCTATTATAAAATTTTAGAAAAATTTCGGCAGAGTCTCCTCTATAAATTGGACATAGCCAACCTGTAGAGGGACATCAAAAACCATTTAAAAATTTAAAACATCCATCACATCTCAATCACATTCATCATCGCCAAAACCAATTCATGCATTTCCCAAACTCCTCAATCATAAGATTTCTCAAAATATCAAACGACATTGACAAAAGAATTAAGAGAAAATTTAATCTCAATTGCGTCACCAATACGTAATCAAGACTAACTTCAACCAAACATTACCAATAACAATAGATGAAGGAATAAATTTAAACGACAACTTGAATCAATTTAACTTTATTAATTAAGGCGACGGTGGGTACTGTCAAAGTCAGCCACCAAGTGTTCTCCTCTGATCATCTAACTTTCATCACCTGAAATATTGGGGAGGGATTGGGGTGAGCTAAAGCTCAGTAAGTAAACTGTATGCATGAATGCATGCTTATGACATGAATGCTTTTCGAAATTCCGTTTATGTATCCCCATTTACATTACTTTCAAGAACTTTCAAGCTTTTCAACTTTCGTTCAACATTTCAAAACTTTCAATTCATTTCTATCGTGAGCTCACTTGATGTAACTTCTAGTCAATCAGCATACAGTGGGCAATTACTTATTTGGAACCAGATTAACATGCGCATTTCCACCGCAAAGCGGTTTAACATTCACTTTCCCACCGCAAAGCGGTGTAACATTCACTTTCCCACCGCAAAGCGGTGTAACATTTACTTTCCCACCGCAAAGCGGTGTAACATTACATTCGGGTACGCCGGTCCCCCGCGCCCCATTTCCCACTCGCACCTTTCATGACATAGAAGTACACCCATTCTTTCAAAAACTTGGGATACATACTTTTTTGACAAAAATTTGCACTTTGACACATTCCTTTCATGAAAACATTTGACTTTCTCATTTCGGTGCCAATGCATGCTTGATGATGCAATGACATGTAACGTGCATGCTTGAACATTCTTCTCAATAACATATGTTTTCCTAAAGTAAATGCAATTCATCAAGGCAAGTAATTTGCACGACAGTCATTTACACATAACTTTCACATTTACATTCGACTTTGATGCAAATAGGGGGGAGTTTACTTACATGATGTCCTTAATATTTACCGTTTTCTTGATTTGCAAGTGGAGGAGCCTCGACTGCCCGTGTCGTCAATGTACCAAAAGTCCTAATTATTTCCATTTGCCAAAATGAATAACTTTCAGTTCACAAACACATTCATTATTCACTTTAATACTAATCAAACATTAACCGAGATTAAAACTTCAATTTAACCTAAGTGTGACTTTACATAATAACCACAACACATAAAACCATTTATTACAAACTTTACCAACAAGCAATTAACTAATTTCTTAATTCTAATCAAATTCGAAAAATTAACCTAACCATTGGTCCATTGGTTAACAATTGGATTCATATATAAAGGTCTAAGAATTAACTAGTTAATATGACTAAAGCCATTTAGACCAATACATGAAAATTCTCAAATTTTTCAATTTACCCAGAATAACATAACCTTAATTAACTAACTCAAATTTTAACAGAGTATTTTCCAAAATTTTTAAATCTGAAAATTGTATTCATAATTCAACTTAACCAAATATTTAACTAAGTTACAAAATCATCAATACACCCACACACACATATACATATATATACACACACCACATACACATTGTCTAACATCTCAAATAAACAATTTAAAATTCGAAATCGAAACAAGTCTAAAATCTGAAAATTTGAAATATACAAATATACACATACATCAATATATACATACACATACATCAATATATACATACACAGAACTTACACCTACCTATAATCATGGTTAATTTTGAAAATTTAACAAAATTACAAATCTGAAATTATCTGCAACATATGAATTTATGCATATCAAGTGTATTCATACATTATCTACATAGAATTTATACATATATACATGTGTGTATCGAATTATGGGGGTGTGTGTGTGTGAAATCGCGTGGAACCGTGTGTGTGCGCGCGCGGGTGGTGTGTGTGCGTGAGGAGAAAAGGGAGAAGGGGGAAGACTACCGGTGGTGGTGGTGGTGATGGCCGGCGATTGAGGTCGCCGTCGCCTAGAGGGAGATCGCGGGTGAGGGTGGCGATGGAAGAGAGAACCGAGAGTGCGAGAGGGAGAGATCGCGAAGAGAGAGAGAGAGACGCGGCGTGAGAGAGAGGGGTATGAGAGTGTGAGGTTTCTTTTAGGTTAGGGTTAAGTGTTTAACTTTTGATAACTTGCAATTTAGTCCCTCAACTCTCAAATTGGTAATTTAGGTTCATAACTTTCAAATAAAATTCCAAAGTGTCACCAAACTTTTCCCCACTTCAATTTAATACAATAAAAATAGAAATTAGCATGCCTAGGCAATAAATTTAATTAATCACATAAATTGCACGTAAACTGTTAAAATAACAATTTATAAACTTTTAATTGGTACATTGATCGAGACGGGATCCAGTCCTTCCACTGCAAAATAATTCAAATAAAACCATAATAACCATAATATTAGTTAAATCATTCATACTGATATTAACATAAACTTTACGTGAAAATCAAGAAAGCATGTAAATCGAATGCGGTATTACATTTTTATTTTACTCGCAGGGACAAAGGAAATATTTCTTGAAAATTGGAGAATGAAGGCTTGATAAGTGTTATATTAACGTTTATTTTATATACTTATATCCTTGAATATGCCATAATGTGATTCTATCTAAGTATTATTAATGCATTTTATGTTTTATATTGTATAGGATCATAAAAGAAGAGAAAAGAAGAGAAAAGGACCAAATTGCACTAAAAACTGAAGTTTGGGGACTTAGGTGCAAATAAGGTTACGGTCGTAAGGAAATAAAGTCACGGCCGTAAAAGTATGATAAATCAAGAAGAAAATAAGCAGAAACACATTTACGGCCGTAAAGGAGGATTTACGGCCGTAACCTTCAAAGGGTGAAAAATGTGCAGAAACACAGTTACGGCCGTAAAGGGACATGTCACGGCCGTAACCTCAATTTAAGGAAAATATGCAGAAACCGTGTTACGGCCGTAAAGTAAAAGTCACGGCCGTAACTTTCCAGTCAAAAATTTCCTTATTTTAATTATTTCCATAATTTTGGGATTTCTTGAGCCCAAAGTTAGGGCACGAAATTGAGGCTATAAAAAGAGAATTTCATTACAAGAAAAAGAGACTTTTATTATTTTTGAAAGAGGCTACACATTGAGGAAAATTGAGAGAAAAATATAGAGCATTCTTTCGAGGTTTTCAAGCACAAGAATATCAACAACAATGGAATTCATGAAGCAACTTGAAGAATCTACCACAATCATGCTAGGCTAAATTCCATATCTTGTTCAAAGGGGAAGTTGTGTCAATTTAATTATGTTATTTTCTTTTCCTACAAATTAGTAGCGTGAATTTATTCCTTTATTTCAATTGTTGGATTATTATGTTTTGAATGTTTAATTGAGTTTATTTGATTAATAGTTTAATTTGGCCAATTGGATTATTGATCTTTGGATTCATGAATATGCTATGTTTAGATTCTTGATCCGTAATTGTCATTGAATCTTTACTTTAGTAGCAAATAAATCTCGTGCAGGTTTACTAATAATTCAACTTGGATTGATTAATTCGAGCTCGTGTAATTAACTATCCAATTCAATCTATTCTTCTAAATTTTCATACTAGGCGTGCATTAAATCCTAAGAGCTTGTTTAGGATTGTCCATGGCTAGAATTGGTTCGAAAGAGCTTATTTTGAATCAATACACATAAGGAAGAATTTAGATAATCAGAGCTTGTTGATTATTTATGATTGATAATTGAATTAGGGATAGAAACAGGTTACAAGGAAAGGTATAACATTAATTAAGGGCACAACCGAACCCGAGAACAAGATTTCTTCTCATATTAATTATCTAGTTATATTTTATTATTTATTTTATGCATAGTTTTCATTCAAGCAATTTCACACAACAAAACCCCCATTCCATTCTAATTGATCGGACAACTAAAATTAGTTTCCGCTCCTCGTGGGATCGACCCTTACTCTCACTACTACATTATTAATTAATATTTAACGAGTAAGGAATTATTTATTAGTTTGGTGCATTGCGACACGCATCAAGGCTCCCTAGCGAGGAGATGACGAGATAAAAAGTGTTCTTTGATGGAGGAGAAATGCCCATAATGAAGATTCATAAAAGGGAGTCACGAAGGTCTCTAGAGAAGATGTTGAAGGTATGATGAAATCGCAAAAGGAAGTGGGAGAAGAATGGGGAGGGGCCTTATAAAGGGTATGTGCCTCATTTATTGGTTGCAGAAATTTAGGTCAATCCCCACCTTCCACGTGTCCCACTTACCACTCAATTGAAGCGCCAAAACGGTAGGGATTCAAAAAGAATAAAACCGTTTGTATACCGATATTTCCCACACGCGCATAGCTGGAGGGAAACACATGGAACTCACAATACTTAAGTGCTCACCTATGAACGCATCTATTGGAACTAATTGGAATCCATAGTGGTTGTCTCTAATAAAATGTCCCCATGCATATAGTGCCCCTGCTAATGGCTGAGCCACTAGGTCGGCACACACTTGCTTCAGACATGGGATTATCCTATATCCTGGTTATTGCGAGCTGCTATGATAAATCTTTCCTCCTTGATGAGCTCATCTCTCATTCTTAGGAAAATATAGTTCGCACATGAATAATCCAACCATATTTGAGGGACTAAAGTTACTGTCATGCCTAAAAATGAGTTGACATGTCACCAATGGGGGCCCCGCATGGGCCTCGTTGGCTGCCAGCAGTGCTTAAAAAACCATGCAGGAGGATGTATTAGCCAAAGCCCAGGTAGCCGAACTATGTAAATCCGAACTGGTGACATTCGAAGTACATGGTTATGGTCAGCAATAGGACTTGATAGAACATCAGAGATATTTTGCTGTTTCACAAGTGGAAGACAGATGGGACCACATCTTTATTGTGGATGTGATTGTAGCCACAGTCCTATGATAGGGTGTAATGATTATGACCAACTAAATGGTTAACCTGACCAACGGCTAGGGAGAAGCCATGTAAAGCTTAACACGTATCGCGATCTAAGAAGATAGCTCTAGCCATAAATAGACCACATTTGCCTCCAAGAAAAATGTTAGAAACTCAATACTAAAACTTGATATATTAACTCTCACTCCCTTTTCTCTCTTTTATACACTTATATCTCCCGCACCCAAATTATTTTTACTTGAAATGAGAACTGACTTAGGTATTGAAGTGCAAATGGGAGCCACCTCGACATCTATTGCATACTGATTATTTGTCATAGTGCGCAGGTGGTCCACGTATTCAAGAGGGAAGAGTTCAAATGTGTTGGTCCAAGGTCCTACTAGATTTTATGGTCAACAATAGCAAATAAGCTTTGTTTATGTCTGCATCCTGTGTGACATTGGACCTAAATGACCTTACGCCACCATAAGTATGTTTTCATCCGACAAACTGATGTAGACGCAAAGTTTAAGCAACCGTTCCTTAGCCTCTATAAGAGCTCAGCCTTGGAAAATAAGGCCAAATGAGAGGTGGTTAAGCACTCATTTGCTCCCCACTGCAGCAACATGGCCTTGATTGTGGCCAAAGGCATTGCTACTACAATTTCACGAATTTGGAGATTTCAAGCTCCATGCGGCACTTAGCTCTTCAATCCTCCCATGGATATTAGCTAAGTCAGCCTCGCTCCTTGACCAAACACTCCCCAAGTGCTTACAAATAAATAGTAAAGAAAGCTGGCAAATGATATTTTTAATACACTATTTGTATTAAAACTCTCCATTATTACAATACTTGACCAACACTTGGGACTCTCTTCCACAATTGCTTTATACAAGCTCTCAAGCTCTCTCTATAAGCTAGCCACTCCAAATCCTTGGATGGTTACAAATGAAGACCACTACCCCTATTTATACTACCATCAATCCATCTTCTAGATAATTCTACAATAATATCTATTACCTAGAAAATTCTACACATATCTATACAAATATCTATACAAAGATTCATCATGAAAGACCTAGATTATTCCTACTTCTACACACTTGTAGAACATTCTAGACTTCCCTTTTCTTTGAGAATTATCTTCAACCTTCTAGAAAGATCTTTTTAGTCTCTTCCATTAAGTCTTCCAGATCTAGCTAGTTCCACCATATTCTGCAATCTTTCGGAACCTTCTAGAAACCTCAACTATCCATCTTTCGTAAAATGGGCAACCCGCCCATTTCGTGCATCCTTGCCCGCACATCTTAGAAAATTATAATGTTTCTTCAATGGATCACGTACGGGCCATGACAACCAGCACCCTTACTTTTCTCTATATAAGATATACACAAAATCATGTCTATTTATCTTCTTTAAGAAAAAAATTCATTTCTATAATCACCAAAAATATACTTTCAAGTGCTTCCACCCTTCCCCTTCCCCTTCCCCTTCCCGTAGCTAGCATTCTATTATGTTGCTGAGTCTTTAGAATAAGATAGAGGCTTTCGGCTCTTGCTATTGAATAAAATCTATTGTAGGGTTTGATCATTGACAAGCATTATGGTCAATAAATTTGTGGAAAATGAAGCTATCAACGTAAAATACATTGATCTACTAACGGTGAATGATCAGCTCTAAAAGAATATATAAACTACACAATAATTCATTAATTTATCTAGGACTTTCCTGAAAGATACATAAACTGCACAACAAATCATAGTTTATTAGAAACAAAATGTGTACTCTGCATTTGAACATAAATAAAAAGCTCTTTATGCTGACCCAATGAAAAAAAAAGGAAAAAGAATTATCACATGTATTTATCAAACTGAGAAATGTAAATCACTAAAAAGTTCTTGTTACTGGATTGTTAAACTTAATAACCCAAAATATGTAGAATTCTAGAATGTCATTAATAACATCAGCAGAAGCCACATTAATTCTGTAAACAACAAGAAAGTAAATTTCAACTTGTTGATATTTTGATGCACATAAAAAATAAAAAAAAATATAGCACACTATTGTAAGCAAAACTGACAAAAAATCACAAATTTTTTTGGACATGTATTGGGGATAAATAATATCATAAACCATAAAAATATTCAAGAAAAATCAAACCATCGATCATTGCACACCCTGCTTCTACTCAAAATTTCCATCTTATTATTCTCTCCCCTCCCCTCGCAAAATTGACTGTTAGCTTTTGTGATCATATGTTGAATTGTATTCAATGGGGAACAAAGAAATTATATGTCAAGTGAAGTGGTTTTTAGAAGAATATAATAATTAAAGTTGATTACGTCGGATTACTTCATTTCCCCAATCCTTCGATGCCCTTTTAAGAACAGAAGAGATGTAATGTTTTGTCTAACATTGCTTTAATTTTTTTTATTTGACGTCTTTCAAATATTTTAATCTTATTAAATAAATTAATGTCAGGAAGTTTTAATTTCATTTTCTTAATCATTACTTTATTTGCTTCACATAATCATTACTCTATTTGACTCACAGGTTTTGTGAAACATTTTGAGTTGGGGTATTTTTTGGATTCATTGAAGTCATTTTAACCGATGAAAAATGAAGTTTTCATAATTTTAAGTGCTTAAATTAACATTTATGATGTCATTATATATCAATTTGGAACCAATGTTTTGAAACCCGACCCGGGCATCGACCCAGAAAAGAGAAAGGGTCAGGGATCAGTGGGTCGACCCGGGGTCGACCCATTATATTAAATAAAATTATTAAAAAAATGAAAAATCAGACAATATTAATTAGAAGCAATAATATTTTATTTTTTAGATTTTTTAATATTATTTTAAATTATTTATAATTATTCTACTATAATTTATTTAAAAACTTTAAATATTAATTTTTTTAAAACATTTAACCCATAAATAATGATTCTATAATTATTAAGCTAACAATAAAATACAAATATTTGGAGAATTGAAAATATAAAAGAGAGTAAATATAAAAAAATTAATTTTTAAAATGGAGGGGGATTTTTTTTAAAATAATAATAATAATAATAATTGTTATAAATATTATATTATTTAGTGAATGACATTCATACTCCTGTAACCCTAGGGATAATTACTTTGTATATCACTTTCTTCCCCTATATATATGGGGCTCTAATTCTTAATGAAATACAAGTTTATTTGCCTCTTTATTTTCTTCTCTCTTTCTCTCTATTTCATAACACGTTATCAGCACGATTCTCTAAAATTATTAGAAGGTAATTTTTTTAGCATAATCATCTATCATGTGTGTCAAAATTAATTTGATTACATGTGAATTCTTTGAAATATTCTGAATCAGTTTTGAAGTTTCTAAATTTTTTCTAGATTGTTTTCCGATATTAATTAGAAGAAACGAAACTGATCATTTTTTTTCTCTTCAATTCAAATATGTTCAAATTAATTGCAGAAACTTGTTTCAATTGCTCGTTCAATTCAATGACAAATCTTTGACCTTTCAATTATTTCCAAATCTATTCCGTTCAGCATTAAACAATTATGAATTCAAATTGATAGCTCTGAATAGTTTTAAATATATGTCTTTAATCTATATAATATTATCTTTGTTGTTGAATTTTCATTTTTTTATATTTAAATTACGTTGTTGCTCCTGAAGTAGCGCAACTGTATAATTAATATTCCAGAAGAATATTAATATGACTATCATGAATAATTTGTTGTTACTCCTGAAGTAGCGCAACTGTATAATTAATATTCCAGAAGAATATTAATATGGCTATCATGAATAATTTGTTGTTGCTCCTGAAGTAGCACAACCGTGTATAATTAATATTCCAGAAGAATATTAATATGACTATGTTTAATTTATATATTATAATTGTTGTTGCCTTTTTTTTATCATTTAAATTAGTAGTTCATTACGTTATTGCTCCTGAAGTAGCGCAACTGTATAATTAATATTCCAGAAGAATATTAATATGTGTGTTTAATTTATTATTGTTGAATTTTTTTTTCATTACGTTGTTGCTCCTGAAGTAGCGCAACTGTATAATTAATATTCCAGAAGAATATTAATATGACTATCATGAATAATTTGTTGTTGCTCCTGAAGTAGCATAACTGTATATAATTAATATTTCAGAAGAATATTAATATGACTATCATGAATAATTTGTTGTTGCTCCTGAAGTAGCGCAACTGTATAATTAATATTCCAGAAGAATATTAATATGACTATCATGAATAATTTGTTGTTGCTCCTAAAGTAGCACAACTGTATATAATTAATATTCCAGAAGAATATTAATATGACTATCATGAATAGTTTGTTGTTACTCCTGAAGTAGCACAACTTTATAATATTCAAGAAAGATTATTATTTGCTCCAGAAGAGTATAAATTATAATTGTCAATATTCCAGAAGAATATTTGACCTATTATTGAAGAAATAATAGAAAAATACAACATGCTCCCGAAGTAGCATATATATCGAAGAATATGTCATAATGTTTATCCCTGAAGGAAAACATACAACTTATGTGATGTTGATGATCTGATTTATTATTATGTGGTTTAATCACATTCTTCGAAATTAATTGTATTTTTTTTATTTATTGTGTAGTTATACAAATGGCCAACATCACTGAACTCGAGTTTGTTGCACTCGACATATCTGGCAAAAATTGAGAATATTGATTAGTTTAATTTTCAGTATCTGAATTGTTCTTTTTCTTTAAAAGTTAGTATGAATTATGTTTTTACTTATTTTTTTGAAGTTAGAGACATTTACATTATTAAGCATTTTTAGTTGATTAAAAATGTCGCTAAATTTCTTTTTATGAAATCAAAGTTTTAGAATATTTATTTTGTTTTGTTTATAAATTCAGGATGAATGATCAGGATATCTGTTTAGTCGATAGTGCAACTACACATATTATTCTTCAAGATAAAAAGTATTTCTTGAACTTAACATTATCAGAGAATAATGTTAATACAATATCAGGTGCATCAAAAATCGTTGAAGGCTCCGGAAGAGCTTGTATTATTTTATCAAATAATACAAAATTATATATTGACGATGCACTTTATTCTAGCAAATCCAGAAGAAATTTGCTTAGTTTTAAAGATATTCGCTGCAATGGATATCACATTGAGACGATGCATGAAAATAATGCAGAATATCTTTGCATAACTTCTTTTATATCTGGCCAGAAGCAGATAAAAGAAAAACTTCCGGCACTCCCTTGTGGCATGTATTGTACATCAATAAAGATGATTGAATCAAATATTATCACGAACCAGAAGTTCGCTGATCCAAAAAGTTTTATACTTTGGCATGATAGACTTGGACATCCAGGAACAATAATGATGCGCCGAATAATTAACAACTCACATGGACACCCACTAAAGAACCAGAAGATTCTTTTACCTAATGATTATCCATGTGCTGCATGTTCACAAGGCAAGTTGGTCATTAGACCTTCAACTACAAAAGTCAACATTGAATCTCCAACTTTCTTGGAAAGAATTCATGGAGATATATGTGGGCCAATACACCCACCATGTGGACCATTTCGGTATTTTATGGTTTTAATTGATTCATCTACTAGATGGTCCCATGTTTGCCTACTTTCCACTAGAAATGTAGCCTTTGCTAGACTACTTGCTCAAATTATAAAATTACGAGCTCAATTCCCTGATTATTCAATCAAGAAAATTCGTCTTGATAATGCTGGTGAGTTTAGATCACAGACATTCAATGATTATTGTATGTCAATTGGAATTGAGGTTGAACATTCGGTTGCTCATGTCCATACACAAAATGGATTAGCTGAGTCGTTTATCAAACGTCTACAATTAATTGCTAGACCATTACTCATGAAAACAAAACTTCCAACTTCTGTTTGGGGTCATGCCATATTACATGCTGCATCATTGGTTCGTTTAAGACCAACTGCGTATTATCAATATTCTCCTTTGCAACTTGCAATTGGTCATGAGCCTAATATTTCTCACTTACGAGTTTTTGGTTGTGCCGTCCAAGTCCCAATTTCACCCCCACAACGTACCAAAATGGGTCCCCAACGAAGACTTGGAATTTATGTTGGTTTTGATTGTGACGACCCGAATTCTCGACCATTCGAGTGCCACTAAAAGTGACTCATATCATATTATCTAGACTTAAATAGTAATGTAAAATTATTTAAAAAGAATAATTAGAATCCCATAATTTAATTTGTGAATAAAAATAGAACATAATTTTCTTACATAAAGTTCAACATAATTATCTCATCAATCTTAACCACTTTTGCCACTTCCATGTTGACCGCCTCGAACCTTCAATTATCTGAAAATGGTAAATATCGTGGAGTGAGATTTATAAAATCCCAGTAAGTATACCAAGCATAATTTTCTTTTGAAAGCATATAGATCATTTTCATCATAACATAGGATATGATCGAAATCCTCATAAACAAAGAGAGACACAAGAATTTTACCGAACTTTTATGGCAAGAATTCTTATGTGTAGCGCTACTAAACTCCGGTCCCCTTAGCATAATCATAAACATATCATATGAGACCCATAGCAATCTTGTGAGATTGATTTCATAGCAATGATCCAAACATTTTCGTAAAAACATAAGGTATATTTACTTTTCATAAAAACATACTTACTTTTCTTAAAAACATAATGTATTTTACTTTTCATAAAAACATACTTACTTTTCTTAAAAACATAATGTATTTTACTTTTCATAAAAACATACTTACTTTTCTTAAAAACATAAGGTGTATTTACCTTTCATAAAAACATACTTACTTTTCATAAAAACATAAGGTAATACCTTTCATAAAAACATACTTACTTTTCATAAAAACATTAGGTATATTTACCTTTCATAAAAACATACTTACTTTTCATAAAAACATAAGATATACTTACCTTTTAAAAGATTAAAATGAAGTGTAGTAGTAAATGGACCAAAACTTTCTTGACCACCTTGAATTTCTCTTACTTGTGGATTTTGTCAAGAGATTGGAAATAAGTGTATATGTGTAGAGTTGTGTGTAAAAGAGATGGGTTTAAATAGATGTATAAAGTTGGCATATTGTAAACATAATCATTCAATTCTATTAATTTTAACACATCATTTTCTTAAAGTAAAGCACCATTCATATACTTTTCCATATTTATACAAATAATATGCTCTTCATGATTATATATAATGGAGTCTATCAATCATTCATATACTTTTCCATATTTATACAATTATTATGCTCTTCATGATTATATATAATGGAGTATATAAATCATTCATATACTTTTCCATATTTATACAAATATTATGCTCTTCATGATTATATATAATGGAGTATATAATTAATTCATATACTTTTCCATATTTATACAAATATTATGCTCTTCATGATTACATATAATGGAGTCTTATCAATCATTCATATACTTTTCCATATTTATACAAATATTATGCTCTTCATGATTATATATAATGGAGTATATAATTAATTCATATACTTTTCCATATTTATACAAATATTATGCTCTTCATGATTACATATAATGGAGTCTATCAACCATTCATATACTTTTCCATATTTATTAAATTAAGATTCTCATAATTATTATATATAATGGAACCTCTCATGCTTGCATATATTTTCTTAATTTCAATAATAAAAATAATTTTTGTATAAATAAATATTGGGATAACATTGAATTAAGTACTTGGACTTAATATACTTTAAATCAAGAGAATGGAGATATTTTTTAGAAATTCGGAATTTAATTTAAAATCGAACGATCTCGATTATTTCTTGACTTGGCTATACGAATACGTTGCGGCGTTACTTAATAAAAATGGGTGAAATAGTAGCGACACGATTTTCTATTAAAATAATTATTAATCGCGTAAAAATTCTTGGTCGCTACAAACTTACCCCCTTAAAATAATTTCGTCCTCGAAATTAAACTTACTTGATCTTATGATTTCTGAACACTTAATCAGAATCTCTTCTCTTCTTTCTCTTAGTAATCTCATCATTATAATATCTAACCCACTGGACTTTTACTAAATGCATCTCTTTGTTTTCTTAAGAACATGTATTTTTCTTATCAATAATAGACATATGTGTCTACTCATAAATTCTAACTCAAAATGAAAATTTCCAATCGTATGTGATATTTCATCATATCTTGTAGTACTAATGTAACCTGTCACTTATCATCGTATCATGTAACCTCAAATATTCGTATTAATATCTCTAAAATTTCAATAAATCTTTACTAACATATCATACCATAATAATTTGTCATTTCTTCTTATCACCAAATATCCCAAAATAATTAAAACGATTACCTGAATATTCTCTATGTAATATACCCAAACATGTTATTCACATATCAACATAATCATCAGTTTATCTTTCCAATATTTGTAACCCAAAATTTCTGCAAAATGCAATAAACAAATATCTCCCAAATAATTAAAATTCTTAACTCAAATATCATAACATTTCCCGTAAGGTATTCCTTTCACTTGCACAAACTTATTAATCCTGATTCAATACAGTCCTTATTTCACTTTCACGTATCCCCGTATTATTTCTATACCTTGATTATTATATCAAAATATCAGTACCCAAAAATCCAAGAAAATATTCCATATCTCAAATCCCGTCATCATCAAATCTTCCTTTTATCAAGAAAGTAAACGGCGCATAAACTCTTGTTCCCTCTTTTCCATTATTCTATTCCGCGCTTTCTTGCTGGAATCAATATCACGTGGATTCCCTCCGATCCTTAATGCTTTTAAATAGTTCATGCTGGGAAGAGGTTAGATCCATCAAAAACATGGATATCATTCTTACAAACATTCGCAAGTATTATTCCAGTCTTCCAATGAATGATCTGAGGAAAATTTATCGAATAAGACTCGAAAGATTGAGGTTGCTGATGGCTCATGGTGTTTCAGAAGATGTTCGCTGGTTGATCGAAGCAAAGGTTCGACTATCTGGTGAATTACCTATGACATTTCCAAAGCACATGCCTGGTTTAGGAAAAAGCACCTTCGCAAAGAAACGAAGAGCAAAAAGGCTGAATGGTTGCTACAAATGTGCTCGTTGGAACTGTGATACTCGTTGCAAAACAGTAGGATATTATTCTACTAATCGGGATGATAAAATCAAATTCATAAAGGGTGGACTGAGTAAGGAGTCTTTGGATGATATTCGACTGACTCTTGAGACGCACCCAAGTGGTTATGTGCAACGTGAACTTCTCTCCTTATACGCTCAGTTTAACGAGGACAAAAATCGTTATAGTCTCCAAAATATAATAGGAAAAGATCCTGTTTGCCAGTCTGTTTTACAAAATGAGGCTTCTGGCAGTTCAACAATGATATAAGGTAAATCTCTTGATACACATTTAAAATATTTTGCTGTTTTCTTTCACGCGTTTTGGAAATAAAATATATTTTCCTTTCTCGAGTTTTGATAAAGCTGGAAATAAATCACCGAAAGGTGATATCTTTGGTAAAACAGTCAAGAGTTGGCCGATTTTGTCAAAAGTAAATCTTTACTTTTTCATAATCAATCAAAAACAGTAAATTTTTCCGGCTTTAAATAGCCAAACATATTTCATAGTTCAGGCATCCCAAAATCACATCTTCTTCGTAAGTTTTCTCTTCTATACTATCAAAGATGGAAGCACCAAAACTTCGACAGATCAAAACTATTTGTGTATTTTGTGGATCAAAAGTGGGGAAAGGCTTCAGTTATCTAGAAGCGGCCGTAGATCTTGGAAAGAAATTGGGGGAAAAAGGTATCACTCTTGTGTATGGGGGTGGTAGCAGTGGTCTAATGGGTTGTGTTTCCCAATCTGCTCTTGCAGAGAAATCAAAAGTAATCGGTGTCATACCTGTCCCTTTGGTAGATGTTGCAGGCAAAACACGAGGGCATGAAGTTCAAACCTTATCCATCCATGAACGCATAACTTGTATGCTATATGGTTCTGATGCCTTTATAGCCCTGCCCGGAGGTTTTGGTACCTTAGAAGAAATCTTTAACATTACCTCGTGGGCTCAACTAGATCTCCATACTAAGCCTATTGGGCTTCTGAATGTTAACAATTTCTTTGATGGCTTGTTAAGCTTTCTTGATTATGCTGTGGAACAGGGATTCATCTCTCCATTTTCCAGAAGGCTCCTTATTTCTGCTCCTACTATTGATGAACTACTGGATAAGCTGCAGTCATATATCTCAATACAAGATCCAGCAGGGGTTAAGATAGATTGGTCGCAAGGAAGGGGAATCAAGCGAAAATGGAGTCCGGTTAATGTAAACTTAACTTTATGAATCTTAGAATAGGTGGGGGTAGAGTACGGAGTATTCTTACTCTCGAGACACCCCTCTAATTTCCTAGGATTTTCCTTAATGTTTAAATCTTGTGTGTACCTCAAAGGTTCCAGGTGGTAGATTACGGAGTATTCTTACTCTCGAAACACACCTCTTTGAAGGTTTCTTTATTTCCTCAAAAGGTCAGAGGTGGTAGGATACGGCTACTCCGGAAACACATCTCTCAATTTGAGGAATTTCCCATGTTGCTTTCTTTTGATTTTGCGTGTTTCATGTATTTCTTTCCAATGTGACTCTTGTGTGTTCTCCTTACGAGAAAATAATAAATATCTCTGTTATCATCTACTAAATCTCGTTTGTGATGTAAATGAATTTGCATGTCTAACCTCAATTCTCTTAGTGATTGCATACCATACTATGCTCTTAATTCCAAACGATAAAATTCTAAGCAGAGTTTCCTTTGAAATTTGGACTTATTCAAACCGTAAGCATACTTCATAACTCACAATAATAAATAATTCCACATTTGATCACAACGATCTAAAAATTGACCACAATTTCATCAAACTTCAATATCATAAAAAAATATTCCAGAAAATCAATTCATAATTCCTCAACATAGAAATTTCAAATCATAGTCGTCAATATCACAATATCACTTCCTTCAATACCTTAATTGGCTCAAAAGATTACTCATACTTATATTTATAAGTCATAAATCATATTCCCAAAATTTAATCACAAGGCCAAAGTTCATAATAAATTTCTCTTCAATATAGAGGCATAATTCACTTACTCAACATAATATCCATTACTTAATTCCCAATAACCAAATCTTTAAATCTCTAACTTCATAATGCTTCTCATAAAAGTCTCATTAAAATCATATCACTTATAATCTTAACATCTCATAAAAATTCATAAAATTGGCTCGCTATTTCTCATTAAATCTAAATGATAGATAATCTGAACATATTTCTAATCATTTCTGTTGACTTCTCATACTTAATGCCATGTCTAAAATCAATTATGCAAAGTCCATTTAAGGTTCATCATTTCTAAACTCAAGGACAACAATTATTTTGAAAATCATTCTTAAGTCATATTATTCCCATTATGCTCAACACCCGTTCTCTTTCTTTCTTTTCTTTCCGAATTTTTTTTTTTTTTCAGAATTGAAACTTGAAGAGTGGTACCAATAATCATCCACAGTTTTTCCTTGCTTTTAAGCAAAGGTAGTGATAAAGGGATAAATTATTGAACCGAAAATTGAAACTTGAAGAGGAAGTACTAATAACCATCCACAGTTTTTCCCTTGTTTTTACACAAAGGTAGTGATAAAGGGATAAATTATTGTACGAATTCATTATTAATTTTGTTTGTTTAATATATTATTCCATATATTTTGGGCAAAAGTTACAACCCAACTTAATTTCTAATTGAGTCAATCTTACTAAGCTTAATATGCACCAAAATTCATATAAATATCCTCTCTGTCTCATGATTCTACATTGAAAAGAATAAAAAAATTGAGTCTTCTATCAATTTATATCATACTTGACATGTATATTATGTGTAACACATAAAGATTCATAACATATGAATATTTCATACTTAACATGCTTCAATATAATCATAAATGCCATGTAATTGCTATTATACATAACATACCTGGTTCGAGGAGTCAAAACGTGGAAGGTGGCGTAGCGTATTGATGAGTTAAAATTTTCATAATTAAATAATGGTCTATTTCTTAGAAAAAATTCATTAACCATTTTTGAATCTTTACATGAGATTTGGCCCAATTGATACACTATCAATACATGTAGTAATTTACTTAGCCCAATTAAAATTTTCATACATGATTGAGCCCAATTTAATATAATACCAAATAAAATAATTTGGTTATTCAAAATAAAATTTGCATAAATGATTAGACCAAAATCTGATTCATAATAACAATTTGCTAATGATTTACTTAAATAATAATTTAGACAACTAAGAAAATTTTTCAAATACATAAAGTTAGGTCTAAAGTGATAAGAGACTTAAAAGTATATCCATTCATATTTCTCCATCACGACAAAATCAATAGTTAATTTTTTTTTTTTTTTTTGAATAGTAAACGCACTGTTCACCGAACACAAATTTTTTTTAAATGATGAACAGTGACCGTCACGAGTACTATTCATGTGAACAGTGTCCCGGTTACTGTTCACCGAACAGTAACCTACTGCTTTACTGTACATGCATAAACATTTTTTTTCCAAGAGATGTAAAATATGAAGAAAATTAATTACTTTAACTGAAATTAAAAATAGATTAATTGCAATTTCTTGTAGAAATATTTTGAAATGATTTAAGGAGTCTACAGAAAAGTATAACTTGCTCTGATACCAACTGTGACGACCCGAATTCTCGACCATTCGAGTGCCACTAAAAGTGACTCATATCATATTATCTAGACTTAAATAGTAATGTAAAATTATTTAAAAAGAATAATTAGAATCCCATAATTTAATTTGTGAATAAAAATAGAACATAATTTTCTTACATAAAGTTCAACGTAATTATCTCATCAATCTTAACCACTTTTGCCACTTCCATGTTGACCGCCTCGAACCTTCAATTATCTGAAAATGGTAAATATCGTGGAGTGAGATTTATAAAATCCCAGTAAGTATACCAAGCATAATTTTCTTTTGAAAGCATATAGATCATTTTCATCATAACATAGGATATGATCGAAATCCTCATAAACAAAGAGAGACACAAGAATTTTACCGAACTTTTATGGCAAGAATTCTTATGTGTAGCGCTACTAAACTCCGGTCCCCTTAGCATAATCATAAACATATCATATGAGACCCATAGCAATCTTGTGAGATTGATTTCATAGCAATGATCCAAACATTTTCGTAAAAACATAAGGTATATTTACTTTTCATAAAAACATACTTACTTTTCTTAAAAACATAATGTATTTTACTTTTCATAAAAACATACTTACTTTTCTTAAAAACATAATGTATTTTACTTTTCATAAAAACATACTTACTTTTCTTAAAAACATAAGGTGTATTTACCTTTCATAAAAACATACTTACTTTTCATAAAAACATAAGGTAATACCTTTCATAAAAACATACTTACTTTTCATAAAAACATAAGGTATATTTACCTTTCATAAAAACATACTTACTTTTCATAAAAACATAAGATATACTTACCTTTTAAAAGATTAAAATGAAGTGTAGTAGTAAATGGACCAAAACTTTCTTGACCACCTTGAATTTCTCTTACTTGTGGATTTTGTCAAGAGATTGGAAATAAGTGTATATGTGTAGAGTTGTGTGTAAAAGAGATGGGTTTAAATAGATGTATAAAATTGGCATATTGTAAACATAATCATTCAATTCTATTAATTTTAACACATCATTTTCTTAAAGTAAAACACCATTCATATACTTTTCCATATTTATACAAATAATATGCTCTTCATGATTATATATAATGGAGTCTATCAATCATTTATATACTTTTCCATATTTATACAATTATTATGCTCTTCATGATTATATATAATGGAGTATATAAATCATTCATATACTTTTCCATATTTATACAAATATTATGCTCTTCATGATTATATATAATGGAGTATATAATTAATTCATATACTTTTCCATATTTATACAAATATTATGCTCTTCATGATTACATATAATGGAGTCTTATCAATCATTCATATACTTTTCCATATTTATACAAATATTATGCTCTTCATGATTATATATAATGGAGTATATAATTAATTCATATACTTTTCCATATTTATACAAATATTATGCTCTTCATGATTACATATAATGGAGTCTATCAACCATTCATATACTTTTCCATATTTATTAAATTAAGATTCTCATAATTATTATATATAATGGAACCTCTCATGCTTGCATATATTTTCTTAATTTCAATAATAAAAATAATTTTTGTATAAATAAATATTGGGATTATATTGAATCAAGTACTTGGACTTAATATACTTTAAATCAAGAGAATGGAGATATTTTTTAGAAATTCGGAATTTAATTTAAAATCGAACGATCTCGATTATTTCTTGACTTGGCTATACGAATACGTCGCGGCGTTACTTAATAAAAATGGGTGAAATAGTAGCGACACGATTTTCTATTAAAATAATTATTAATCGCGTAAAAATTCTTGGTCGCTACATTGATTCACCATCAATAATAAGGTATCTTGAACCTTTAACGGGTGATGTATTCACTGCACGTTTTGCAGATTGTCATTTTGACGAAATGACTTTCCCAACCTTGGGAGGAACAAAACTACATCCTGAAAAATATGGTAAAATTTCATGGAATGAAACAACTTTGTCTCACTTTGATCCCCGCAACAATCAATGTGAGCAAGAAGTTGGAAAAATCATTCACTTGCAAAGAGTTGCAAATCAATTACCGGATGTATTTGTTGACACGAGAAAAGTGACAAAGTCACATATACCAGCAGAAAATATCCCTGCACAAATAGATGTCCCTGAAGGACAATCTGCTATAGCAAATGAATCTCAAATACGCCAGAAGCGTGGTCGACCAGTTGGTGCTAAAGACTCTGTATCTCGAAAAAGAAAAGTACAAGAGAAAAACCAACCAAAAACTTCAGCAGAAGTAGTATTTGAAAAGATTGATCAATCGGATATTGAGAATATGGATCAATCGGATATTGAGAATATGGTTCCTGCAGAACCACAAGTTTCCGAAAATAATGAGATTTCAATAAACTATTCAGTATCTCATAAACTATGGGAAAGGAATACTATTGTCATAGATGACATTTTCGCCTTTAATGTGGCTCTTGAAATAATGAAAGATGAGGATCTTGAACCACTGTCTGTGAAAGAATGTCAGCATAGAAATGATTGGCCAAAATGGAAAGAAGCCATACAGGCGGAGTTAAATTCCTTAGAGAAACGAAAAGTATTCGGACCTGTAGTTCGAACACCTGAAAATGTAATCCCTGTAGGATACAAATGGGTTTTTGTAAGGAAAATGAATGAAAATAATGAGATTACAAGATACAAAGCTCGACTTGTAGCTCAAGGTTTCTCTCAAAGACCAGGAATTGATTATAAGGAAACGTATTCTCCCGTAATGGATACTATCACTTTTAGATTCTTAATTAGTTTGGCTGTGTCACAAAGGCTTGATATGCGCCTTATGGATGTAGTAACTGCCTATCTATATGGTTCACTTGATAGTGACATATACATGAAAGTCCCTGAAGGACTCAAAATTCCAGAAGCAAATAATACATGCCCGAGAACTATGTTCTCTATTAAATTGCAAAGATCATTATATGGATTGAAACAATCCGGACGCATGTGGTATAATCGTCTTAGCGAATATTTGTTGAAGGAGGATTATAAAAATGATGACATTTGTCCCTGTGTTTTCATAAAGAAAACAAATAGTGGATTTGCAATTATTGCAGTATATGTGGATGATTTAAATCTGATTGGAACTCCTGAAGAGCTCAATAAAACTGCAGATTATTTAAAGAATGAATTTGAGATGAAAGATTTGGGAAAAACTAAGTTTTGTCTTGGGTTGCAAATTGAACATTTCCCAGAAGGATTATTTGTTCATCAATCTTCTTATACAGAAAAAGTTTTAAATCATTTTTATATGGACAAAGCACATCCATTGGCATCCCCTATGGTTGTTCGATCACTTGATGTGAAAATAGATCCATTTCGTCCACCTGAAGATGGAGAAAAAATTCTTGGTCCTGAAGTACCATATCTTAGTGTAATTGGAGCGCTAACATATCTTGCAAATTGTACTCGACCGACATAGCTTTTTCTGTAAATCTCCTTGCAAGATATAGCTCTACACCAACTCAAAGACATTGGAATGGTGTTAAACACATTTTTCGATACCTAAAGGGTACTATTGATATGGGATTATTTTATTCTCAAAAATTGGGATCTTCTTTAGTGGGATATGCAGATGCAGGTTATCTCTCTGATCCACATAAAGCTAAATCGCAAACATGATATGTGTTTACACGTGGAGGAACAGCTATATCATGGAGATTCGTGAAGCAAACCTTGACAGCAACATCTTCAAATCATTCAGAAATTATTGCAATCCACGAGGCAAGTCGAGAATGTGTATGGTTGAGGAACATGACCCATCATATCCAAGCATCATGCGGATTAACTTCAACTAGAGACAGCCCAACAATTTTGTATGAAGACAATGCAGCTTGTATTGCACAACTCAAAGGAGGCTTCATCAAAGGAGACAGAACAAAGCATATCTCTCCAAAATTCTTCTACACGCATGAGCTTCAGAAAACTGGGGATATTAATGTTCAACAAATTCGCTCGAGTGACAATGTAGCTGATTTATTTACAAAGGCATTGCCAACATCCACATTCAAGAAAATGGTTCATGAGATTGGAATGCGTCGACTCAAAGATTTACAGTGATCAGTATCAGGGGGAGTAGCTGTACTCTTTTTCCTTCGCCCAAGTTTTGTCCCACTGGGTTTTCTTGGCAAGGTTTTGACGAGGCAACATTTATTGTAATACTCCAAAATAACTGTACTATTTTTCCTTCGTTTGATTTTTTTTCCATTGGGTTTTTATCAAACAAGGTTTTAACGAGGCAGATATTTTGTAATATGTCATTCAAGGGGGAGTGTTATAAATATTATACTATTTAGTGAATGACATTCATACCCCTGTAACCCTAGGGATAATTACTTTGTATATCCCTTTCTTCCCCTATATATATGAGGCTCTAATTCTTAATGAAATACAAGTTTATTTGCCTCTTTATTTTCTTCTCTCTTTCTCTCTATTTCATAACAATAATAATAATAATAATAATAATAATAATAATAATAATAATAATAATAATAATAATAATAATAATAATAATAATACAAAGAACACAGTGAAAAATAAAATACACCCAATCTTCCCTACTAGAGTCTCGAACCCCTAACCACTTTTGTAACGACCTGGTCCCCACTTAAGGGCTGGTCCAGGCCGTTAGAAACTACGTATTGTTCGCTTTGGGAGAGCCTAAGCCCATCTTACCCCTCACGGATTTTTGGACGTGTCCCCCAGGATTCAAACCCAAGACCTCCCACTTTAAGAGAGACTTAAGTTCAAACTTGGTGCTATTGGACAAGTTGCCCAATTGGTGGTATCAGGTTTGAACTTAAGGTCATGTTCTCTTTACTGTTTTGAGGTCGTTTTCTGTTTTTATTTTCGAAAACACTAAAAACGCGTTCTCTTTACCATTTTCGAAAACGCATTTTGGAAAAAAAAATTGATTTTGGGCGTTTTGTATGTATTTCAGTAAAAAAATGTTCAAAATCTTGAAAACGCGTTTTGGAATTTTATTTTTTTATTTTTAAGAAATATCCTAACTTACAACTAAGCTTAATATAAAGGTTTTTTTTTTTTTTTTTTTTTTTTTTTTTTTTTTTTTTTTTTTTTAAGAATTATCATAGCTTGGAACTAAGCCTAAATAAAGATTTTTTTTTTTTTTTTTTTTAAAAAAAATTATCCTAACTTAGAACTAAGCTTAAATAAAGTTTTATTGAATTCAATATCAACATTACAAAAAAAAAAATTAAGTGAAAATTCTTGTTGTTATATTTCAAAAAATGCCTTGATAAATGAACTCTGATGGTTTGAAAGAAATTACATTTTCTGAATTTTAATAGAACTAGAGATTCCTCAAATCCCGAACATGATCAATCTGTGTTAATATAGACTCTTAATGCTTACATTAGTCTGTTGTATGTAACCATGTTTTCACTGTATTATAAAAGGAAATTTAAGTTTGAGTCAATAGTATTCTGCAAGCAAATTAATTAAAAATAGTTTAAGTAGTATTCTGCAAAATTTCAAACACAACGTGTTTTCTAGCTTTTAATATTCAAAAACAGTTTTTAGAAATGACAAACCAAACGCGTTTTCAGCAAATTTGAAAACAAAAATAAAAACAGGAAACACAAAACATTTTCGAAAATGAAAATACAAAATAAAATACAATCAGAACGCCACCTAAGTCTCTCTTAAAGTGGGAGGTCTTGAGTTCGAATCCTGGGGGACACGTCCAGAAATCCGTGAGGGGTAAGATGGACTTAGGCTCTCCCAAAGCGGACAGTACGTCGTTTCTAATGGCTTGGACCATCCCTTAAATGACCAGGTCGTTACAACTTTGTTTCCAACAAGCACCACCACACCAATTGGGCCAGAAAGTGCCTTATGATTTTTATTGAAAAGTGTAATTTCAAATTAAAAAAGGAGGAGGGATAATGAATCCCTCATCGGATAAAAAGGGATGGATGAAGATTCAATAGTTCTAACTTCTATATAGCTGTTTGGTGGTTTCGGATATTACTTGCATATCTATAGTTTTTACGTGGGGTCGCAATGTGTGCCTCCCCAAGTTGAGTTAAACAATTTAAAATAAAAATAAAAAGTAGAGAAATAAAAATGACCTGGCAAACCCAAGAAACCCGGCACCGGGTTACCAGGTTTCTTCAAACCCAGTCGGGTCGTTCGGGTTTTGAGTGAGTTATTTAAATACGATTTTTTACCATTTTGTGACCCAGTTTTTCTATCGGTTGCTGGTTTCCCGGTTCGTCCGGTCGGGTCGGGTCGGGTTTAACAACATTGTTTAGAACAAGAAAGTACCATAATTTTTTGTTTTGTTTTAAAATAAATTTGATCTAATTGTCTTTAAAATGTTTATAGTTTATTTGATTAGTTGATTTATTTATAGAACATGTGCTTCATATTTTACATATTACGTATATGTTTGAAATATTTGTTGATTATTAGTGAAATTATCTATACTGTTTGGGAAAAATTTAAAACAAAATATAAAATAAAAAAGGCAAAAGATGCAATGCTCGATGTATGTTGTCAAAACATTAATGATATCAACTGCAGTGCACAAGACTGTTGTTAAAAGTATCAACCACAATGCGCAAAGAATGTTACTAAAAGTATCAATAGCAATGTACAAAAAATGTTGCCAAAGGTCTACCGCAACACGCACTAAATGTTGCCAAAAGTATCAACTGCAACTCACAATGAATGTTGCCAAAGGTCTACTGCAACATGCATATTAACGCTGCGAAAGGTCTTTTGACACTTTTTTTTGCGCATTATTTTAGGTTATTTTTGTTGTAATGTTTTAACTTTTGTAAGTGTTGAAAAAATTGATGCATGATTTATTTATGATAATTCACTTTCTATGAACAAAAGTTGAAATAGAATTTTGACTTATCAAAATCAAGAAATATAAACGATGAAATAAAAAGTGAATTTTTTACCATTGCAAGAGTTGAACTATTTCTTCTTAAAGCAATAATACTCCATACAAGTACTAACGGATTTTGACACTCATCTTCCAAGATACAGCTATCACATCTTATAATAGAAGCACTACGAATTAGAAAGACAAGCAAATCTATAAATGTTTTTGAATTCTTTTGGTGAGTGAATAACTCGAAATTTGCGGCATATGACTTTAGGCAGTCCTTATTTGTTGTCCAACGTTGGAGAACTTATGTTGCCTGACGTCCAGTATGTAGTTGTCATGTGGCACATGGTAGTAACACACTTGTCCGTATTAGGTAATAGGCTGCCCACTTGTCGAACTAATAGATTAATTTTGTAAAATGCAAAAGATAGAAAACGCTGCTTTCTTCAACAATATTTATATTAATAATTTATGTTTTCTAAGAATAATTCTTAAATCAAAAGATTTAAAGATTTATAGAAAAATTTTGACGACTCAATATATATACATCAAATCTTAAAAAATACAATTAAAATACTTGTAAATATAATTTTGAATTTTTAGGTCCAAAAACTACATAAAACATCGACGAATAATTCCCTAATTTTGAAGGGAGTTCATATTCCGCATATCTAGAAAATTTAAGTACTTTGCTAATAAATCTTGAATGAAAAACATGACAACATTAAATACAATATTATAAAAAGTTTAATCGTGCTAATAACGAGTTACAAACTAGATAATCAATAAACTTAAGTGTATTTTATTGAGAACTAAAACCCTATATTATTAGAAAATAGAGGTCAACAGAGTAGTAATTAGCAACAAGTCTATAATACCCTGGCTATGCGGGACAAAGTGTTACGTCATAGGATGGGAGCCACCTCTTGAACCTGTAGGACTCACCTCTAGAATCTTAATGCTTGACGACGGATCCTCAGATGGATCCTCAAATAGTTTAAGCGCGATGATGACGTCGCGAGTCAAATAGGGGGTGATCGTAATACCATGGCTAGAAAAGCTTAAAAAAATTGATAGGTACTACTCATACCAACAAGATACTCCTCTTTTTCGAAAGTCTATTGTTAGAAACTTCACAGTTAAACGTACTTGACTTGAAGCAATTTTATGATGGGTGACTCCTTGAGAAGTTTTCCTCGGGATCATGCGAGTGAAGACAAAGCACGCTGAAAAGTCCTATGTTTGTATAGTGGGAACAGTACGTCATTGATCTAATGATCGGGATAACCCATTAAGTGAGCCCCAAGTCGTTACAAACTCTACCTGGAATGAAAATAATTCTAGATGATTTAACCCCTTCGGTAAAATTTCTTTGTTCGTAAACAAATAATTTACTATTTTTGAGATAAAATATGTAATTGAAAAGTTGTTTGAAAAATGTTTATTGTTAAAAAATGATTTGTAAAATTGTATTGTTTATAAACGTTTTACCAAATAGAGTTGTTAATTGGTATTTTGTTACTGTGTGGTTCATCTTTAGCTAGTTTTACGTTCTATTTTTAATTCTTTTTACACCCACTTTGCTAGTCTTTGTTTGGTAACAATGTTTGGTTTATAAACTGCTTTATTTATGATTTTGAGGTAAAAAAGTAGTGGTTGAAGATTAGAGAGAGAAAATATATGTAGTTAAAAAGTGATTTGAAAAATTGTGTCGTTTATAGACCATTTTGAGTAATTCTAAGGAGACATTTTTAAAATGACATTTTTAAGTAACATAACATAGAACACATACATTGGGGGATAAAAAAGTAAGAGGTGAAGTAGTTATTTACACCACTCGATGTACATGTGTCATGTAATAATGTTACTTAAAAATGTCAATTAAAAACGTCTCTCTAGAATTATTCAACCATTTTTGCAAGTTTACCAAACCCATGCATAATTGGTTAAAAATATTCCTTCGTAGCACCTTAAAAATCAGTCTTGTCGTATAGGTTTTTCAATAACAATTAATGCAATCAAGATTCTCCAAAATAGCATTTCTTTTATTGTATTAAAGCAACAATGGTGGATATTGATGTTCTAAACTAAGATTGTTCTTAAAATTAAAATCAAAGTCAAAACCAAACAAAAACGCAGATGCCACAAGCGAATCAGGAGCTTCCTCTCATGATCTTGCTTTATCAAATAACCCTTACTAAATAAGATTTTCCCCCTTATTTCCTTTTTATCAAATGATTAAATTTAGTTAGATTTGGTTTATTGAATAAACTAAACTAAAACGGAGGATGAAAATGGAGGTTAGCGTACGTTAATGGAGTTCAACCCTACAATACGCTACCTAATGATCAAGTTTATTTGGACAATTTTTTGGTTCAGAATCCTATGTAATTTTTACAGTATTTCCTAAGCCGGTATTTGATCTCCTACTCTCTAGAGGGTAGGTCCTATCCTCCAGGGGGTTCCCGAGATGTTGCAGCGTTTTTTCATTTTTTTAATTTTTTTTTTCTTTTTCTTCTTTGCTGCACAGCTTTTTGACCGTTGTTTTTTTTTTTAGGAATAACCGTTACAATTGTACCGTTGAAAATTCAACGGTACAATTACAAAAAAAAGGTTCAATTTTTTCTATATAAACCAAATAAAACCAACACTATTTTCATAACATCATTCAAAATTCAACATAAAATTGTTAGAAATAAAAAAGAGTAGAGTGTGCATACTAAGAAGCAATTTCGGAAAGTGCTAATTACATAATTATTTGAAGATTACTACATATTTGAGTTGGGTAAGTTGTTTAATTTTTTTCATATATTTTTAAATTTAATTTTATCAAAAGTTTTTATTTCAAATATGATTTTTTTGCTAATTTGTTTTCATATATTAATACAGTGATTTCGACAATTTTGGCAAGTGCCATTTCATAATTTTTTGAAGAATACTACATATTTAAGTTGGGTAAGTTGTTTATAGTATATGTAGTTAATCCCCTATTTCGAATGTGATAATTTATGTGTTGTTCATAGTTGAAGGTCACAATTAGGTTAAATTGAGGTTTTGATCTCGATTGAAAGTTCTGTTAATATTAGAAGAATGAGATTTGTAATTTTTAAACTAAAAGGATATGTTATTAATGAATGGAAATAATTAGGAATTTTGGGCACATTGACGTCACGAGCATCTGAGACTCCTCCACTCGCAAGTCAAGATAACGGTAAACATTAAAGACGTCAGGTAAGTAAACCTCCCCTATTTTCATTGAAGTTAAATGTTTAATTTGTAATTAATGTGCTTAAATTATATTCTTGAAATTTATTTGCTTGTGATGCTTTCCATGAACTTTATACATGTATGTGTTATTAAGGGAATGTTTAAGCATACATGTTATCATGTCATTGCATCGTCAATCATGCATTGTCATTGAGTTGGGGAAGTTAAATAATTTTAAATGAAGAATGTGGTAAGTTCAAGTTTTCTCAAAATGCATGTATCCGAAGTTTTAAGAAAGAATGGGTGCACTTCTATGCCATGAAAGGTGTGAGTGGGAAATGGAACGCGGGGGACCAACGTACCCGAATTAAACCGCTGCTGCGGTGGTGAATATTAAACCGCTTCGCGGTGACGATTGCTAAACCTCTTAGCGGTGGCAAATATTAAACCGCTTTGCGGTGACGATTGCTAAACCGCTTGGCGGTGACAAATATTAAACCCCTTTGCGGTGAAAATTGCTAAACCGCTTGGCGGTGGCAAATATTAAACCGCTTTGCGGTGACGATTGCTAAACTGCTTGACGGTGGCAATATTAAACCGCTTTGTGGTGACGATTGCTAAACCGTTTGACGGTAGCAAATATTAAACTGCTTTGCTG
Source organism: Ligustrum vulgare (assembly GCA_963555705.1). NCBI lineage: Eukaryota > Viridiplantae > Streptophyta > Magnoliopsida > Lamiales > Oleaceae > Ligustrum > Ligustrum vulgare. The sequence goes on from OY743187.1 coordinate 34,705,809, forward strand.
TGACGATTGCTAAACCGCGTGGCGGTGGCAAATTTTAAACCGCTATGCGGTGTAAAAGTGATAACCTGGTTCTAAATAAGGAAAATTGCCCACTGCATTGTGATTGGCTAGAAGATACACTAATTGAGCTCATGATAGGAATGAAGTTAAAGTTTTGAAAATGTTTAAGTGAAAGTTGGAAAGTATGAAGTCTTGAAAAGTAAAGTAAATGGGGATAATTACTTTGAATGGTCTAAGGCATTTCATGTAATGAGCATGCATCACGTGCATAAAGTTTACTTATTGAGCTTTACCTCACCCCAGTCCCCCCAATATTTCAGGTAATGAAAGTTAGATGAGATGAGGAGAGCATTTGGTGACAGACTTAGCTATACCCGCTTCAATCCTTTTAAAATAAAGTTAAATTAGAATTTATTTCAATTTTTCATTAGTTATTCTTTAATTCATTTATTATTGAGGTTAAATTATTATCTCTTGTTTCATTTGTTAAAGTTTATTGTTTGAAATTATATTGTTGAGGAGTTTGGGATTCTTTGTAAATGGGCTTGATGATGTATGAGATTGAATGAGTTGGGATATGTGTTTTAAAATGGTTATGATGTACCTCTACAGGTTGGCTATGTCCAACTTATATAGGAGACTTTGTCGAAAGTTTGTAAAATTTTATAATAGAAAATGAAAAGGTTGAAGTTTTAAATGATTTCTTTTCCGCATTTAATTAGAAAAAAGTTAACACGGCTAGGTTTAAGATTTTGAACTTGGGGTGTTACATTTTTGGTATCAAAGCTAAGAGTTTTAAAAGCGATTCTGTAGACTTTTAAAATTTATTTGAAAATGGTTCGGGTACTGAGTCACACCTCAAGTGCGTATCTCTCGATCATCCGGTAAGTTAAATTTCTGTTCAAGTTAGTAAATGCGTGGTAATGCTTCCAGTATTGAAATTTTTTGCATATTAATATGTAATGTTGTAATGTTAAAGGTTAAAGATGTTGTTAATGAAAATGGCATGTATACCTTGATTATGTAAATGAGAAAATGAGATGGTAATGATTATTATAAAATTGGGTAATGTTTATAAGGTCCTTATGTGAAAGATATGAAGTGAATGCGAATAGTACTTTGAGTCATGGAGACTACATCAGCACGAATGTATATAATATCTAAACAAGAAGTTGAGGAGAAATCGAACTTAGTGTTAGACACTTATCATGTTTGAATCTGGAGCTACCCACTAAATTGGTAGCCTTACCTTCATAGAAGATTTGAGTTATCCGTCTCTGTAATTGGAGACCAAGTTTAGATTGTCAAAACCATTTGAAGAATTGTTGAACTCAAGTTATGTGTTGAGAGACTGCCCAATAGTAATGAGAGGGCATGATTGGTTGGAAAATCTTATAAAATAGATATCCATGATTTTAATGTCATTCTGGGAATGAACTGGTTATCTAGGTACCACGCTTCAATTGATTGTCATGACAAGAAAGTGGTGATCGAACCCCAAACGAGCCCTTTTTACTTTATTGGAGTTTGGGTGAAACCTTCTATTCCAATTACGTCTACGATGAAGGCTCGTCAGATGATAGAATAAGATTGTAAAGCCTACTTGGATAGCACTAATTGAGGTTACTAAGACAGTCGACAAACCTCTCTCTCAAACAAAATGCGATCGTTCGAGAATATCAAGATGTGTTTCCAGAAGATCTTTATGATCTACCACTTGAAATAGAGATCGACTCCGGCAATGATTTAGTGCCTGGAACAGCCCCAATGTCTAAGGCTTCATATCGAATGACTCCTGCTGAACTTAAAGAGCTCAATGAGCAGTTACATGATCTTATGGACAAGTGTTTTGTTCAACGTAGCTTTCCACCATGAGGTGCGCCTATGCTATTCGTAAAGAAGCGAGACGGTCCTATGAGGCTTTGCATAGGCTACAGAGAATTGAACACGATGACAATTAAGAATAAATATCAATTTCTAAGAAATTGACGATCTGTTTGATCAGCTTCAAGGTATTTTTCTAAGATTGATCTGCTATCTACTTACCATCAGTTGAGGATTAAAGAAGAGGACATTTCAAAGATGGTTTTTCGTACCAACTATAGGCATCACGTGTTCTTGGTGGTGTCGTTTGGGTTAACAAAGGCTCATGTGGCATTTATGATCTTAATACATTGGATCTTTAAAGAATATCTGGATCGATTTGTTAGTTTGCATTGATGACATATTTGTCTATTCGAGGTCTGAGGAAGAACATGAAAGACATTTGAGAATCGTGCTTCAGAAACTTAGAGAAGCTTAGAGAAGAGAAATTATTTGTTGAGCTTAAGAAGTGTGAATTCTCGCTAGATAGAGTGCCATTCTTGGGTCATATTGTATCGAGGGAAGGTTTTGAGGTGACCAAAGTAAAATTGAGGTAGTTCAAAAATGGCCTAGGCCCTCTAATGTTAAGGAAGTCCGCAGTTTTCTTGGATTAGCTAGTCACTATCAAGGAATTGTGGAAGGAATTTCCAAGATTGCCTCACCTTTGACTAAATTGACCAGAAAGGATACAAATTTTCTATGGAACTCGGATTGTGAACTGAGTTTTGATGAGTTAAAAACGTGGTTGTCAACTACGCACATGTTAACCATTCCACATGGTAATGAAGGGTTGGTCATTTACAGTGACTGTAACGCCCCGAATTCCGTGAAACCCGGGACGCCACTTCGTCCTTTAAAATTGACTTTATTGCGAAAAATAAATTTAATTCAAAGCATCACATTCATCATTTGAAAACTTTCAGCGAAAATTTGATTAATTTAAATATAGAACAATTCATAAAATTTAATCTCAATTGTTCAAATGGAAGTAACGATAAGTAATTTAAACTAGTAACATTCATAAATTTGACTAATAACATCATCATTTATTTAATTTTCCAACGCTGCCCATTCATTCACCGCCATTTTCGAGATCTGTAAAAGCTGTTAAAAATGGAATGAGGATTTCGAAAGAAATACTCAGTAGACTCATCGCCAATAATTAATTTACAGAATAATTTAACACATACTTATGGAATCATACAGTGACATCATCATCATCATCATCATAGGCTATTTTAATAAAATCAAAGGCTCTTCAAAAATTATAGGGTGTGGGTAGTCTCGTCTCATGCATTTAAGCAAGTAAGTTATGCATAACATCATTTCTAATCTTATCTCGTAAGAGATATTCTTTTCTCGTCTCATGCATCAAAGTATATAAATCACGTAATTTCACATAAGACATGCAATTATAATTTAAACTAATTAGTGGGGGCGAGTCTACCTCAAATCACGAGTTTGAAAGTTGAGCAAGAAAGTTCACGTTGTTCTTCTAAATGTCCAAGCGCCTCGTCCAGCATAACTTAAAATAATAAGTCCAATTTAATACTTATAAAATTGATTTAAATGACTTAGAACTTTAGGGACTGAAATGATTATTTTAAAACTTGGGGGACTAAAATGAATACTTTGAAAGTCGAGGGACTAAAATGAATACTTTTGAAAGTTGAGTTGAAACTCAAAACGAATATTAAACTATTGGGCTGAAATAATAGATTTTAAAAATGGAGTGGCTGATTAAAATCATTTAAAACTTAAGGACTGAAATTATAAGTTTTAAAACTAAAGGGCTGAATTAAAACATTTTAAAGCTTTGAGGAACTGAAATAGATAACTTGTAAAACTTGGGCTTAAAATCAAATGAATTAAATCTACCGGGACTAAAATAAAATGGGTTTGATACTTAGGGGCTAAAATAATAACTTTTAAACATAGACTAAAGATTTGAAACATTATTAATTTGGAAGGACTAAAACTCAAAAAATTAAAAGTTGAGGACTGAATGGCAAACTTTGAATAAAATCAACATTTATATAAACAATTTTCATTTCTCTCTTTCTCTGTAATTCGACCGAGAGAGAGAGAGAGGCGAAAAATGGGAGAAGACGGGCGATCGGCCAATTTCAGTCAAGGCTGCCGATGCTCTTACGCCGACGGTTGGCAGCGGTACTGCTGTCATCACTTGGCGGCTGTGGAGGTGGTTTTGGGTGCAGAAACGAAGGCAAAACCGAGGCTTGGGTTCAGGTTTGGGGTTTCAATTCCGGCACTAGTCCGGTCACTGGCGGTGGTCAAAGGTAAATGGTAGTCTTCTTGGTTTATTCTTAGTTTGGGCTTTGATTTTTTTGGGTTTGATTTGGTGGGGATTGAAGTTGGCAGTGTTGTCCGATCGTGGAGGTGGTGATGGTTAGTTTGGTGCTTTGAAATTGGAAAATGTCTTCAATCATGGTGAGTGGAGGTTTCGACAATAGTGTGCCTTGTTCATGGTTAGAGTGGGCGATGGAGGTGGCGGCTTGGCAGTGGACTGGTGGTGTCCGGTGGTGGAGGAGGCGATGTAATTGGGTTGTAGATTGGTTGAGTTTCGTAGCAGTTGTGGCTGATAAAGGGGTCCGTGATGATGATGATGGTGCTTTGCTTGCAGATTGAGGAGGTGGTTATGCTGGTTGGCTAGGAGAAAATCAGTCAATTGGTGATCAGTGATGGTGATGGAGAAATTATATAATTTTGGTTGTGTATAAATTCTTGGTGAATTGTGGCATATTGCAAGGGATTGAGGTTGATTGGTGGCTGTAAATATGGGATTGAAGGTAGATGCAAGAAGGCAAAGGCGTATTGAGGGGGAAGAATTTTGGGAAGTAAGAATCATCCATGAATGGACAGCTTGAAAGTTGAAAGAGGAAATGGGGTATATTAAGTCTTGATGTTGGGTTGATAATAGAAATAATTGAGTGAATGGTTGATTGAGAGGAATTGAGGAAAAATTTAGGAAATGGGGGATATGCTAATTGGGGGTTTTTCCTGATTGTTGGTGAGGATGGGGAAGGAAAGAGAAAAAAATGGGTTGTATATGCAAAAATGGAAGTTGGGGAGAAATTTTGGGATTCAAATGAATGTGAATTGGTGATTTAAAACATTTTGGACTTAAATAATTAAAAATTTGGATTAAAATACATAAATAAATAAATAATAAGATACTTTCATAAAAATTGAAATCGAACTACGATAAATTTAAATAATTTAAATTTTAACTTAAATGGCTAGACGAAAATGTGTTTAAAATAAATAGGTAAAGTCGTAGCGACACGTTTTAAATAATATTTATTTAAATAAGTCATGGAAAATTCTTGGTCGCTACAGTGACGCTTCATTAAGGGGCTCGGTTGTGTTCTTATGCAATATGGCAAGGAGTATGGAAAGAATTTTTCCAACTCATGACCTCTAGTTGGAAATTGTCACATTTGTATTAAAGATGCGGAGGTACTATCTTTACTAGATTGGATGTGAGATCAATAAAAGCTTCAAATACTTTTTCACTCAGGAGGAATTAAACATGAGACAGTGCAGATGTTTGGAACTTGTCAAGGATTATAACTGTGTTATTTATTATCATCCTGGCAAGACAATGAGGTAGTTGATGCACTTAGTACAAAGAGTCATGGAACAATAGTTTCCTTACAAGTTATTCAAAAACAATTGCTTATTGACATCCAAATGTTTAAGTTAGAAATAGTTCCAAAAGGCAAGTTGGGTATCTCGCCAACATGACTTTGGAACTGACATTGCTTGAGAAAATCAAAGCTTTGCAGTCTGAGGGACCCTGAATAATGAATGTCCATACTTTGGTTACTGGGGGAAAGCGCACTGATTTCATTATCACTATAGATGGTGCCCTTCGGTACGGTAGTAGATTGGTAGTCCCCAATAATAAGGAATTGAAATAAGAAATTATAAAGGAAGCTCAGAACACTCCTTACTCAACTCACCCTGGAAGTATCGAGATGGCTCAAGATTTGGGAAAACATATTTGGTGGATTGGTTTGAGTCAGGATGTGGTAGATTATGTTTAACATTATCTCACTTGTCAGCAAGTTAAGGCCGAATCTTTTTGGCCTATTACAGCCTCTTATGATTTTGGAGTGGAAGTTGGAACGAATGGGCATGGATTTTATTGTTGGCTTACCTAAGATAAAGAAGGGTTATAATTCTATATGAGTGATCGTTGATCATCTTACTAAGTCAGTACACTTTCTACTGATAAAGACTACTTATAATATGGAGAAGTATGCGGAGCTAAATGTTGCTGAGATTGTTAGACTTCATGGAATTCTCTGGTGCATTTTGTGTCTGATCGTGATCCAAAATTTACTTCTGCATTTTGGAAGAGTTTACAAAAAGACATGGGTACTCAATTAAAATTCAGTACAACCTTTCACCCCACATATAGATGGGTAGTAAGAGAGAATGATTCAAACTCTGGAAGACATGACGGGAGCTTATGTTATTGATTTTCGAGGTAGTCGAGATGAATTTCTTCCCGTTTGGTTGGGTTCTCCTATAACAATAGCTATCAAGCTTCCATTCACATGGCTCCGTACGAGGAAATATATGGGAGGAAGTGTAGATCGCCAATTCATTGGGATGAGATCGGAGGAAGAAAATCATGGGGTCCGGAAATAGTACAACAAACAGCAGAAGTTGTTGAAAAAAAAATTCATCAACGGATGAAAACGGCACGAAGTAGATAGAAAAGTTATGCGGACAGAAGAAGAAAACCTGTGCAATTCGTCGTGGGAGATGTGATTTTTGTGAAGGTAGCTCATATGAAACGATTTATGAGGTTCGAGAAAAAGGAAAGTTAAGGCCGCGATTTTGTTGGTCCCTTTGAAATAAGAAAAGGTAGGTGACCTAGCTTATCGGGTTGCGTTGCCATTAGCACTATCGGGAGTGCACAATGTTTTTCATGTATCAATGTTGAAGAAGTGTATTTTAATCCCTCTCATAGCCTCAATTATGAGTCATTGGATCTTTGTGAGGATCCGACTTATGAAGAATCACCTGTGAGAATCCTAATGAAAGCAGGTAAGGAACTTAAAGGGATAACTTTAGTTAAAATTCTTTCGAGGAATCATGCAGTAGAAGAGGCTACTTGGAAACGTGATGATGAAATGCGTACTAAGTATCCACAAGTTTTGGTAAATTTTAATTTCGAGGACGAAATTTCTTTAGGGGGTAAGGAATTGTAATACCGCTTTTTCGTTTTACGTGCTTTCTTGGATTTCACGTAATTTTCTATTAATGTCTCTATTAATCATTATTGACATTATTATTGTTGATAATTATTTGAATTATTTTGCAGTGGGAGGAATTGGACGCCGTCTCGTTCAATGTGCCAAATATGTCAATTAAAAGTTTATAAATTATCTACATGCAATTTTATGCCTAATAATTTATTTTATTTGTTACTTGCCAAATTCTATTTTTTATTGAGTAATAATTTGCCTAAATTTCATAAATTGAAATTTTCGAGTTTAGTGGCACTTTGAATTTAATTGAGGGTTGGGGACTTAAATTGCCAAATTAAGAGAGTTTGGGGTTTGCTTTGTAAATTATCCAACATTTATACTAAACCTAACCTAATAACCCACAAACCCGTCCCTCACCCATGCTCTCTCTCTCTCTCTCTCTCTCTCTCTCTCTCTCTCTCTCTCTCTCTCTCTCTCTCTCTCTCTCTCTCTCCGCCGACCACCATCCAAGGCTGCAATCACCGCCTTAGCCACTACCACGGTAAGACTACCCTCTGCACCTCCCTTACACCGAGCACCCACACACACACGGACACACACTCGCACACATTCACGGGTCCATATTTCGAAAGTGGTCTCTATGTATGTGTGTGTGTGTGTATTTTCATGATCCTATAAGCCAATTTTAGATTTAAGTTTAGTAAGATTTCAAATTATACTGTTAAATTGGAGGCTTGGGTAATGTAAATATATATGTATAATTTTTGGATTGGGGAAAATCTGTAAATTTACATATTAATTTTAAGAACTATGAATATAAGAATCTATGTTACTTTTTGGTTCGATTTCGAATTTTAAATTGTTAAACTTCAGTTTTGGGGCGATGTGTGTATGTGTATATGTATGTGTACATTTCACACTAGTCAATGTATGTGAAATTTCAAATTTTGATAAAATATGAATTTAACCTTGTTAGTTACTGTTCGTGTTTAACTATGAGTGGAAATTTGTGATTTTATACTTTGGGGAAAAATTCATGAATGGTTAGAGTTGCTAATAAGAATTTGGTTAATTTTGGTTTAAGTTGATATATTTATCTGAGTTTGAATTTAAAAGATCAGAAAACTTTCTATAGTATATGTAGTTAATCCCCTATTTCGAATGTGATAATGTATGTGTTGTTCATAGTTGAAGGTCACAATTAGGTTAAATTGAGGTTTTGATCTCAATTGAAAGTTCTGTTAATATTAGAAGAATGAGATTTGTGATTTTTAAACTAAAAGGATATGTTATTAATCAATGGAAATAATTAGGAATTTTGGGCACATTGACGTCACGAGCATCTGAGACTCCTCCACTCGCAAGTCAAGATAACGGTAAAAATTAAAGACGTCAGGTAAGTAAACTTCCCCTATTTTCATTGATGTTAAATGTTTAATGTGTAATTAATGTGCTTAAATCATATTCTTGAAATTTATTTGCTTGTGATGCTTTCCATGAACTTTATACATGTATGTGTTATTAAGGGAATGTTTAAGCATACATGTTATCATGTCATTGCATCGTCAAGCATGCATTGTCATTGAGTTGGGGAAGTCAAATAATTTTAAATAAAGAATGTGGTAAGTTCAAGTTTTCTCAAAATGCATGTATCCCAAGTTTTAAGAAAGAATGGGTACACTTCTATGCCATGAAAGGTGTGAGTGGGAAATGAGGCGCGGGGGACCAACGTATCCGAATTAAACCGCTGTTGCGGTGGTGAATATTAAACCACTTCGCGGTGACGATTGCTAAACCGCTTGGCGGTGGCAAATATTAAACCGCTTTGCGGTGACGATTGCTAAACCGCTTGACGGTGGCAAATATTAAACCGGTTTGTGGTGACGATTATTAAACCGCTTGACGGTAGCAAATATTAAACCGCTTTGCGGTGACGATTGCTAAACCGCGTGGCGGTGGCAAATTTTAAACCGCTATGTGGTGGAAAAGTGATAACCTGGTTCTAAATAAGGAAAATTGCCCACTGCATTGTGATTGGCTAGAAGATACACTAATTGAGCTCATGATAGGAATGAATTTAAAGTTTTGGAAATGTTTAAGTGAAAGTTGGAAAGTATGAAGTCTTGAAAAGTAAAGTAAATGGGGATAATTACTTTGAATGGTCTAAGGCATTTCATGTAATGAGCATGCATCACGTGGATAAAGTTTACTTACTGAGCTTTAGCTCACCCCAATCCCCCCCAATATTTCAGGTAATGAAAGCTAGATGAGATGAGGAGAGCATTTGGTGGCAGACTCAGGCTATACCCGCTTCAACCCTTTTAAAATAAAGTTAAAGTGGAATTTATTTCAATTTCTCATTAGTTATTCTTTAATTCATTTATTATTGAGGTTAAATTATCTCTTGTTTCATTTGTTAAAGTTTATTGTTTGAAATTATATTGTTGAGGAGTTTGGGATTCTTTGTAAATGGGCTTGATGATGTATGGGATTGAATGAGTTGGGATTTGTGTTTTAAAATGGTTATGATGTACCTCTACAGGTTGGCTATGTCCAACTTATAGAGGAGACTCTGTCGAAATTTTGTAAAATTTTATAATAGAAAATGAAAAGGTTGAAGTTTTAAATGATTTATTTTCCGTATTTAATTAGAGAAAAGGTAACACGGCTAGGTTTAATATTTTGAACTTGGAGTGTTACATTTTGGTTTTTCTTTTGGGTTATATTTGAATCTACCATTGGCTTGCAACGAACGATCTCAACATGGACTATGAAGACATGTTTGGAGAATATTCAGGTTGTGAATTTTGCTACAAAATTTATTGTAATGGATAGTGCTTGGATGGGAGGAATATTTGGGTCACATCGAAACTCTTAGTGTTAATGCCAACAACAAGCAATTGACACGTTGTATGCAAGTCGCATGCCCTTTGATGAGTATGTACATAACGATTGTGATAATGAAACCGCTCTTGTGGGAGATGGTCCCCCACTATGGAGTGAAAGGGTAATTTCAAAATACTATCAGAAGCTAGCCAAGTTAGATGAAAGTGATATGCTGCTAGGAGACTCCATGTATTGGAGTGAATTTAAAAGGTGGGGATACAATCCACTCGAGAAAGTTCATGAGAAAGACTTTACATTACCATTGGAGTTTGAGAAAGTACCGAACATTTAACCCAAGGATGAATTGACCATTGAAGAAATAATTGAAGAAAATGAAATATCAATGACAATGGAACTAAACAAAGATGTGGCCATCATTGAGGAAAAAATCAATCTTCATTGTTTTGGCTTTGTTGATTACCAAGAAATTGATTTTGTGGTTAAACCCGATGAGGAGGTGGAAGTCTTCGTAGTTGAATTTGAATTGGATGAAAATGACATATCCTATAATATGGAGAGGGGCAATTTCGAGTTTTGGAGATTAAATGTAGAGTGGAACAAACCCAACCAAAAGAAGATGGGCAAGACATCCAAAGCTTTCTTTAGGTACTGTTTAATCAATTGGAAAAAAATCTAGCTCTAAACTATAAATAAAGCGCTTGTTGGGAGGTAACCCAATTTCTCAAACTATTTTCTTTACTTGTTTTATTTATTTCTTTTAAGTTATTTTATTGTTTAGTTGCTTTACATTGTATTTTAGGATTGCTAGCATGTTTAGAATGAACACATTTTGACATGTGAGTTGCATTGAATATTTCATTGCCCCTATTTTGTATGTTTAAGCATTCTTAGGATTTATTTGCATTTTTACTTGTTTTCTTGTTTAACTTCACAATCTTCAGCATGATGACCTAGCTTAGGACATGTACACATAGTTTAGAAGTTGGTTACATGCATTAGAAGAGATTTAGCGGTCGAAAACTGGTTCCAAAACTCAAAAAATGGAAAATTTTAGATCACTGGCAGTAATAATCGCGCGATTTCGCAGCCAAAATCTGTGAAGTTCGGCAGTTTGCTTTATATTTTGCAAAGTTTCCATTTTAACCAATTTCAATTCGTTTTTCTTCCCCTAAATCACCCAACGTTGAGTCTAAAATCATTCCCCAATGTTTGTATCTCATATTTGCTCCAATTCATTTCTTACTTCACATTACAATCATTCAAAAGGTATGCAATTTTCACACTCCTATGAAATTATGCATGATTTTTGGTCTTCTTCATACTTTTTGTGGAATTTGAAATTGTAGATATTTGGTGTTGGGGTTTTGACTACAATTGGAGTATTGAATTGTGAGTTTATAGGTGAAAGTTTTTTGCTCAATTCAAAACTCCAACTCTATGACTTATTTTGATTTCTTCATCTGCATGCTAGGTGTTCGAAGAAATGTCACAGTAAGTATTTTGTTGAATTTTTGCAATTCTTTTTGGATAATCACCTTTAACACATGTAATACATCATTTTTGCATCATTCATTCATTGTTTACACTAATTTAAGACATAGAACTCAATATGAACATTATTGCATCCCAATAAACCTTATTGCAAGGTCACTGCAACACCATTACACTACAACACCTGATTTCAGCTTCACTACACCTACTTCACCATGCATTTTCGCGACTTAAATGAACTCCAAATGTAGAACAAGTTATGTACCTTAATATGCCCACAACATGTCTCGGGAAATTTTCACTTTTTCGAGGTGATGTTAAGGGCTGAATATAAATGGTCAATCATTTCCAAAAATTCAAAATTTTGATATATCCTAATAGAGGTGTCAATCCGGGTGGTCCGGGCCGGGTCGGCCCGCCAACATAAAAGCCCGGTAACGGCCCGCCCGCTGTGGGTTATGGGCCAGTTATGGGTCAGCCCACAAATTTTGAAATACAACCCAGGCCCGCCCTCTGACCTATCCGGGACGAGCCCATGCGGGTCGCGGTTCGTTTTGATTTGGCCTATATGAATAAAAACATAGATTTTTTCATATTTATAGCAAATATTTTGTCAAGTTTCTAAATACAAAATGATTAAAATGATAAATTCATATTTATACCATAAAATATTTACATTGAATTTAAAAATATATTTTATGTTATATGAATTATTTCTAAATTTGCAAATTTAAATAAAACATAAACAAATAACAATTAAATGCTAAATGTATTTCTAATTACTATTATCAAAGAACATTACGTTTTTTAGCTATTAGGGAGAAAAAAAAAAGATTTTGCTTTAAAAATTGTATTAGAATTTGCAGAAGAAGAGATATTTTCAATGTTACCATATTTAATAAAAATAATTTTTATTTTTTATTTTTTTTTTATGGGCCAGCGGGTTAACCACGGCCCGGGAAGGTTTGACCCGTAAAATTCTCGGTTCACAACTTCTTGACCCGTGAACTGCCCGCACGGGTCACGGGTCGGCCCGCTGTGTCGGGTAAATCCGGGCCCAATTTTCAAGGGTTTGGTCGCCCCGTCCGTCTTGACACCACTATATCCTAGTTTGGGGTGTTTAGTTGATTTACTTCACTTCTTATGCAATATTTATACATTCTAATGTTGTTTTATTTTTCTTTTGCATGGAACACAATATGAAAACACCTTGGGCCAAACATGGAAAAGTTGGAAAATGGTCGACTCATTCAAGCTACATGAAGATCAAAGCTTCAAAATGGGGACACTATATCTCCAAACCCGGGAAGTACCTTACCTCTCTTTGCTATTTTGTGTTTATTTGATTTATGTTTTTGAAATACATTGAGGACAATGTAAATTTCTAGTTTGGGGATGAGAATCATAGTCATTTTTTTTATTTACACATTCATTCGATTTTGGGGTAGAAAATTCATAAAAATTTGAAAAATTTGAAAAATCTTGTTGACTTGTTTATTGCTTATGACATGATTTGGATTGACTTTTGTGCTTTAGTTAGAAAATTTGGACAACTTGTGAACTTGATTTTTATTAAACATTCATCAATGTAAGACTTTATTCAAACTTGAGTAATAACCATTGTCAAATAATATCTTGTGTAGGGAGATACATGTGGGGAAAACACGTGCAATTTGAATTGTGTGATATGCAACTCATGAATGGAGTTTCAGATGATGTCGTGAAGTTGAAGTTATTCTCATTTTCTTTGGCTGAAAAAAGCAAAATCCTAGTTCTACTCCTTGCTTTACACAAAATTACTACATTTGAATTTATGAGACAAATTTGTAGATAAATTTTTCCCACCTGGCCGCATGTCAAAGCTGAGCCGTGAAATCTTGTAATTCAGTCAGCAGTCAGAGGAATCAATTTTTCGAGGCATGGGAAATGTTTAATGAGCTTATCAGACAGTGTCCTACACATGGAATCGCTGATTGGATATTAGTTCAAACATTCTATAATGGTTTTACCAATGAAAACAAAAAGTATGCAGACTCAGCAGCTGGGGTATCAGTAATGGATATGACTTATGAAGAAGCTTTTGAGATTTTTGAGAGGATGGCTGCAACTAGTTACTAGTGGTATTCAGATCAATCTAAACCAAAGTCTGGGAGAATTGTTGTAGTAAGTGAGATTACAGCATTGAATGCTAAGCTGGATGCTTTGACAAAGAAAATTAACAGCATGGGTGTGCAGTTAGTCAACTCAGTGCAGACAGCTCTGCGTGATTTTTGCTTTGAAAACCACGTTGTGAATTTTTGTCCCATGCAGCAGAATCAATCTAATTCAGAACAAGTCAACTTTGTGGGAAACATACATCAGGGTGGTCCTTATTCACAAACTTACAACCCAGAATGGAAGAACCTCCCAAAATTTTCATGGTCTAACAATCAGAATGTTCATCAGCGCCCCTGGATTTCAACAACAACAACAGCAGCAAATTCAAAATACAATTAAGGAGAACATGGATATGTTTATACAACTGGACAAGAATCATAATGATGAATTAAAAAATCAAGCAACTGAGATAAAGAACTTAAAAAATTAGATGGGGGTAGTTGGCAGCTAATAGAACAGATAGACATCCTGGAAAGTTACCAAGTAACACTGAAATTAACCCTCGTGAGCATGTCAATGCAATAACTACAAGGAGTGGGTTCAATTACCTGAAGTGACTGTTGAAGAATATGAAAAGAAGAAGAATCAGAGGCAGAATGTAGTGGAAGAAGAACAAAGTGAAAAAGCACTTCAGAAGTTCAAGAAAAAGATGAAGAAGAAGTTAGAGTTTGACCCCCAGTCAAGGCTTATGTGCCTCACATCCCATATCCACAAAGATAGAGGAAGCATCACTTGGAACAGGAGTTTTGTAAATTCTTGAAATTTTTTAAGAAACTGACCATAAATATCCCGTTTGCTGAAACTTTAGCCCAATTGCCACTTTACTTGAAGTTCATGAAGGAAATGTTGTCAAACAAAAGAAAGCTGGTAGATTATGAAACGGCAGCTCTCAGTGAAGAATGCATTGCTATCTTACAGAAGAAGTTGCCATATAAATTGAAAGATCAAGGGAATTTCTCTATCCCTTATACAATTGGTAACTTTAATTTTGATAATATCTTATGTGATCTAGGGGCAAGTGTTAATTTAATGCCTTTATCTGTGTACATGAAACTTGGTTTGGGGGATCCTAAACCAACAAATATCACTTTGAAGCTAGCATACAGATCAATTTAATATCCTTATGGGATAGTTGAGAATGTGATAGTGAAAGTCGAAAAAATCTTCTTTCCAGTCGACTTTGTGATCCTGGACATGGAAGTGGACACTCAAATGCCCCTCATCTTTGGAAGACCGTTCCTCACTACGGGAAGATCCCTAATCGACATTGAAAAGGGAGAAATCATTTTTAGAGTCAAGAATGAATAAGTCATTTTCAGCATCAAGCCAAGACATGATCTTGAAGTTCAAAATGAAAGTTGTTTCAAAGTGGAGGAAGTTATCCAGAAACTAGAAGAAAATTTGAAGCATGGGATTAAGTTAGAGGAGGCTCCAATCACAAAACATTAGTTCGTGCAAGCAAAAGATGGATGGAGGGACAACAAGGAAGAAAATCCTAACATCCTTCAACAAACAGTTAAAAAGGGGGCTTTGGAATTCAAGAAAGTGAGAAAAAGGGTTGAGAACTGCAAGACAGGAAATTGCAAGCAATGTAGGGCTTCAACAGGATCATTTATGCCTCCCTGATGAAAAAGTGCAGAAGTTGGGCTTTAGACTATAAACGGAGCGCTCGTTGCGAGGCAACCCCACCTTTCTTCCCTATTATTTATTATTCTTTAAGTAATTATTTTATTTACTTGTTTTGAGATAATTGCATGATTATTTAAGTATTCTGCATATTCACATGTCAAGGTACTTATGCTTGATGCACTATTTTTCCATTTTTTTAGGTTTGTTTTGATTTTGCATGTTTTGCTAGGCTAGGACTTTATCGTCATCCCAAACACACGCACAAGCTAGACTTAATCATGAAGTTAATATTTGGAAGATCATTGCTATGGATCATGAAGTGATTAGGAGGTTAAACACGAGGTTGAAATTCAAAATAAAAAGAAAACTGTCTTCTGCCGTAATGTAGCGAGACCGCACGGTAGCGTAAGCAAATTCTTGGCACAGTCGGCAGTTTAAGCATTTTGCTTCATTCTTTCACTTTTAAACTTCATAAACTTGTTTTCTCTCCCCAAATTACTCTAAATATGATCTCTCATCATTTGTGCATATCATCAACATGTAGTCGCATCAATCTCATTGCTTTTACGACCTCAAAAACTCAATCAAAGGTATGAATTCCTCCTCTTTTAAAGTTTGTGCCAAATTGTGAACCTTTCTATAATTTTGTGATTTTTGAATTTAGGAGAATTGGAGAACGGACTTGGGTTAGTTGGTGGAGATTGTGGTTTGTGCTTTGATAGGTAAATTTTTTGAGTCAATTCATGTTTCCAAATTGATGGACATTCTTTAATTTTTTTAATGCACATTAAGTGTTTGATGGATTGTCACAATGACAAATTTGTTCAAATTTGAGCAATTCAACTGAGCATTTATCTTCACGACAAGTTTATCATTGATTGTGTGTGATTAATACATGAGTTAGTTCACTTCTTTGCATGAAAATCATGAAAACCAATATTGCACCATAGTAGCCCCATTGCAAGGTCAATGCAGGCCATTACACCTGAAAAACTGCTCAAGTCACCTACTTCTCCATAGTTTTTCATGTCCCTATTAATCTTCAAATAAGCTGAGTTTTTAATATGTTGTCAACTATGCTATGAACTTTAACATATCAAAAGATACCTCGAGAAAACTTTTTTTTTTCTAGGCGATGTTGGGGTTTGAACATGTGTGGTCAACCATATTTGAAAATTTAGAATTTTGCTTTATCTTAAGTTTGGAGTTGTCGGTTTGAATGTACATGGCTTCTTATTGATGTTTGTGACTTATAATGTTACTTATCTTTTGTTTTCCAAGGAAAACATTAACCAAAACACCTCGAACCAAGTTGGGCAATGCAAAAAAAAAAGGGTAAAATTCATCCAATTTAAAGCTTCAAGGAAAACAAAACATCTCCATTGCACTTGGGAAGATCTTGTTCTCTCTCATTTGTCTTGTTTGACATTGTTGAGTATTTTTGAAAAACATTGAGGACAATGTTTCTTTCTAATTTGGGGGTGAAAAATCTCATTCATAGCATGTGCCCATTCACTCTATTCTGTCCATGTATTCATTTGATTTTTATTGGGATATAAAAAGAAATTGAAAAACTTGAAAACTTGTGTTGACTTGTTTATTGCATAGGATATAATATGAATAAAATTGTGTTTTTACTTGATTTTTGGACAACATCAAAACATATTTGTATGAACTAGTTACCACTTGTTGGTTTCCATCTTCATGCGCACATGGTCATTATTTGATTATTGCTTGTGTAGTTTTAAGACATGTCGGGCGAAATTCATGCAACTTGAACTTAGGAATGACCTATAATCCCTGAACTTAGATGATTAGACATCACATCCCTGAAGTAGAACCAAGCATAGCTTAAAAAGTAAGTTTGGGGGTAGAATGGTTAGATTATACATGTATTGATGGATTGGAGGTCTGTGGTTCTTGATTTTGCACTTTAGTTAAAGCGATTTGGTGTAAACCATTGCCAGTTTAAAAATAGAAAAATGCTGAAGGTCTTATTCTACTTTTGAAAAGTCTTTTTGACTAAAGTAATTAAGTCTGAGGGGTCTTTCAAACCTGGTGCCCTAAAGTCGTCTGGTTTGGGAGTCACCGATCTAAAGGTCATGACAGGGGTCAATTAGAAAGCAACTACGGAGAGTAGAATTACACATAAGACAATCAAACATTTTTAACTTTTCGATGTCGACTGTGTGACTCGATCAATTAAGTCTGAGGGGTCTTTCAAACCTTGTGCCCTAAAGTTGTCTGGCTTGGGAGTCACCGACCTAAAGCTCGCTATAGAGGTTATATAGAAAATAAATTATTACACAAAGATGGTAAAAGACAAGGACATGGAAGAAAAAGAACAGAAAAAGTCGTCCATTAAAAAAATATGTTTGGTATAAGCTTTGTTGACTATAACTGTGGAGATAAAGGGTGTGAAATTGGGAATTGCTTACTTTTGACTTATTATGCATGCATATTTCTAATTCTGACTATTTTGTGTGGAAAAGACAATGAAAATATTTAGAAACCACTATAAATAAACCCGGGATGTGAAAGAAAATCAGTGAGTTGTGATCATTCATGAGTGATGAAAGGAAAATCTTTAGATTCATTAGGTTGACTATTTGAGATTCGGGCTTGATTGTGCATAATGAGTTACACAGTGTTAAGTATATCCTTTGCATGAGTAGGAGTTTGACTTTTCACATGCACACTTGAAAATCTAGCATGAGATAAATAGACTTATTTTACTTTGTTGTTCATTACTCTTGTTGAAATATGAATTGATTTGAATTATTAAGGAATATGGTAAACATGTTGACATGACAAAAAATATTTGATATAGTCATTTCAATTTATTAGTTTAGTTTTACATTGTTCGAGGACAAACAATAATTCTAGTTTGGGGGTATTTGGTAAGTGTATTTTATACACTTATTTGTACGTCTAAATTAGAATTAACTATTGTCGTTTTAGAATAATTTCTATTTAATTAGTGTTTATTTGTTTATATTTCAGAAAACATCCCAAAAGATGAAGAATGAAGCAATTAATGGAAAAAACGCACAATTGGATGCTAATTGGAGCTTATTTGAGCAATTGAGGAGGTGATGACAAAAACCGGGAATCATACAAGGTGCCAAAATGAATAAATTGAAAGTTGGAGGACCTAATTGAAGAAGTTGAGAGTTGAAATGAGCTAATTGAAAAGATTTAAAAGTTTGGGGGGACCATAATGTCCAAATTGGAAGTTGAGGACTTGAGGTGTAAATAAAAGAGAAGGACCAACTTTACAGTTTTAAAGTTGAAAACTGCAATGAAAGTTTGTACTGCAAGCCCGCACAAGTTTTAACTGCCAGCCCGCGCGACTTTTCGTTGAATGGTCATAACCGAAATATTTTGCCTGTGAGCCCTCAAGATTTCTGCCTGCGAGCCCGCGCAGGCATCCGCTGGAAGTCGGGTTGGGCTTTTTTTACGCGATTTTCAACAGCTTTTCCCCTCTTTCACCTAGGATTTTTCAAAAATCTATATATACAACATATGAGGCACAAATTCCAAACCTTTGCCCCTCCTAAGAGCGAGCCACAATTGAGAATTCAACATCAAATTCTTGGAAAATCAAGCATCGCAAAGGGGCAGGAATTGAAGAATTGATACTTGGTGCAAGTGTTCCTTTCTTTATATTACTTTCAATGAACGTTTTATTTTATTGTTTTTGTTCTTTAATTATGATGTATAACTAAACTCCATGTTGGGATGAACGATGTAGCCTAGTTTTACTATTTTAATTCCAAATTTCATGTTTTAATGATTTTGTTGCATGTATTGATTTATTATTGTTCTTAATGCGTGAATGAACTAGCTACTTATTCATGATTACATGAGTTATTTCCATAATCTGAAAGGTGAGTTAATAACTTAGATCTCGGTAATAAATCCGATAATTGAACAAGAGATAGAAATATACTCTTGTTATTATTGTGGTCATGTATGAATTCTTGATGAGTTCCGGAGTGGCTCAACGAACGTTGACCCGTTGCACGTGCCCGTAGGACCAATAACGAGACAAAGAGCCAAAAGAATCAAGCAGGCAATGCAAGGATTCATGCAAGCGTGGATGGACGAGTGCTCGAGTGCAAAGACTTCATTTACGTTGCATAACAAAGTGGAAGAGGAGCCAAAGTTATTGCAATGCATTGGGATCAAGGAAGGACAAGAAAATAAGGCAGAAGTGGAATCACGGCCGTAACACCTCTTTCACGGCCGTAAAATCATGTTGGCGGATTTTGGACAGAAAGGCCTTCACGGCCGTAACATATCTTCTCACGGCCGTAAACTGAAATAGATGACTTACGGCCGTAATCAAAGTCTCACGGCCGTAACCCAGGATTTTGTAACTTTTAATTTTTGTTCAGAAGGTAGCTTACGGCCGGAAAATAAAGGCAGAAGTGGAATCACGTCCGTAACACCTCTTTCACGGCCGTAAAATCATGTTGGCGGATTTTGGACAGAAAGGCCTTCACGGCCGTAACATATCTTCTCACGGCCGTAAACTGAAATAGATGACTTACGGCCGTAACCCAGGATTTTGTAACTTTTAATTTTTGTTCAGAAGGTAGCTTACGGCCGTAAAATAAATAGTCACGGCCGTAACATTTGTTTTGCTTTTTAGATCGTAAGTCACTTACGGCCGTAAACTTAAAAGTTACGGCCGTACATTAGCGCCGCAATTAAAACCTAGTTTAGGCGTATTAGGTTAGTTTTAATTCTAGTTATTTTTGGTTACTTTATTTTGTTAGCATATATATATGGCTTTAATTCAGCATTGTAAAACACAACTTTTATTCTTGAGATTAATGATATTGAAGGTGAGATATTCCCTTAATTTTCTTCGTGTTCTCGTCGAACAAATTGAACTTATCAAAGGATTTGACAACCTTTGTGGCGTTCCCCCTTTGTGGTTCTTATCTCCGCATCATAACGGGTTTTGGGTTTAATATACCCATAGTTCTTGCGTCGTGAGGTCGGGGTTGCATTGTTACCGTCTTCTATCTTGGATTTTAGAGCTTTCCGGCGTTTAATTCAGCGTGTTCTTGGTGATCCCCGTAACGGATCACATCATCTGGTATCAGAGCCTATCTCTAAATCCAATTATTTAGTATTCCAGTTCTTTTTTTTCTTTCCAGTTATTAATGTTTAAAAAAAAAAATTTCCATTCCAATTCTCGTTTCTTGAAATTTCTCTAGAAAATTCAAGATTTGCCAATTTGTGTTTTCTTGTTCTTGATTATTCTTGTTGAATAAGATATTAAAAAAAAAAAAAAAGGGAGAAAAAAAATTCCGAAAATTACAAAAAAAAAAAAAAAAAAAGAGATAGTTGTTGATTTGAACAAGAAATCAAGAAAATAATCTTGGGCAAATCTTTCCAACAAATCCTTGTTTCCATAAAATTCCTTATTCTTGTTTCCATAAAACTTCTTCTTGCAATAGAATTCTTGTTTCCATAATTTCTTTCTTAAATTTCCTAATTCCAATATTTTCCATCAACTTTCCTTATTTGCACTTTGGGGTTTATTCCACAAGGACCAAATCCGTGACTAGTTTGGTGGGTTCTTTGAGAACGTGGGAAAAAGGAAATAGAGAGGAAAAAGGCAGAGTGGTGAGATTAATAGAGGGAAAAAGCCAAATTGAGTGATACAGGAGCGATAAAAACACGTGAGGATCTTTATTTAAATTTTTCTCTTTTCCTTTATTACTAACCATGTTACAGAAGGAAGTTTCATCGACGGAAAAGGATCTTCAAGATTTCAAAATGCTGGCAATGGTGGAGGAACGTTTTACAAAACTGGAGGCGAGGTTGGATGCCAAGTTGGAAGCAAAATTTGGTCCACAATCCGGCGTGAATGTGGAAAGGGCTAATAATCCGGGGGAGACACGAGGTGCGGGAAATGTTCAACCACGTCAGGAACAACAGCGCAATTTCCCTAATTTACGGAGACCACTAAGGTATGACTTCAACCCACAATTTAGAGCTAGGAATGAACGTGTTGAGGTTGTTGATAGTGATGAGGATAGTGGTGAATTATCTATTACTAGTGTTGGTAGGAGACGAGATCGGAGAGAAAGACGTGATAGGGGATATAAGCGTGATCGTAGGGATGATGTCGATGGACATGTTGGTAACATTAAAATGTCCATTCCCTCGTTTCAGGGTAAGAGTTATCCGGACATTTATTTTGAATGGGAAAAGAGGGTAGAATTAATTTTCGATTGTCATAATTATTCTGAAGCTAAAAAGGTCAAATTGGCAGTCGTAGAATTTACTAATTATGCTATAGTATGGTGGGATCAATTGGTTACTAGTAAAAGGAGAAATGGGGAGAGGCCAATTGAAACTTGGGATGAGTTGAAGGCTCTTATGAGAAAACGATTCGTGCCTGGACATTACTATAGGGATCTCTACCAAAAATTACAAACCCTTTCCCAAGGTAGTAAAAGTGTGGAGGATTACCATAGGGAGATGGAGGTTGCCATGATTAGGGCAAATATAGAGGAAGACCCGGAGGAAACCATGGCTAGGTTTTTAAATGGTTTAAATCAAGATATTGCTAATGTTATTGAATTGCAGCATTATATCGATTTGGAGGAGATTCTTCACATGGCCATGAAGGTGGAGCGACAATTAAAAAGGAAGGGAACTTCCAAATTCTCTACAAGTTCCAATTCTTTTGGTAAGTCTACATGGAGCGGGACTTCTAAAAATGAAGGGGTTGTGCAGAAAAATAAATTTGAGGCACCAAAGGGAAAAATAGAGCCCCCCAACAAAGGTAAAATTGCTTTTGATTCTCAAACTCCTAGGACTAGAGATATTCGTTGTTTTAAATGTTCCGGCTTAGGACATATTTCTTCACAATATCCAAATAAACGAATATTGGTTATGCGTGACGGGGTATTAAGTTCGGAGGATGAGAAATAGGGAGAAGTGGAGGATGAGTATAAGGATATGCCAGCTCTAGAGGATGTTAGTGAAAATGATTATGGGGACTATCCAGTAGCTAAATCACTTGTCACTAGGAGAGCCCTTAGTACTCAAGTTAAGGTGGAAGAGTCGGGTGAGCAACGAGAAAATATATTTCATACTAGGTGCTTTATGAAAAACAAGGTGTGTAGTTTGATAATAGATGGTGGTAGTTGTGCGAACGTTGCTAGCACTACTCTAGTGGAGAAATTATGCCTACCTATACTAAAACACCCTAGGCCATATAAGCTACAATGGTTAAATGAATTGGGTGAGATTAAGGTGAATAAACAGGTGGTAGTTGATTTGGCGATTGGGAAGTATGAAGATAGGGTGGTTTGCGATGTGGTACCCATGCATGCAGGGCACATCTTGTTGGGAAGGCCATGGCAATTCGATAGGAAGGTTATTCATGATGGCTTTAAAAATAGGTATACCTTCACTAAGGATGGGAAAAATATCAAACTAATGCCTTTATCACCTCAACTGGTCTATGAAGACCAATTGAAATTAAAAAGTGAGGAAGAGAGAAAGAGGGTCGGGACCACGTTCCCGGAAAAAGGAGAGTTGAGTGAACAGAAGAGGGTCGGGACCACGATCCCAGAAAAAGGAGAGTTGTGTGAAAAACCGAGAGTTGGGACCACGATCCCAGAAAAAGGAGAGGGTGTGACGAGTGCCAGTAAAAATAAAAGAGAGAAAACAAAGATGAGCTTCTACGCAAAACAAAGTGATATCACCAAAGCTATTTCTACAAATAAACCAGTGATTTTACTCATGTACAAGGAATCTCTCCTTGTACTTGATGAAGCTAACCACTCCCTCCCCAGTTTAGCTATGTCTCTTTTGCAGGAATTTGCAGATTTATTTCCCGAGGAGATTCCTAGTGGGCTGCCGCCAATTCGAGGGATTGAACACCAGATTGAGTTTGTGCCAGGAGCAGTCATTCCAAACAGGCCAGCTTATAGGAGCAATCCCGAAGAGACCAAAGAGCTACAAAAGCATGTTGAAGAGCTGTTGAAAAAGGGCTATGTTCGGGAAAGCATGAGCCCATGTGCAGTACCAGTTCTGTTGGTACCAAAAAAAGATGGGACTTGAAGGATGTGCGTGGATTGTAGAGTAGTCAACAATATTACGGTAAAGTATCGCCATCCCACACCTAGACTTGATGACATGCTTGATGAACTATATGGTGCTTGTATTTTTAGCAAAATAGACCTTAAGAGTGGTTATCACCAAATTCGTATGAAAGAAGGTGATGAATGGAAAATCGCCTTCAAAACCAAATATGGTTTATATGAATGGATGGTTATGCCGTTCGGCCTCTCAAATGCACCTAGCACTTTTATGAGATTAATGAATCATGTCTTGCGTGCTTACATTGGTAAATTCATTGTGGTATACTTTGATGACATTTTGGTATATAGTAAGAACTTAGGTGATCACATTGAACATTTAAGATCTATTTTGGAAGTTTTGAAAACTGAAAAACTATATGCTAATTTTAAAAAGTGTACTTTTTGCAAGGAAAAGGTAATTTTTCTTGGTTTTGTCGTTAGTGCTAATGGTGTTGAGGTAGATGAGGAGAAAATTCGTGCTATTAAAGAATGGCCAACTCCCAAAAGTATTACGGAGGTTAGGAGCTTCCACGGGTTGGCTGGGTTTTATAGGAGATTTTTTAAAGACTTTAGCACACTTGCAGCACCACTCACAGAAATAGTCAAGAAAAGTGTAGGATTCCATTGGGGGGTAGCACAAGAAAATGCTTTTAAAATGCTTAAGGATAGGTTATGTTCTGCACCGATTTTGGCCTTACCTAACTTTAACCAAACCTTTGAGATTGAATGTGATGCATCAGGAATAGGTATTGGAGCCGTTCTTATGCAGGAAAAAAGGCCGCTTGCATTTTTCAGTGAAAAGCTGAGTAGGGCAGTTTTGAATTATTCTACCTACGACAAGGAGCTTTATGCTCTTGT
Source organism: Ligustrum vulgare (assembly GCA_963555705.1). Classification (NCBI taxonomy): domain Eukaryota; kingdom Viridiplantae; phylum Streptophyta; class Magnoliopsida; order Lamiales; family Oleaceae; genus Ligustrum; species Ligustrum vulgare. The sequence goes on from OY743187.1 coordinate 34,730,014, forward strand.
TCGTGCCTTGGAGACATGGCAGCACTATCTGTGGCCAAAGGAATTCGTCATACACACCGACCACGAGTCACTGAAACACCTCAAGGGACAAGGTGATGAGAACCCGGGAGGGGGTCCTCGTCGTAGCTCGCGGAATAACGCTTGGAAAGTTCCGAATCCATGTTGGAACAGACGATAACAATGCAACCCCGACCTCACGACGCAAGAACCAGGGGTATATTAAACCCGAGACCCGTTACGATGCGGAGATAAGAACCACAAAGGGGGACGCCACAAGGAATGTCCAGATCCTTGATAAGTTCAATTGATTTGAACGCCACAAGATTTCAATCTTGATAAGTTCGATGTTTAAAGGGAAAATCCTCACCTTTAGAGAGAGTAAAAACACTCAATAATTTTATTCATCAAAAGTACTCTTCTTTTACATTGAATGAAAAAGCATATAAATAGGCAAAATAAAACCTAATCGCTAACTGACTCTGAATAGAATCCTAATTAAACTAGAATACTAAATTAGGAAAATAACTTAAAAACAAAAAGGAAACAAAATAATTAAAAATCCTATAATTATGGAAATATAGTAAATTTCCGTCTGCATCATTGATTTGCCAATTTGAAGCCCCAAACGATGGAATTTGTCCCTAAAATAAATGGGCTCAAGGGCTTTTGTCCATGAGTCTTGCTCAGTGACCTGTTTCTACTCGAAAAACATATATTATCCATCCAATTCCGACATGGTTGACTGGATTGCACTTTTATTTGGCTTGAATATTTAACTTTTTCCGTCAAGCCTGCTATGACTCCAATTGTCGAGGGTCCGGAACACATCAATAAGGCCGTAAGTCCCTCTCGGATCAAAATGTCTCAATATTAGTTACGGTCGTGAAGATTGATGTTACGACCATGAAATTCCATGTAGAATATTGTTGAATTGCCCGTGTCTTGATTTCTCCTTTTTTGTCGCCTTTTCCGGATCACATCATCCCCTCTTCCTTTAAGATGATTCGTCCCGAATCATAAAGCTATTCTTGGCTTGCTCACTTGGTTTAGCCTCGAACCTTCTTCGTATAAGCAATGTTTGATCTTTGACGTTCTCCGAACCTGCTTGACTTCTTGTTTTGGCTTGAATTATAGATTTTCCCGTCAAGCCCACCCTGATTCGTACCATTCCCTCCTTCTTTAGGATGATTCGTCCCGAATCATGGTGTTGTTCTTGAAAAATCAAACTGTACCTCCTGGATCAAACGGAAAATTGTCGATTCCCTGACATGCATTCAATAAATGATGCTCCTCCAATTTGTAGACAAGAAGGTATTGAAACACGAGGGGAATTGACCAAGGTTGATGTAAATCAAAATTCCATGCACAATAAATCTGCAAGAAAGATTTAAAAAAAATGGGGAGGGAAATGTTAGCGTCTTCATGCACAAGGTATGGATCCTTGTACTCATGATAAAAAACCTCCACAACTTTTTTTCCCACCACAAGGCCCTTCTCGTCGCCTCCAAAAGTCAATATACTTTCTTGCTCATTCTCTTCTTTTTTCTCAACCACTTCTTCTAATTTTTCACATTCAACCACCTCTTCAATATTTTTATTGAAAAATTCAACATTCAAATGTTGAACTTCTACCCCAACTTCCAATTCATTCCTATCATTGTCAACAATGTTATTTTCAATCTCCTCTTCCACAATTTTATTCCGTACTTCAAGACTCGGAGTTTGATCAACTACTTCAATTTCTTTTTTCGCACACTCAACCTCCACTTCTAAATTTCTGGGTTCAATAACCTCTCCTAATTTCTCATGCTTTTGCTCATTGACCACCTCATAAATAATTTTATCGACATGATTAGGCACCACCTCAACACTACATAAATTCTTATCTTCTAACTCGTTCCTCAAGTCTCCCTCCTTCTTAAAAATCATATCCAAAGGCTTTTCTTGAAATTTAACTACCTCCTCTATTCCCCTTTCTCTCTCTTGCAACTCGGCTAACTTTTTTCTAGCCACTTGTGCCTTCATCTCTTTATTTAGCTGTATTAATTTCTTGGCCATCTCCATGAATTCATCCTTCATACTCCATTCATCATCTCCGAATTTTCTTTGCTCATCCCTCTTTTCTCACGATACTTTCTCTTCAAGTATTTGTTCCGGGGTTAACGGCATAAGCTTAATGCTTTTCCCATCCTTAACAAATTGATAAGTTCGATGTTTAAAGGGAAAATCCTCACCTTTAGAGAGAGTAAAAACACTCAATAATTTTATTCATCAAAAGTATTCTTCTTTTACATTGAATGAAAAAGCATATAAATAGGCAAAATAAAACCTAATCGCTAACTGACTCTGAATAGAATTCTAATTAAACTAGAATACTAAATTAGGAAAATAACTTAAAAACAAAAAGGAAACAAAATAATTAAATATCCTATAATTATGGAAATATAGTAAATTTCCGTCTGCATCATTGATTTGCCAATTTGAAGCCCCAAACGATGGAATTTGTCCCTAAAATCAATGGGCTCAAGGGCTTTGCCCATGAGTCTTGCTCAGTGACCTGTTTCTACTCGAAAAATATATATTATCCATCCAATTCTGACATGGTTGACTGGATTGCACTTTTATTTGGCTTGAATATTTAACTTTTTCCGTCAAGCCTGCTATGACTCCAATTGTCGAGGGTCCGGAACACATGAAATTCCATGTAGAATATTGTTGAATTGAACGTGTCTTGATTTCTCCTTTTTTGTCGCCTTTTCCGGATCACATCACAAGGTAAGCTAAACAAAAGACACGCCTGTTGGATGGAATTCATTGAGACTTTTCCATACGTCATTCTCTATAAGCAAGGTAAGGAGAATGTGGTAGCAGATGCCCTTTCTCGCAGGTACGTATTTCTAAACTCTTTAAATGCCAAGTTGCTTGGGTTTGAATATATAAGAGGTATGTATGCTAATGACCCTGATTTTTCTATCACTTATGCTTCATGTGAAAAAGGGGCAATTGATAAATTTTATAGGCATGATGGCTATTTATTTAGAGAAAGTAAACTTTGCGTGCCTAATTGTTCTATGCGTGAATTGCTAGTGCGTGAGGCTAATGGTGGGGGGTTAATGGGACACTTTGGTGTTATTAAGACATTAGAAATTTTACAAGAGCACTTTTATTGGCCTAAAATGAAAAAGGATGTTCACCATATTTGTGAAAGGTGCATAATTTGTAAGCAATCTAAGTCTAGAGTCTTACCACAAGGTTTGTATACACCTTTGCCCGTACCTAATGAACCTTGGGTAGATATATCCATGGATTTTGTGTTAGGTCTGCCTAGGACAAAAAAAGGTAGAGACTCGATCTTTGTGGTGGTAGACAGGTTTAGCAAAATGGCGCATTTTATTCCTTGTAATAAAACTGATGACGCAACAAACATATTTGACCTATTCTTTAGGGAGGTTGTAAGACTCCATGGGGTACCTAGGAGTATTGTGTCTGATAGGGATGTTAAGTTCCTAAGCTACTTTTGGAAAGTCTTGTGGGGAAAGATGGGTACTAGACTATTATTTTCTACTACATGTCACCCGCAAACTGATGGCCAAACGGAGGTAGTTAATAGGACATTAATCCAACTTTTGCGCACTATAATAAATAAGAATTTAAAAAGTTGGGAGGAATGTTTGCCATTTGTGGAATTTGCTTATGATCGATCTGTGCATTCTACTACTTCATGTTCACCTTTTGAAGTTGTTTATGGTTTCAACCCGCTAACTCCTCTTGATTTAATTCCTTTACCTGCAGATGAACGGAGCAGTTTGGACGGGGCGAAAAAAGCTAAGCTTGTGAAAGAGCTTCATGAGAAGGTGAAAGGGAAAATTGAAAAGAAAAATGAGCGTTATGCGACTCATGCCAACAAAGGTAGGAGGCAAGTGACGTTCGAGCCGGGTGATTGGGTGTGGGTGCACTTGCGAAAGGAGCAATTTCCAACCCAAAGAAAGTCTAAGTTGTAGCCAAGAGGCGATGGACCTTTTCAGATCCTTGAAAAGATAAATGAGAATGCATATTGTAGCGCCCCGAGTTCCGTATACCCGATTCACTACGTCATTTTCTGTCTAAATTTTTCGAATAATATTTTTGCGGAAGAAATAATTGAAATTCATTTTTGGCAACATTAAATAAACTGTAATGGCCGATAAAATTGAAACATTTATGAAACCATTTGAAATAGTAAATCGAACCATTAATTTTGTAAAGAAATTAACAATGTCATAATTTCTCAAATAAATGAACTTCTCTAAATTATTCGATTGTTTGGAAAAATACGGAAATCATTAACGTCAAACTTTCAACCGTTTAACGATTATTGCCACCATCATTCATCGCTCGCCACCGTCTCCGAAATCTGCAAAACTGTTAAAAAGTAGGGTGAGTATTTCATGGGGGAAATACTCAGTAGACTCATCGCAAATTAATTTAATTTATAAGATGATTAAACACATAAATCCCGGCTCTTTATAAAACGGGCATTGATAGAGCTTCTTTATAAAACGGCTCTTGATAAAACTCATATTGTGCATTACAGCACGGGACATATTTTGCAAATCATAGGCTCTTTGAAAATAGCTCTTTGAAAACAGCTCTTTGAAAACCATATACTTATAAAAACATTTTAATTATGCCAAGCATAATTTCTTTTGAAAGCATAACATAAGATATGATTGAAATCCTCATAAACATAGGGAGACACAAGAACTTTACGAACTTAGGTGGCAAGAATTCTTATGCAGTAAAATCATAATAACAGTAAGTATACCAAAACATAATTCTTGAAATTCATAGGGATCATTTCCATCATAATATAAGATAAGATCGAAATCCTCATAAACATAAGAATTTTACCGAACTTCGGTGGCAAGAATTCTTATGTAGTAAGTATACCAAGCATAATTTTTGAAATTCATAGGGATCAATTGCATCATAACATAAGATAGGATCGAAATCCTCATAAACATATGCGACAGGAATTTTACCGAACTTAGGTGGAAAATCCTCATAAACATATGGAAACATAGGAATTTTACCGAACTTCGTGGCAAATCCTCATAAACATAGGAGACACAAGAATGTTACCGAACTTCGTGGCAAGAATTCTTATGTGTAGCGCTACTAAAACTCCGGTCCCCTTAACATATCATAACTTATCATATGGGACCCATAACAATCTTGGTAGATTGATTTCATAGCAATGATCCAAAAAAATATTTTCGTGAAGCATAGGGTATACTTACTTTTCGTAAAAACATAAAGTATATTTTCTTTTCATAAAAACATACTTACTTTTCATAAAAACATAAGGTATATTTACCTTTCATAAAAACATACTTGCTTTTCTTAAAATTTGACTTTCACAAGTCACATGACATTCATATGAAATCATAATTTAAATCAATTAATAAGTGCGAGTCTACCTCAAATCCGACGAGTGCAAAGTTGAGCGGGAATGACTTCAATTTCTTTAAATTCTCCGTACGCTTCGTCTTAGCCAATAAGTCACTTTAGTCTATCGAATATATAGTTCAAAATGATAAATTATAATTTGAGGACTAAAATTGATGTTTTGAAAGTTGAGGGACTAAAATGAATACTTTTGAAAGTTCAGGGACTAAAATAGATACTTTGAAAGTTGAGGGATTAAAATGAATACTTTTGATATTTGAGGGACTAAAATGAATACTTTTAAAACTTGGGCTTAAAATCAAATTAATAAAATCAGCAGGGACTGAAATTGATGATTTGAAAAACTTGGGGACTGATTTGAAATAACTTTAAAACTTCAGGGATTGACGTGCAAATTCTGGAAATATAATATCAAAATAATTCTCTCTCCTATTTCCATTATTCAGACTTTAGGTAGAGAGAGAGAGAGACCACACAGAGAGGCGGAGGCGACGATTCAAGCCAAATCCGACCTTCAGCCGGTGACTCGCCGGCGCAACACCTGCGCTGGGTGCGACGACTGGTAGCGGTCAGAGTATGGTGCGAGTGTGAGGAAAAATTTATGAATTGGGGATTGATTTAGGTTGAAACCGAAATTAGAGTTCGAAGGTCTAGACTGCGAAATCCGGTGGTCGTGCCGGTAAATCAGTCGGCGGTCGAAGGTAAGTCTTGGGCTTGGTTTATTTCTTGTTTTGGGTTTCGATTGTTTGTCAAAACTGAAGTGGGCAGTGGGTGGTTTTGGTGTGTCGATTATGGCAGATTGATGATGAAAATTGGGTTGTTTCATTCATGGCTATGGTTGAAGATGATGGAGTTGCTGACGGTTTGAATTGGTAGTGATGAAAATGGTAGTGCAGTGACTTTGTGAATTGGAAGTCATGGAGGTGGCTGATCCGTAGTGATTACAGTGGCGATGTGGTTGAATCATGGTGGTTTAGGGGAGGCTGAAGGCAGTGAATTTCAATGGGGTGGTTTGGGTGTTTGCAGTTTAAATGGTTTGTGCAGTAGTGGATTGATATAATGATGGAAAAGCTGTGGTTATGGATTGATGATGATGATAATGGTGCTGTAAAGGAATTTGTGGGTGTATGAATGATAATGATGAAGATGCTTTGATGATGGTATATTGAGGTGGAAAGAATGATAAAGAAGGAAGAAAAAATGTAGGGGACGTGAGTTGTGATGGGGAAGAATATGTATTGATTTGATACTATAGAATATGATAGTGTAGAATTAGGTGTAAAATTATTTGTACAAAAATGATGATGTTATTGTGTAAAGAATTGTTGTCTTGCTGTAAAGAAGAAGACATGTGGGCAAATTTGGATTTTAGAAAGATTTTGAATATAATACTTTGAATAAATAATTAAAATAACATAATTTTAGAAATTCGGATTTTAATTTAAAATCGAACAAATTCGATATTTCTTGACTTGGCTAGACGAATCCGTCGCGGCGTTAATTTCAAAACAATGAGTGAAATAGTAGCGACACAATTTTCTAAATATTAAAATAATTATAAAATTGCGTAAAATTCTGAGTCGCTACACATATAAACTCGATCTTCCAGGTGAGTATAACGTGTCTGCTTCTTTTAATGTTGCTGATCTTTCTCTGTTTGATGCAGGTGATGATTCGAGGACGAATCCTTTTCAACAGGGAGGGGATGATGAGTTCCGGAGTGGCTCAACGAACGTTGATTCGTTGCACGTGCCCGTAGGACCAATAACGAGACAAAGAGCCAAAAGAATCAAGCAGGCAATGCAAGGATTCATGCAAGCGTGGATGGACGAGTGCTCGAGTGCAAAGACTTCATTTACGTTGCATAACAAAGTGGAAGAGGAGCCAAAGTTATTGCAATGCATTGGGATCAAGGAAGGACAAGAAAATAAGGCAGAAGTGGAATCACGGCCGTAACACCTCTTTCACGGCCGTAATATCATGTTGGCGGATTTTGGACAGAAAGGCCTTCACGGCGGTAACATATCTTCTCACGGCCGTAAACTGAAATAGATGACTTACGGCCGTAATCCTCACGGCCGTAACCCAGGATTTTGTAACTTTTAATTTTTGTTCAGAAGGTAGCTTACGGCTGGAAAATGAATGCAGAAGTGGAATCATGGCCGTAACACCTCTTTCACGGTCGTAAAATCATGTTGGTGGATTTTGGACATAAAGGCCTTCACGGCCGTAACATATCTTCTCACGGCCGTAAACTGAAATAGATGACTTACGGCCGTAATCAAAGTCTCACGGCCGTAACCCAGGATTTTGTAACTTTTAATTTTTGTTCAGAAGGTAGCTTACGGCCGTAAAATAAATAGTCACGGCCGTAACATTTGTTTTGCTTTTTAGACCGTAAGTCACTTACGGCCGTAAACTTAAAAGTTACGGCCGTACATTAGCGCCGCAATTAAAACCTAGTTTAGGCGTATTAGGTTAGTTTTAATTCTAGTTATTTTTGGATACTTTATTTTGTTAGCCTATATATATGGCTTTAATTCAGCATTGTAAAACACAACTTTTATTCTTGAGATTAATGATATTGAAGGTGAGATATTCCCTTAATTTTCTTCGTGTTCTCATCGAACAAATTGAACTTATCAAAGGATTTGACAACCTTTGTGGCGTTCCCCCTTTGGGTTCTTATCTCCGCATCGTAACGGGTTTTGGGTTTAATAAACCCATAGTTCTTGCGTCGTGAGGTCGGGGTTGCATTGTTACCGTCTACTATCTTGGATTTTAGAGCTTTCCAGCGTTTAATTCCGCGTGTTCTTGGTGATCCCCGTAACGGATCACGTCAATTCTTGTGTGCTTTACATCTATATAAGTAATATTAGATAAGGAATATTCGGACCATCTGTAGAGATACATGGTTAACTTATTTCGGTAGATTTGATTTAAATTCAAGAGAGGAATTTCAATATACATCAGTGAATTCGACCGAATACATTATTAGAGAATAAAACTGGAATTTGAGTTAATTTAATTGGTTAGGTGAAATAGTAAATCCCAACTACCATACAATCGTTTTTGAAAACAAAAGCAATTTCGCATTTTAATTCTTTAGTTTATTTTATTAGTTTTAATTTAAAATCTCAAACAAATTCACTTGTTCAAATACGGTTTAGAACTAACATATTTCGGTACTTAATAACTGTTCTTCCAGGAACGATAATTCGGACTCTTAGGTCCACCAACCCTACCACACAAAGTCACAGTTGGTCACATAAAGTCATAGTTCATCACAATTACAAATTTATTGCCCACTCCCACTCGCCCCCACCCGCAAAGTCACAGTTGGTCACAAGAAGTCATAATTTAGTCACAATTACAAATTTAAACGCAAAACCCACCCTGATCCCACCCACCCCGAAAAGTCACAGTTTGTCAAACAAAGTCACAATTTGGTTACAATTACAAATTTAGTGAGAAATTTCTTCCCACTCCATCCCACTTACAAACTCACAGTTGGTTATATAAAGTCACATCTCAATTACAATTACAAATTTGGTTGCAAATTTCAATAAACCTCACCACACCCCATCAACAAAGTCACACCCCATCAACAAAGTCACAGTTGATCACACAAAGTCGCAGTTGAGTGACAATTACAAATTTAGTTGCAATATTCACCCTACACACACACCGTGCCCGCAAAGTTACAGTTGGTTACAAAAAGTCAAGGTTTGGTCACAACTACAAACTTAGTCTCAAATTTCACCCCATCCCTCCCACAAAGTCACAGTTGATTATAAAAACTCATATTTCGATCACAATCATAAATTTAATAGCAAACTTTACGGCCATCCGATACAGTCACTATTTATCATACAAAGTTACAATTCGGTCGTAATTACAAATTTATTTGAGAAAATTTACCCCACCCCACCCATCCCAACTCACCCACAAAGTCAAAATTGTTCACATAAAGTCACAGTTCGATCGCACAAAGTTGAAGCGTAAAGTCAAAGTCCGATCACACGAGGTCACAGTTGGTCATACATAATCAAATTTGACACAATTGTAGGTCACATCACATCCTTGTCCAATGGTAACACAAAGTCATAATTGGTCACAATCATCCGTAATTGGTCACATAATATTTTTTATTGATCACAACTTACACTTTTCTTATTCATAGTTAGTCAATATTTTTTGTCAAAATCATCTACAATTGGTCACATATTATTTATTTATTGATCACAATTTACTAGTTTTTCTTGGTCACATCCCGCACTTATCACAAGTCACATAAGGTCACAATTAGTCAATAGTTTGGTCACATTTACTTAACAATTAATCACATCCCGTATTCGCCACAACTCACATAAAGTCAAAGTTAGTTAATATTTTGGTCGCAATTACCTAATAATTTTTCACGATTCGTACTCGCCAAAGTCATAATTAGTCAATATTTTAATCATATTTACATAATAATTGGTCACAATCACTATTCAAGCCCAAACCCCACCTCCCCAACCCCAACCTTCACCCCACCCACCCACCCACCTACCCACCATCCAAATCCTAAAACTAACACAAAACTGATCACCTTCTATAATATCGTCGTCCACCACCGACATTGACAACCTCCACCACCACCACCTCCACCACCACAAGCTACCACCTTCACCAACATAACTTAAAAACAACTACGACTGTAATCACAAACACCACCACCGTGAGCTAACCACCACCATCGCATAACCACTGCAAAAACCACCACCGCTTAAACCTAACCACCATCACAACCTCCGTACAACGAGATTTACACACACAACAAATTGCAAAATCACACAGCGACACACACACACACACACACACATCAAGTTTGAAAGAGAGGGGATTTAAGAGATGCCAGAGACCGAGGGGAGAGATAGGTTGTTTCAATTGTGAGAGAGAGAGAGAGAGAGAGGCTTGAGGTTGGTTTGTTTGGGTAAAAGTTGAGGGTTTTAACTGTAATTATTATGTATTAATTTAATTATGTTTAAATAGTTAATTAAATGAATTAGCACCTGAAATTTAAAAAAAACATGTATTGCACAAGGTTTTTGATTTTGTATATTTGAAATGCAAGTGTTCATGTAATATATATCTATGTATTAATAAAATCAAATGAGATTCTGGCAATTTAATTTTGACCAAAATCTCAATTGACAGTAGAATCTAAATATATATTTTTATTTGGAATATTTTTGATAGTTATCATAATTTTGAAAAGATATTTTTTAGGCCTTCACGGTTACTCTAAATTTATGCCACAACCGAGCCCAAACTGTGAGGCCGTTTCTTCTTCAAATTCTCTCTCCCTCAACTATTTTCCAGTTTTGGTGGAGAAGTTTTATTGTGCTGATTTGAATGAAGATGATGAGTATCCACTTCAAGAAATCTATTTAACGAAATGCAAAAGTCTTCATGCATCTTGATGTATGTTGATCTAAATCTAGAGCACTTTTCCGTTCTCTAGAATTTTGTTCTGCTATGATTAGAGGTGGCAATGGGCCGAGCCGAGCTGGCTCGGCCCATGGCTCGCAATGCTCGGCCCATGGCTCGAGCTCGACTCGTTTAGCTCGAATTTTTTTTTTTTATTTATATAATAAAAAAAAACCTCTCTTACCGTTTTTTTTTTTTAAAAAAAAAACCCTCTTGTCTTACCGTCTTAAGTTTATTTATTTAGTCGACAATCTTCGATAACTAAAATATTTGAAATCTTGAATACTAATAAGTATAAATATAAGTATAATATTAATAAGTAATAAGTTATGTATTAAATAAATTATTAATAACTTAATAAGTAAAAATACAATATTTTTTTTAGTTTTCAACGTAAAAAAACGACGTTTAAATTTTATTTTTTTTATTTTTTTTTTACACGAGCCGGCGAGCCGCTCGGCTCGCCGGCTCGTTGGCACGAGCTCGTGGCAACGAGCCGCTCGTTAAACCACGAGCCGAGCCGGCTCGTGGTTCAACTAAAATGATTGGCTCGCCCACGAGCTCGTCCGTTTGACGAGCCGAGCTGCCCTCGGCTCGTGTTTTCGCGAGCCGATCCAACGAGCCGACGAGCGGCTCGGCCCGTTTGCCACCTCTAGCTATGATAGTTTCCAAAGATGTTAACATTTTGTTCGCTGTAATTAAAAAAATTGTGCTACTATATTCCTATTTTCTTTATTAAACGTTTTTTCATTGTCAGTTCTTATGGGTTTTCAAAGTTCAAACACCAGTCAAGAACCGCTCAAGAATCTCTCTGATCTTTTAAATCCTCTTGCTAATTAATGGAACTTTGATTTCCCTTTCTGTATTCTATCCTGAGTAAGTCTTTTTAAGTGTTGAAAAGCATTTTTGTTCACTATTTCATCGTTAATATTAAGATATCTACCTGGGGACGTGCGCTGTTATTTCATATTTGGAAGAATAGAGAGTTGTTGTGAAATGGAAATGGATTTCTTGATTTATGTTACAAATTGTTTGCTGTGAAATGGAAATGGGTTTCTCGATTTATGTTACGAATTGAAGCTTTGAATGGGTAAAGAGTGAATCTCTGGTGTGGCTTTGAAGATCTAGTGAGATTTTCTAATGCTTGTAGACAACGCTAACCATAAATTTCCAATGCAGGTTGAAAATCTTTGTCCCTATAGCTATACTTGCTTTTGCAGTATTGTTGCCTGTTAATTGGACTGAAAATAATAAGATGACATCAAAGATTTAGCATACAGATATATCGATAAGCTTTCAATATCTAATGGATCATGCTCCACTCCCATCTCACATGGGTGTGGAGCCCACACACTATGAGGTCCACACCTATGTAAGAGGGTATGTAGCATAATGTGTAAGCTAGTGTGTTACACTAGATTTATCCATATCTAATGTTCCTTCGGGATCAAAAAGGCGAGTACTGGATTCATTGGTAGGGGTTTAGATCTTGAATCAAATGGATTTTTTTTAATATTCTAATTATTTTAAATCATTTTTGAATAGTTTTTGGAAAGTTTTCATCATTAATTTGTTTTTCCTTTGTAGGATCTTTTTTTTTTTTTTGTGGGTAAGTGTTGGGTGTTAGATCTTGGATCCAAAGAGTTTATGAATAATCTGTAGTTTTTATAAGTCAAGGTGTTGAAATGATCTTAAAGAGAAGACCTCTGTGATTTTATAGCCCTACTATTGAAAAAAATGATATCTTCTAGGATCTCCTTAGATCTAATGATTCAAATTCTTGAATTTTAAATTGCAATTTCTTATTTGACCATTGTGGTTGATTTCTATATTTCAGGTCTAAATACAATTGGGTCAAGGATCAGCTGCTGAGGTGATGAAGAACATGCTTAAAAATGGTGGTGCTCATGCCTAAGATAAGGTTTGTTTTTCTAAACATTTTAGTTTTACATTCAAATTATACACATTTGGGAAAATGACAAATCTTGGCTTCCAAAAGAGAAAATAGGTGAGGTGATTTAACCTTCTTCTTATCTTCTAAGCATCCTTATATTATGTGGAAATATAGGTTGGAAAAATATATTGCTATCTTATGTTCTCGAATGGAAATTTTGAAGGGCATGTGGACTTTTTGGTTTTTCCATGTCAAACATGAACCTAAAAGGGTGAAGACTTGACAAGAAGGAGGTGGGGGCAGAAGAAGTAAGTTTTCCTTTTATTCTTTTACCTTTTTAGCCTTTATTCATGTTTATTTATGTATCAGGTAAGAAGTACATCATGTTCATAGATCTTTTCATCGAATATCCTTTATCTAGTCATCTTATACAATATTTATAGAATCGTCTATTCAGTTAAAATGAATTTGTGTGATCAACAGATACTATTGAGGTGTAGAATTTTTATTTTTTTTTCCAAGTAGAAGTCCTTAATTTTATAGCATTGAAGAGTGCAAATTTCTTGACATTGATAAACTTAAATATACTTAAAATAAGATTTCTGGATTTAATACCCCAGTATTCAAGTCTGAAGTATATGCAAAAGTTCTTAATGCACCTAAATTGTCATTTTAGATTTTCCTTAATGTGTATTGCTATTTTATTATTTTTTATGTTTGTTTGTCTAGGTTGCAAAAATCAACATGATTCCCAACCTATAGCTAAAAGTTGAGAAGCTTGTAAAAATTGAAAATGAGATCGTTGTTGATAAATTAGATGACATGGATGAATTTTTGGAAAGGAAACTTCTCAAAAAGATCAAAAAGTCTGATAATTGATGTCGACATTGTTGTTGGAGATATAAAGAAATAATTTTTTTCTACCCACACTTGTGCCTCTTGAAAATGATACAAGTCCAATTAGATTCAAAATGATACATGTCCAATTCGGAATAAGAGATGTGACATATTAATTTTAACACTTTTCATAATAGAATTTTATTATTGAAATTGACGCTTTTTATTTTTACTTTTTATTAATTTTTTCCATTATTTCATATAAGTACATTATACGTTCTCTCAATTAAATATGTTCGTGCATCGCATAAGTGTGAAACCTGTTTTTCTTAACAAACTAGTTTCACACTCGTGCGATGAATGAACATATTCCATTAATAGTATAATGTATTGAAATAGAACAATGAAAAAAATCAGTAAAAAATAATAACAACGAGAGCCAATAATAATAATTGTTGATAGGTATTCCAATTTTAGTGACGATGTGAAGATGTCAACTGAAAAGTTCGATCCAAACTGGTCATAATGACCCGTACTGGTGTCCGACCTGAAGGAGTCAGGTCCGACATTATTACAACACACTGGAGATTACACATGAATTACCCAACCTAATTCCGACGTGGTCCAGTGAGGTCGGTTATTGAAGATGATTCCGACTTGGTCCAGTGAGGTCGGTTACTGAAGATGATTCCGACGTGGTCCAGTGAGGTCGGTTATTGAAGATGATTCCGACTTGGTCCAGTGAGGTCGGTTGCTGCTCAGGAGAAACAAGACCAACTACCTTTTAACACGCTAATTAAGACAGTTATTCAGACATGGAGGTAGTTAAGTGAAAGTCAACTACTTTGTACTATGTAAGAACTCAAATAGTTCAGTTATGTACTTATGTCAGACAGTCAGGTATTGTAATAAACCAGCTCACCCCATTCTCCCTATAAATATAGGAGAGGGTAGCTCACAGGAGAGAGAGAACTTTTGGCTATACAAAGCCAATTCTAGATTTATACAAGAAATCATACGTGGAGTCCAGGTCATCTACATGATCTGGGATCCACCTCTTACAAACCATCTTTTAGTACCCACGTGGAGTCCAGGTCATCCACTACGACTTGAGGTCCACCTCTTTCACATAATTTTCGATTACATAACTAACATCCACTTATTTCTTGCTGACTTGGAATATTTCATATCTCAACCGTCAACAATTGGCGTTAGAAGGAGGGCCCACTTAGTGAAAGAATAGCAGTCCACTATACCAGCTCATTCAAATACTTTGCAACCTCTCTCTTCAGATAACAGGGATGAACTAGGTTCAGGAAGCAACCATGGAAAGAAACCGGAGGCGCAGGGGTGTACAGGGATGGAAGCCGACCCTGAAGTCAGGCCTTACCCGGACTCCCAAATGGCTGAGGTAATGCGTCAATTGTGGAATTTGGCACAAGCTGTAGAAAAGATGCAGCAGCAACCACCGGGAAACACTCAGGCCCCTTATGCTATTCCGGTACCACCTCACCGCCCCCTCGGTAACCAACGAGTCCACCGAAAACTCAACTATGTGCCCGACAGGTCTGAAAGTTCTACTGGAGAGAGCAATTCTCGCTCCCCACGTAGGGGATCACCAAAAAGGACAAACAGCGTGTTCAGCAGATTAGGCCCGGATCGCACGGCTCCCGCAAGGGAGGGCCAAACACTGGGAATAAACAGAAAACCTGCAACGTTAAACTACTCGGAAAGATCCGCACGTAGCCCATATAATGAGCCCGCATAGACTCGGGGTAGGAACCTCAAAGCTCCTAACAAAGATGCACCCACTTTGAATCTCGGTGATCCGTCCTATGATGAAAGAGGAAACAGGGAAGAACTCAACGCGTTGAGGAAACAACTCAGTGATCTGGAGGGTCAGCAGAGACGGCCAGGACGACAAGTATACTACCCCCAGGACTACCCCGTTTTCAAAAGAGATCCTGAAAAAGACGTTACCGAGTAAGATCAAGGTTCCGCAAGTACCCAGCTACGATGGGACGACCGACCCAGTGGCCCATATAGACCGATATGTTTCCTGGATGGAGTTACAAGGTGTGAGCGATGCCATCATGTGTAGGACATTTCCACTAACTCTAGGGGACCGGGCTCAGAGGTGGTTACGTACCCTACCAGACCATTCCATATCCAACTGGAAAGATCTATCTTCTCAGTTCCTCTATAACTTCATGGCTGCAAAAACAAGGACGACCCCCAAGGAACAGTTGGTAACCATTAAGCAAGGAAGAACTGAGTCGTTGAAAAGTTATCTGGACCGGTTCAACAAACAAATCATGGATACAGACAAGGTGTCAGACGATGCACTCCTAATGGCAGTAACATCAGGCTTATGGCCGGAATCCCGGTTCTGGTGGACAGTACACGAAGAGGGGCCAAAGACTTTTCGAGAATTTCTCACATGAGCAGATAGAGCCACTGGAGCTGAAGAGGCGAAAGCCAGCAGGATGGAAGACAAGGGAGAAGCAAAAGATCAAGAAAGATCTAAAGGAAAGGAAAAGAAAACACGGAAGGGTGATAGGTACAGCCAGGAAAAGAAATGGGACTTTCGGGGTCCAGGGAGTTTCCGCCCCCATTCATCAACTTCTTCACCAGTGGACTTCCATAAAGCCAGACCTGAGACCATATTCATGAGCATTAAGGATCAGAATCTGCTACCACAGCCCCGTCCGTTAAGGACAAGCTCATCAGAACTTAATCAGTCTAGGTACTGTAGATACCACTGATCAGCGGGCCATGACACAGATTACTGCAAGGACTTGAGGATAGAACTCGAAAAATTAATTAAGGCAGGCCATCTGAAGGAGTATACGGGAAAATCTCAAATGGATCAAGAGAAGCAAGGCCAAGTGGAAATTGGGGACACGCCTACAGCTGAAATCCGCATGCTAGTGAGCGGCAGTCAAAGCCAAGAAGGATCCAAAAGGCAAAGGCGTCAGTACATCAGGGATGCTCGGAATAGCTATCAAATTCTATCAGCGAGGGCCCCAGTACTTGTCAAAGAAGACGAATCCTTCAGTTTTGATAAAAGGGATGCTGAAGGAGTTCTTCAACCACACGCGGATGCCTTGATCATAACCATGTCGGTGTCGGGGGTGAAAATCCATCATACTTTGGTGGATAACGGGAGTGCCGTGAACATCTTGTAATGGAAGACCTGCCTCCAAATGGGAGTGGAAGAACGACACCTAAGCCCCTACACGACAAAATTACAAGGTTTCACTGGAGATTACGTCACACCGCTGGGTCAGATTGCACTGATGGTAGAACTCGGGAATCCACCATGCTCTAGGTGAGTAATAGCGGACTTTGTCGTAGCAAACATACCGTCCAACTATAATGCTATCCTAGGAAGGCCTATTTTACACGAACTGAAGGCTGCCACCTCAATATACCACTATGTGATGAAATTTCCCACTTCCAGTGGGGTAGGAGTAGTAAAGGGAGATCAGAGGATGGCCCGAGAATGCAATCTTAGTTTTTTCCTGATTGACATGAAAGCCCCAACCAACATAAGAGAAATCCAGAGTTTGACTGGAAGAATAGCTGCTTTGAACCGATTCGTCTCAAAATCGACAGATAAGTGTAGACCTTTCTTCGAAGCGCTAAAAATGGGAAAGAACTTGCAGTGGACGGAGCAATGTCAGAAATCCTTCGAAGACCTAAAAATGCAATTGGCCACACCACCCCTACTCTCCAAGCCAATAGCGGGAGAAACGTTGGAATTATATCTAGCAGTGTCAGAAAGGTCTGTTAGTTCAGTTCTGATAAGGACCGATCACGGTGTTCAGCACCCCGTCTACTATGTCAGCCAGGTCTTGAAAGATGCAAAGTTAAGATATCCGCCAATGGAGAAACTAGTACTTGCTTTAATTATGAGTTCGAGGAAATTGAGACCTTACTTCCTGGAGCATTCACGGGAGGTGCTAAATAACTATCCATTACGACAAACCTTACAGAAGCCGAACACTTCTGGAAGATTGATGAAATGGGCCGTAGAATTGGGACAATTCGACATCACATACAAACCAAGGACTGCAATTAAGGGACAAGTACTGGTCGATTTCATAGCTGAATTCCACATGGAAATAGACCCACCCTGCCGGGACGAACTCTGGTCCCTGTATGTCGATGGGTCGTCAAATGAAAATTGTGCAGGAGCTGGAATTGTTCTAGTCAGCCCAGAGAAGTTATTATATTGCCAGTCCCTCCGCTTCGATTTCCCAGCAACCAATAATGAGGCGGAATATGAAGCCTTCATTGCAGGTCTAAAAATGGCAAGAGGATTGGGAATAACCAGAGTGACTGTACATAGTGACTCCCAGCTAGTTGTGAACCAAATCCGAGGGAGCTACAACACGAAAGAAAAGAAAATGGCATTCTACCACCAGGTGGCCAAGAAATAATTGGAGAAGTTCATCCATGTGGATATCGTACAGATACCGAGAACCCAAAACAGTCAGGCAGATGCCCTCGCTAGACTAGCCACTAGCGAAGGAGCCGAGACTTTGGACTGTGTGCCTATCGGAAGGGTCCAAAACTCATCCCTAGCGGAAGCGGAAGTACTAACAATGACAGTTGACACAAATAAGAGCTGGATGGATGAAATCGTCCAGCACTTGAAGGAGGGAGTAGTGCCCCCGAGCAAGGATGACGCTCGGAAGCTCAAAATTAGATCCGCCAGATATACTCTGATAGACGATGTGTTATACAAACGAGGTTTTTCCCTCCCACTACTCAGATGCTTGAATGAAGAGGAAGCCCTATATGTCATGAAAGAAATACATGAAGGAGTGTGCGGCAATCATACAGGAGGACAATACCTAGCATTCAAGATCTTAAGACAAGGATACTTCTAGCCGTCCATCAAAAGAGATGCCATTGAATTCGTGAAGAAATGTGATAAGTGTCAGAGATTCGCCCCAATGATCAGATCTCCCCCGGAAGACCTGACTTCTGTCATGTTACCTTGGCCATTCGCAAAATGGGGCGTTGATTTAA
Organism: Ligustrum vulgare; assembly: GCA_963555705.1. Classification (NCBI taxonomy): domain Eukaryota; kingdom Viridiplantae; phylum Streptophyta; class Magnoliopsida; order Lamiales; family Oleaceae; genus Ligustrum; species Ligustrum vulgare. The sequence goes on from OY743187.1 coordinate 34,748,708, forward strand.
TTGGACCATTACCAACGGGAAGAGGATCAACAAAATATGCAATAGTGGCAGTAGACTACTTCACAAAATGGGTTGAGGCAGAGGCCTTAGCGAAAATCACTAAAAAAAAGACAACGGACTTCATATGGAAGTCAATCATATGCAGGTTTGGTATTCCTCATTCGATAGTCACTGACAACGGGAGACAATTTGACAATGCAAAGTTCAGGTCATTTTGTGAAGAACTGAAGATTAAGAATCACTACTCTACCCCATGCCACCCACAAGCAAACGGGCAGGTGGAGGCAATTAATAAAATCATCAAACATACACTGAAGACCAGACTGGACAAATTGAAAGGGGCATGGGCCGATGAACTACCTACGGTGCTATGGTCTTACAGGACAACATGCAAGACAGCAACGGGAGAAACCCCTTTCGCCCTCACCTTCGGACCCGAAGATGTGATCCCTGTTGAGATGGGAATCCCCTCGAGCCGAACTCAATATTTTGGAGAATAAAAAAATTCTGAATTGCTACAATCCACGCTGGACCTGATTGAGGAGAGGAGGTTAAGCTCAGATCTCAAGAATGCATCCTACAAACAAAGAAGCACCATGTACTATAATTCTAAAGTGAAGGGCCGAAAGTTCCACACGGGAGATCTGGTGCTCAGGAAAGTGTTTTTAGCCACAAGGGAAGCTCAATCTGGCTCACTTGGCCCATCTTGGGAAGGACTTTACAGAATTAGAAAAACCTTGAAAAACGGGGCATATGAAATAGAAACTTTAGAAGGAAAAACTTTACAACACCCATGGAATGCAGAACATCTGAAAAAGTATTATCAATGATCGTTTAGCTAGAAATGTAATGGTCAATGTGTCTTAAAAGATATTCCGTGGAATAAATTCCTTTTTTTTTTCTTACTAGATTTGCAAGTGTTCTTGATAAGATAAGCCAAAGGCTCACCAGGTCTGCCATAACGGAATCTACGAATTCCTTAGGACCTTAAGCTAAAGGCTCACCAGGTCTGCCATAACGGAATCTACGAATTCCTTAGGACCTTAAGCTAAAGGCTCACCGGTCTGCCATAACATAATCTATGAATTCCTTAGGACCTTAAGCTAAAGGCTCACCAGGTCTGCCATAACGGAATCTACGAATTCCTTAGGACCTTAAGCTAAATGCTCATCAGGTCTGTCATAACGGAATTTATGAATTCCTTAGGACCTTAAACCAAAGTCTCATCAGGTCTTCCATTACGGAATTTACGAATTCCTTAGGACCTTAAACTAAAGGGTCATCAGGTCGGCCATAACGGAATTATTGAATTTAGGCAGTGCTAACTGTCTAACGATCTACCACACCTAAGGTCACATTAAACCAACCATACCGCACTCCTCCAGATCAGAAAGGAGTTAAACAAAGGTTTAAGGTATTCCGGACTGAAAGGCCTACAATGTTCGTGAGTTTTATCTCAGAAACAAACCCAAGTTAAGGCACACAACCAGATTTGATAAAGTTGTTATTACGAACAGTGCAGAAAATCACAAAAGCTAATTTCATTTATGTAAAAACTGGGCCGGACTAGCCCTACAGACTATCGAAGACATTTTTTACAAATCCTCACTCAGCCGCGAGGGCCTCACTCCGATCTAGTTCAGCCATGGCCGCAGCCTAATCCTTCCTAAGCTTCTCCAGCTCCGCCTTCAACTGGTCCGCATTGAATTCGGGGTGGAGCTCCTGAAACCTTTTTACGGCATCTTCCAATGCCATGATATAGGTGTCAGTATGATCCACCTCATATTCCTTGGACTCCTTGTACGGATCAACTGCAGAACTTAAGTTCGATCTCGCCTGTACGAGATCCTTCTTGACCAGATCAAGCTCCACCACTGCCCCCTCTTTAGCTTGCTGATCCGCTGCTGCCTTGGCCTTCAATTCAGCATTTTCTAGTTGTATCATTTCCAGCTCGGATAGAAGCAGACCGTTTCTCTATTCCAGGCTCTCACACTTCAGCTCAAGCTCTTTCTTGGCCCCAGCCAGTTTGTCCCTCTCCAGCCCAAGTGCGTGGTTCTGATCCTTCACTGCAATGCTTTGGCGCATTAATTCGTCGTGCAGCTCTGTTTGTGCATGGGATTTAGGTCGGACGTGGGATATATAGTTTTACGCAAGCCCGAGGAAAGAAGATGTGGCATGGGCAGCGTTGAGCAAGTCCATCTCGGCGGCCATGGCTTCTTTCTTCTTGTCCTAAGTCTGCACTACTATATCGACTGAGTTATGGACACAGCTTGGAAGGACCTTCAAGGAGTTCGACCCCGGACATTTATGGGACCGAACATCCCTCAGTGCTTTGGGGAGTTTTCCCTTCAATTTGGCCATCTCCATAGCCCGGGCCTTATGGATGCCTAAGTAGGAGAAATCAGCAGGATCGGCAGCTGCAGACACTGGAGGTGGCAGATCTGAGGCACCTCACAGGCCGGACTGGCCCTCATTATCGGATGATCCTTGATTATCTGGAACTATAATCGGATCAGTAGAGGGGGGAGGTGGAGCCACCATGTCTTCTTCGACCATCTTCCTTTTGCCGTGGGAAGATCTGGAAGGACTCGGAATAGAACTTGGAGCCCCGCTGGATTGACCAGACCTGGGAGTGGGGCCCATGCCAGGAGGGAGAGTTTTCCCACCAGTAGTAGGTCACTAGGTCTCCTCCTTTTGTTTCCCACGAATGCACTTCTGTCGAAAGGAGGCATATTCCTTCTTCTTGACTTGTTCGGTTCTGCGAAAACGACCAAGAAATTAGTATAATAAAGGAAAGAGATGAGTTCGGGATAATAACTACTTACGACGTGGAGGAGACAAGAAGGAAGTAGCCGGATGTACAATAGTGAGCCCGGCCCTGAACAGATTCTCTTCAGTGATCAGTTCTCTGAAGTCCCTGTCACGCCGGTCAAGGTCACGTGCCCTTTGCAACTGCTCTTCAAATGCTAAGGACCTGGAAGGATTAGACGGACCTGAAATACAAAAGACATAATTAATATTAGAAGAGGCAGTTCAAAATGAAGAATAAGGTCTGAAACATACAGTAAGGTTTGTAATGGGTAGGAACAATGTAGTCCAGGTCCTCAATCCGCTCCAAAGTTTGCCATCCACCACCAACATAAAACCACTGATCCCTCCACCCCTTAATAGAATCTGGAAGCTCCTCTATCAAATTCCCGCCAGTTCGGGGTAGGACCATTATGTAATACCAGCCAGAATCCTTCCCGTCAGATCGGAGCTGGTAAACAGAACCGAACTCACTAGCACGGGGTGGAGGTAACCCTAATTTGCTCCAGATGAATAGAAAGCGTATTACTACCCTCCACCCATTAGGAGTGATTTGAGAAGGGGCCAAACCCCAGTACAGAAGGTAATTGCTTATGGTGCGGGATAATGGGAATCTAAGACCTGCTTCCAACATCATCCTATTCACCGCCACACAAACCTCAGGGGGTTCATCAGCCCGCTCATCACTCCTAGGAAGGAAAAAAATACTGTGTCTGGGATCCTAAACCTGTAGCGCCATTCATCCAAGTCAGACTCAGAGACAACGGAAGGATGAAATTCGGCCTGCCAGAACGTCGAAGTAGAACTGGACAGTCCCGCTCTTTCAGAATTTCTTTGTGGGGGTGGAATAGGTCGAGGAACAAAGGAAGGGTTTGCAGATCTAAGTGGTTGCACTTCACGGGTTACCTCTCTCAGGTTAGATACACTCACGTCTGACCCACTCAACCTAGATTCTAAATCCGGACTGGACTCCTCATTCCCCCCACCCCAAGAGTCATTCCTAGTGGCCTCACTATCGCTGCCGGAGTTGTTCATGATTTTTCAAGGATGAGAAGGAATACCTGGAAAATAAAACAGATCTGGACTCTAGGTCGTGAATTTAACAAACCGAACAACTGGTCACTTCGGAAAACAGTAAGAAGCTTAGAGTGTTTTGAAGAAATTATGAAGGGGAAAACCGCCCAAGGGTCCCTTATATATAAAGACGTCATTAATTATCAGTACATAATTTGAAAAGACACCTAGAGCCCCTCAAAGAGAAATGACGGTTGACGGCATTCAACTGGCGTTGTCAGACCTAGGTGTCTGGGACTAAGACACGTGGCAACATCATTATGGCTTTTTAATATTAATCCTCAAGAATCATCAGTAGGAGCGGATCAAAAATCCTTTCATAACCACTCCTAGGGGCAATTGTTGATAGGTATTCCAATTTTAGTAACGATGTGAAGACGTCAACCGAAAAGTTCGATCCAGACTGGTCATAATGACCCGTACTGGTGCCCGACCTGAAGGAGTCAGGTCGGACATTATTACAACACACTGGAGATTAAACATGGATTACCCAACCTAATTCCGACGTGGTCCAGTGAGGTCGGTTATTGAAGATGATTCCGACTTGGTCCAGTGAGGTCGATTACTGAAGATGATTCCGACGTGGTCCAGTGAGGTCGGTTATTGAAGATTATTCCGACTTGGTCCAGTGAGGTCGGTTGCTGCTCAGCGAAACAAGACCAACTACCTTTTAACGCGCTAATTAAGACAGTTATTCAAATATAGAGGTAGTTAAGTGAAAGTCAACTACTTTGTACTATGTAAGAACTCAAATAGTTCAGTTATGTACTTATGTCAGATAGTCAGGTATTGTAATAAGCCAGCTCACCCCATTCTCCCTATAAATGTAGGAGATGGTAGCTTACAGGATAGAGAGACTTTTGGCTATACAAAGCCAATACTAGATTTATACAAGAAATCATACGTGGAGTCCAGGTCATCCACACGATCTGGGATCCACCTCTTACAAACCATCTTTTATTACCCACGTGGAGTCCAGGTCATCCACTACGACCTGAGGTCCACCTCTTTTACATAATTTTCGATTACATAACTAACATCCACTTATTTCTTGCTGACTTTGAATATTTCATATCTCAACCGTCAACAATAATAATGATGATAATTTTTTATCAATAGTATTATAAATTTTGGAAAGCCTCATTATACACAATATTTATCGTCACATTACTTGTTCAGTTGTTCTTGAAGTCCTCTATTTCTGGAATGCTAGTGTTAGCAAACAATTTGGTCGCATGGGATGCATTGCACAACCTAATTGACCTTGAAATTTTTTAGGTCGACACATTTGAATAATTACTACTACGGTTTCATTACCGGAACTGTCAATGTAGTTGTTGATTTCATCAGCATAAGATCCTCATAGTGTAACAGTTATCATGTTAGTTCTACATAAATGGGTAGTTCGTAAATTAAACGAAAATTGAGATTTGATTGACAATTGAAATTGAAGTAAAAATTGGACAAGATCTCAGTTGCTTTAATAATATAGATATAGATAGATTATACTTTTGATGACAATGAAAAACACATTTTCTAGAGTGGAAAGGACAAAATCTAAACATGAAATTAAAATGCTTCCACTGTAAATGAATAAAAGAGAAAGCAACTTACAGAATTGATTCAAATGCACGAGCAATTCATTGCAAGATGACATAAATGGATGTCAACCAAATGAAGAAAGAGATCCATTACCAAGGGTAGAGTTTTCACTTTTGAATGTCACGATTCAAAACATAATCATTTACCTCGAAATTTACATCAAATTTAGTAAGCTTAACTTGAAATACATTGTGAAAACTTACAACCGGCACTCTTGAATTGTCTAATAAGAAAATTTCATGAAATTTAATTATACATATCAAATTCATAATTTTACATTAAAGTACATATCTTTAACTTCCAGTGAACGCATTAGAACTACAAATAGGTCCAGTGCACCACCATCTCATTGATGGTGCTGTATTCAAATATGGCCAGTGTCGAACTTAAGCAAAATGTAGCAAATCATTCAAGTCCCAACTGGTCCAGTTAAAGACATCAAGCCTGAGGTTCAATGATTGCATGCTTAGCAGCTCAAGCAATATCAATCTCCACATTCACCTACAAAATAAGCAAATTATTTTAAAAACCAAGCTCCAAATTGACAGTGCAAATGAATGCTATAACCACTATTTTATTATTTATAAAGCCCAAGATGATGCATAAAGACATTGAACATCAATTTCCCTGTCACTTCAAAGATTCAAAAAATTAGAGTCCAAATCCCCAAATGCGGAGGTGTAAGGCAGACTGGAGTAAAGGAGTCAACATAGCTACCCTCCAATTTTCACATTCGTACATACATAAATAAAGAATAACATTGCCACAAGGTCCTTGCAGATTGCTGATAAATGATTCATGATAGTTAACAATATGAAATTAAAAAACCTAATAGTGTTATGCTTAGAAGAGAAGAGAGTTACATCATTTAAAAGAGAAGCATTTGATAGCAGCAAGCAAATAATTCACTTTATTATTTGTAAGAACCTATGAAACTTATTTGTAGTCAACTGTAAGTAACTATAGAAACCTCAAAATAATAAACATAAGATTAACAAACTTTACCTGGTGATTCTCCTCTCAAATGTGATAGCAATTTTACCTCTAAACTGCTTCGGATAACTTCAATGAACCCCTCCTCTTAATCAAATCTAAAACCCGTCCAGGAGTACAAACAATCACATGAACACCATGTTTAAGGGTATTGATTTGGCGTGAGATTGGCATGCCCCCATAGATGCAAAATGTGTCTAAGTTTGGAGCAGAATCACAGAATACTTTGTCAACTTGGAGAGCAAGTTCTCTAGTTGGAGGCAAGATTAATGCAAACAGATTCCTTCCTCGTCTGGAGATTGAAAATAGGCAGATTCAACCTTTAAGTATTCCTAATTCCTGAATACACTCAAAACAGAAAATAGATTTTTTTTATATATAAATAAAAAGGGGCAAAGATAAAGACCCATGCTTCTCATGGAATCGAATAATCTTATCCATGATTGGAATGCCAAATGCTAATGTCTTCCCAGTTCCTGTTTTTGCTTGGCCTATCATGTCTCGCCTCTTCATAGCTGGTTTAAAAATAGCTCAGTCCAAAAAAGCGCTCACATTAAGGCTCAAACATATGTCAAAAGAACTAAAAAAAAAAAAACATAAACAGTACCAAATCATAGTATTACGTGAAGTAAACATGCAAAAGATAACCCAAAAACCAGGAAAAAATATATTTATATATACAACTTGGAAAACAACAATCTCAAGAGATTTAGGACTCATAGGTTTGATTATTGTGTTAAATTAACCGTCAGATCAAGAGGTCATTATTGCTGGTCTCTACACGGATATTAAATACGTTGCAAGGGAAATTGAAACTTCTCATCTACTTAGAATCTGGCCTATAATTTCCTTGACGCTTTGAAAGGTAGAAGGAGATGTATTTGAAAAGTAAAACTATAATGAAAGCCCAGGATCACATAATCTTTTTAGCTTTGTGCACATATCAAAAGAAAAAAAAATATTTGCTTACAAAGCATCTATAAACTTATAACCAGGCAAGAAGGAACAAGCTTATTGCTTGAATAAGAGCAGTGGACTAATTAACGACATATCTTACAAGTTTAGCATATGACATAGATTCTATAACTTGCTTGATTATATCAATTGGAAAAAAAATGCCTCAATGTATCTATAATAACATAAATATAAGATACGTCAATTTGTAAACACAGTATAGGATTATTTGAAGTAATAATGTAATATAAAAGGGTGCAACTTAAAAAAGAATCACTTTACACCAAGCAGAAGCCCATGATATTCAAATCTTGGCTTGTCCAGGATGTACCATGACGCTTCGTAAACTTGAACAGTTTTGGTTCCATAATCAAAAGCACATAGATGGCTCAGTATCCATAGAACATCATAAATTAGAGAAAATGAGACAAAAACTTGTTTTTCCTTAATGCTGGTAAAACTAATTGAAGGATCTTCGTGCGTGCATTTATATGAAGGGATAGCTTCTTGATTTTGAATTTCATCTATAATATCTAAATCAGGAATTTCTATTCCAATTGAGGCTTCAGTTTCAGTTTCATTAATTGGAATTTGAGCAACTTCTTCAGAAACTACATTTTCAAGAAGAGGAGCATTTTAATATGCATCCAAGATCCAACATTACCAATAAATAAATAAATAACTTACAGACAGAACCAGAAATAACATGCCTGGAAGGGCATTTGAATGCTCGTTTCCACCTTCAGTTGCTGCCTTCGCTTCATCCTCATCTACATATTTAAATGTAGTTTGGAATACATGATAATCTGTGTCATCCTTAAGCACATCCATCTCAAAATGATATTAATTAGCATGAAAATTCTGAAAATTTTCATCCTCTTTGATGTCCATGTCGAGTGCACCTCATTTAAATCAAAATCAAGTTCTGACCCAATCATCATTGTCAATAAATGAATACAAATTCACAATGATGGAAAAAGAATTATCAAGTTACCAGGATAACTACTTCCTAGCAAATGTTTAATAAATGTTGTTTTTACAGAAGAGTACTGAGCCAAAAGCATTACCATTAGCTTGGCATCGAACTCAATAATTTCCTTCGAAGATGAACTTTGAGAAAATCAGACAAACTTAAACTTTTCGACTTAGTATTTAATTAAGTTACAGTGGTGGTCTAGTACAATCAACAGAAAGTATCAATATTTAAAATTAGTATAAAAATAACACTCAAACCTGCTTCAATCATGACTTTAGAAGATGCCCTATTCAATCTCAAAATTTCAGACCCAAAAGGAAACACAGTTTAAATATAAAAGCATTACCTTGGCCCAATCTTAGGCAGTTATCCACCACCTTTGAGTTTGATGGAACATCATCTATTTTTTCTTTTGGTCCTTACTCGGGTTTTAGTGCTTTTGATAATGACAACATTGTTTGGAGGGCTGTATTATCTGAAGATCTTCATAAAGGACGATTATTTTTTTGGTGGGTCAAATGCTTGAACGTCAAATCAACCAGATGGTGGATAGGAATTTGAATTCCTATAACTCTATTATTTGGTAAGTTCTGAGAATTGATCTTCCCTTCGTCCCCTGTAGAGAACTTTGGTCAATTTTCCTCATATAGTGGTCATTCTCTATGCCTCGGGATAAAACTTTATATATATGTTTTGATCTCTATAGCTGATTAAACTACCTTTTATTTTTTCAAAAAAAAAAAAAAAGAGTCATCACCTTGGCATTATGGGTCATTATTTACAGTATCTCCTTCTGATCCTTCTTCACTCGCCGCTTGCAATTTCAGTTCCTAACCATCCTTGACTCGTTTCAAATAAAGAGGAGTTAAGAAGAAGAAGAAGAAGAAGAAGAAGAAGAAGAAGAAGAAGAAGAAGAAGAAGAAGAATGGTGAAAAAGGGGATGTTTTGAAATTGAAGAGAATGCTAGTGCACCACAACTCGGTGATTTTCCAATCTCGTAACTGTTAAACAAAGCATTTTCCGATGTTAAAGCCATGATGGTGGACAAAGGGGTGGTAGAAACCTATTCGATTGGAGAAGAAGGCGAAAATGCATCTAGAAACAACTCCAATCCCAATTGAAAAAGAAGAGTCATTTGAGGGATTGAAGAAGAAACTGCTCATTGTTTGGGCTTTTCACAAATTTCTTAAAATCTTATTTGAAGCATTTCCAAATAAACTGCCTGGGTATAAACAAAATTTCATAATGTGACCAATGTAGTTGAACAAAAAACTGTCCACAAAAACTGTAAACGCAGGATTTTAAACTTTTGCCAAAAATTCTGTTCATGTTGTAGATTCCAGCCAAAATTGAAAATCTATTAAATATTCTTAGAATCTCAATTCTCTTTAATAATATAATACTAGAATTTGTCCCCGTGCGATGCACGGGACATAAAAAGCATATATAACATAATTACAAATGTGTGTTATGTTATATATGTTTTTTAATACTGTTTTATTTTACTATTAAATTCTCTAATAGTTACGCTATCTTCAATACTATTAATTATTTTTGCTTTAGTAAAACATCATACATTTTTAAATACGTTATTTTCAATATTATTTTATTATTAGTATAACATATTTAATTAAAACAATATATACACATATTTAGTTATATTCTTTTTTAATTACATAATTAAATTACATTCTTTTAAATACTGTTTTATTATTATAGCATTATTATTAATTAAAAAAACATACATTTTTAATAATGTTACTTTTTAATACTATTTTACAAATTTAAATTTTTAATTATATTCTTTTTATAACATAATTAAGTTATGTTCTTTTCAATTGTGTTTTAATTATTATAATAACTTTTTTAATGCAATGCTTTTTTTACTTATGTTATTATTATTAATCCGTTGCTTAAAAGTGTACATGGTTGTATTCTTTTATCAATATAATTTTATATTCAAACTCGACATCATAATTCCAAATTATAAACATATATTGAAAATACCAATTAATTAATAGCTGGATATATAACATTACTAATAATGAGATAAAATCATTTTCAAAATGACTGTTTATATTCTCAAGATAAAAGCAATTTTGAAATGTATATATATAATCACTTTTTTTAATCTCTATAAACCATGAATTTCCATTTTAGGAAAGTGTAAAAAAGGCGGGAAACTATGTGGTGTTTTATTTGAACTTTGTTATAATAATAATAATAACTAGTTCTTACCCGTGCGATGCACGGCAAATGCAATTTTTATGATTGATTTCAAGAGAAAGCATAATAAATTTTCAATGTTCACATTATAAAATAAGTATTAAAAAGATGAAATTTATAGTCATACATTCTAGATAAATTCGAATAAGATGCATACATGAAGTACGAATTTAGACTACAAAAATCTATAGAACTTCAACTCCATTTCATCTGTTGTCCTAAAAATGTATTTGCAAAACAACATGAGAAAATCTTGTGTAGAATATACTAATAAATAGATAAAAACAATTACTAAATGGTTTCACTAATAATTCCAATGAATATCATTAGGAAATCAATCAATATCACTATAATTAAAAATAGTAAAAGACAAATTTCTGTTCATGCCTTGATCTGCTCCATGTATTTACTATTTTCGAGACCCCTTTGCTAAGCAATCAACTTCCCCATTCCAAAGTTTGTTAGATTCTACAAATAGGATCATATAAAATTGGCTACTACCGTTAGGAGGCAAAAACAATCTAATGAACTCAAACTCAAACTCAAACACAGAATCTTGAATTTGATGCAAATAATACCGGTCTCCCTTCTATACTATTGAGACACTGCAAAACAAATCATTCATTGGGCATTAGTAAAGGACAGCTAAAGAAAGACTATACAATATGGTAATTACAACGATTTTTGTTGAGAAAGTCTAGTGAGATCTTTCAATATAGAAACTAAGTACATAACCCTACTTGATGATCAATGACTTTGGCACTCCCAGTGCAAAATCCTCATTCAAAAGCCAATGCATTTCCCATGGCAGCAGCTACAATATCTACTTTCTCAAAAAAAACAAAAAAATAAATAAATAAAAATGTAACACCATATATATAACCACAGAAACTTGATAAATGGATGTTTCTTCATTTTTCAGTTCCTATCCTTAGGAAAAGTCTCGATTTCATCAATGATTAAACTACAGTCACATTCCTAAATAGTCATTTTATCATCAGACATTATATTTGATGTCATAAAACATTACCATTTTCATCTTTGGAAAAGGTATTTACAGGGGTACTTCCATCACCACAAAAGAGTGTTAACTACAGTAGCCCCATTGAAATCTTGTTGTAATTAGCTTAGGTTTAATGAATTCTGAATAAATAAATAAATAATAAAAAATTGAACATTATCTACTAAACATAGTATTTTTATTTAGTATTTTATCAATACCAAAGTTGCTACTAAACACATCATCATTCAAAAAATGAAGGATTTCTACCAAACAGTGTTAGGAAAAAATGAAAACCTACAGCTATGTGAAAATAGTATATGTTTAAAAAAAATGAAAAATATATACTAAACACATCATTCAGAAAATTTATCAATACCGAAGTTGCTACTAAACACAACATCATTCTAAATATTTTATTAGGGCTGTTGCTACTTATCACAATATCATTCCAAAAAAATTTTAAAACGGTATGTTTAAAAAAAAGAATCATATGCAATTAAACATACTAATGGCTCATTTTGAAATCTAGAATATGAACTACAGTAGCCCCATTGAAATCCTATTGTAATTAGCTTTGGTTTAATGAATTCTAAAAAAAAAAAAATTGAACATTATCCACTAAACACAGTATTTTTATGTAGTAAAAATTAGTAAACACGTCTACTAAGTTTAAAAAGTTCGCTTATAAGTAAACAGTTGGCTGAATGTAGTAGCTTTTTGTACCCAATTTACCATCGTGTCTCCATTGCCTCCTCCACTTGTATCCAGATAGCACTGCCAAGAACCTTTAAGTTCAGCTAAACCTGGAAGTTTGAACATGACTATATGAAGCTATGGAAATCGATTCTTTCTACACATCATAATATGAAGAGGAAGAGGAAGAGATTGTACCTTCGAGAAAAATATCCACACAATTCAGGAGCTCAATACCATCTCGTTGCAACATAGTCCTAAAATGAATCAGGCGAAGCAAGAAATGAATCAGTTCCTGAGAAATTAAAGAAAAGAAAATTATTGTCCAAAATATAGCGGTGGAGTGTCATTAAAGGCTACTCTTGCCAATCCAAAGTCACAGATCTTTAGTTTGCAGTCAGCATTTGCAAAAATATTTTTAGATTTCAAATCATGGTGAAAAATATTTGCTACAGAAAATAAAAGCATTTAAGATAGCCGATGAAACAATCATGCCTACAATTCAAGATCTATTATCAATAAGTATAGCCTACATAATGTTAATAGAGGAGCTTCAATTGTAAATATCAAAAAGTGTCTATAACAAAATTGTGGCTATCAAAACCTCTGTGTATGTACTTCATGCCTCGAAGAAGCTGATGAAGAAAGAATTGGTAATCATCACGTCTCAGATCATCATTTGCTTTAATGACCTGGTGGGGATCAGATTCCATTATAAAGTGTTCTGCTTCAAATCAAAGCAGTTTTCTAGCGAAGTACCAATCAACTACCCCCCTCAAGTTAAATTACATTCATCATTTCAGAAGGTTACTAATGTATCTTTACATCGAATTTGTATAAGCATTTTATGCCAAACATCTAGAAAAAAATAAAAATTTCCTTTGCTAATGTACCTTTGCTTTGTGGGTTTTCCTCTCCCTCTGAACATATGTGCTTGTCATTCCAGTGAATGACACTACTTTAAAGAATGAAGGATCAGTATGGAGGTCCTTGAGTCATCATTCCAGCTTCGTAAGTACTGCATGATTAGAAAATGGAACCCAGTTAGCTGGGTCTTAAAAATTAGGAAAAAAAAGGGCACCCCCTGATGCACAAACTACTATGCAGTAATCCATCTAATTTTTTTTTTGGTTAGTTAAGGGGTGACTTTCACTCCCATTACCACTCAATGAATAAACAGAGCGACATTCGTGAGAATGATTTAATTTTTGATTCTACAGTCACACATATCAGACAACAATCCTTTGAAACGTGACTATTTAGTATAACATCCATCCATAAATATGTATTCATATCTGTTTCTTTTACATATGCAAGAAATTGAACTTTAGATAGAAATGTATCCATAACTAGTTGAATAATTCCATCTCTAAGTTCTCATTTGTTTGTTGCTTAATTCTATCTTAATCAATTCAACATTTAAAAAAATTTACCAACTGGATAATCAGAATATTGTACCAAAATCTGTAGATTTCTCTAAAATTAATTCTTTGTGGTGTCATGAAGAAAGACAGCAAATTAATTTCCTTAAAATTGTTGAAACTAATGTTAGTCCTGAGGTTTATTTTAACTAAAGTATAAGTTTACATTTCAAGAATCTATAGAAATACGGAGCTCGTTATGAAAACAAAATATAACAAAATACATAATAAATGTCCAAAATCATCAATTGTAGAACTTACTGTCAAAGGGGAGCAATGGAGAAGCAAGATGCGAACTCACCTATTCTTTTCCAGTTCCTCCCATTTAATCGTTGAACCACCTCAGTTAGCAGCTTATCATATCATTAGCAGTGAAGGACTATAGTTGCAGAATCGTAGTAATAGATCAAAAACTTTATGGGAAATGGGACAAAATATTAAAACTTTAGACATCTGTTACTTTCTCGATATGGTTCCAAAATTTCTTTTCCTCTCCTAGATTTTCAAATTACTTTATAACATAATAATAATATAAAGACTCATAAAGAGTAGCTCATTATGGTAAACAAATATTTCATTACAGTAAAGATTGGAATTCTAGTTCCAGAACTCTTCTTCTAACCTGCTTGTGAAAGCATAAGATGCTAAAGTTGATGTAAACAGATCATTAGTAAGTATATATGATACATTTCAATGGCAACATAAGCATTCAAACATTTTGAACCTGTAACATGCTTCAGTCACAACAAAAACATAGAGATATATACATGCATAATGACTAATGACTAATTTTCATCATAGACTGAGATGCATGAATCTCACCATCGAATGCGATCCCACAAATCATCATCAGAAATCTTGGTACTTGAATAACTAAAAATATGAAAATTGTATGATATGAAAAATCCGTAAGAACACCCCAGCCAAGTCCAAAATTAGAAATTGAAAGATCATTTAACCTCCAGCATCTTTCACGAAATGGCATCTTCCCAACCTTAATTTTCAGTTAAACGAAATATGTTCAATGGGCATTAAGCAGTTATTTCATGATGGAAAAATTTTAAAAATTAAAAGCACCAAAGAATTAAGTTTCAAAAAAAATATATATATACACACAGGGAGATCGATGGAGACTTGAAATCAAAATCTACCAAATGGGGAAAAAATTGGTGATCTTGGGATACTTGTGATGTGATCCGGAAAAGGCCTAAAAAATGAGAAATCAAGATACGGGCAATTCAACAATATTCTACATGGGAAAATGAACAAGTTTCGTGTTGGGCTCGAGTCAAGATTCAATTCACCTCAAAGGATCAGAAATCAAGGCAGAAGGGCTTTTACGGCCGTAACTTCCATAATTACGGCCGTAACATTATCAGTGCACAATTTGGGCAGAACAGCGTTTACAGCCGTAACTTTGGTTCTCACGTCCATAACATGGAATTTCACGGCCGTAACATCAATCTTCACGGCCGTAACTAATATTGAGACATTTTGATCAAAGAAGGACTTACGGCCGTAAGTCCGACTTTTACGGCCGTAAGCGGCGCGAATCAGATTTTCGGGATTTTTAGTATTTCAGTTGATTTGTTGATGAGAACCCAGGAGGGGGTCCTCGTCGTAGCTCGCGGAATAACGCTTGGAAAGTTCTGAATTCAGGTTGGAACGGAAGATAACACTACAACCCGAGCCTCACGACGTAAGAACCATGGGTATATTAAACCCAAGACCCGTTACGATGCGGAAACAAGAACCGTAATGGTTTGAACGCCACAAAGGATGCCCACGCCTTTGATAAGTTCGATTTTTTGAACGCCACAAATATCCCACAATATTTGATAAGTTCGAAGTTTGTTCAATTCCCGAACAATGTTGAGAAAACACTCAATATAATTTTTATTCATCCAAAATATTCTATTCTTTACATTGAATGGAAAAGCATATAAATAGACAAAATAAAACCTAATCGCTAACTGACTCTGAATAGAATTCTAATTAGGCTAAAATAGCTAAAATAACCAAAATTACCAAAATTGGAAAAAGAATTAAAAACCAATAAAGGAAATACAAATCAACTGAAATACTAAAATCCCGGAAAATCTGATTTGCACCGCTTACGTCCGTAAAAGTCGGACTTACGGCCGTAAGTCCTTCTCTGATCAAAACGTCACAATATTAGTTACGGCCGTGAAGATTGATGTTACGGCCGTAAATCTCCTTCTGAACAAAAATACCAATTTTCATTTACGGCCGTGAGGAATGTGATGCGGTCGTGAAATCCTTAAGTAAGTTACGGCCGTGAGAAATAATGTTACGGCCGTAACGCATCTTCTGCCCAAATTTTTTTGATTTTCTGATCCGTTGACGTGATTTGAATCTCGACTCGAGCCCAACACGAAACTTGTTCATTTTTCCATGTAGAATATTGTTGAATTGCCCATATCTTGATTTCTCATTTTTGATGCCTTTTCTGGATCACATCATCCCCTCTTCCTTTAAGATGATTCGTCCCGAATCATTACATTGTTCTTAGCTTCTTTTCCGGATCACATCATCCCCTCTTCCTTTAAGATGATTCGTCCCGAATCATAATGCTGTTCTTGGCTTGCTCACTAGGTTTAGCCTCGAACCTTCTTCGTACAAGCAATGTTTGATCTGACGTTCTCCGATCCTGCTTGACTTCTTGTTTTGGCTTGAATTATAGATTTTCCCGTCAAGCCCACCCTGATTCGTACCATTCCCTCCTTCTTTAGGATGATTCGTCCCGAATCATGGTGTTGTTCTTGAAAAATCAAACTGTACCTCCTGGATCAAACGGAAAATTGTCGATTCCCTGACATGCATTCAATAAATGATGCTCCTCCAATTTGTAGACAAGAAGGTATTGAAACACGAGGGGAATTGACCAAGGTTGATGTAAATCAAAATTCCATGCACAATAAATCTGCAAGAAAGATTTAAAAAAAATGGGGAGGGAAATGTTAGCGTCTTCATGCACAAGGTATGGATCCTTGTACTCATGATAAAAAACCTCCACAACTTTTTTTCCCACCACAAGGCCCTTCTCGTCGCCTCCAAAAGTCAATATACTTTCTTGCTCATTCTCTTCTTTTTTCTCAACCACTTCTTCTAATTTTTCACATTCAACCACCTCTTCAATATTTTTATTGAAAAATTCAACATTCAAATGTTGAACTTCTACCCCAACTTCCAATTCATTCCTATCATTGTCAACAATGTTATTTTCAATCTCTTCTTCCACAATTTTATTCTGTACTTCAAGACTCGGAGTTTGATCAACTACTTCAATTTCTTTTTTCGCACACTCAACCTCCACTTCTAAATTTATGGGCTCAATCACCTCTCCTAATTTCTCATGCTTTTTCTCATGCACCTCCTCATAAATAAATTTATCTTCTAACTCGTTCCTCAAGTCTCCCTCATTCTTCTTAACAATCATATCCAAAGGCTTTTCTTGTAATTTAACTACTTCCACTCTTCCCCTTTCTCTCTCTTGCAACTCGGCTAACTTTTTTCTAGCCTCTTGTGCCTTTATCTCTTCATTTAACTGTATTAATTTCTTGGCCATCTCCTTGAATTCATCCTTCATACTCCATTCATCATCTCCGAAGTTTCTTTGCTCATTCCTATTTTCTCGCAATACTTTCACTTCAAGTATTTGTTCCGGGGTTAACGGCATAAGCTTAATACTTTTCCCATCCTTAACAAATTTATATATATTCCTGCGCTTATCATAGACTGCTTTCCTCTCATGCTTCCACGATCTACTCAACAAGATGTCACACGATTCTAGAGGCACCACATCACACCACAGTTCATCGCTATCTTCCAAGTGTCAATTTCACCATAACCCCATGGGTTACATTTAGGTGCCCACACTCCTTTAACCACGTCAGCCTATAAGGATTGGGACGTGGTAGTAAAGGTAAGCCCAACTCCTCAACCATGGTAGTACTAGCCAGATCGCAATAATACTCCTTATCAATAATAATATTGCACACTTTACTGCCCACATGACACCAAGTCTGGAAGGTAGGATCGAACTCATAATTCATCCCTTTATGTAGCTTTCAAAAATTTGAGAGATTCAAAATAAGAGGATCTAGATATTGACAAATATCAAGAAGGAATTTAATGTTGACTCGAAAAGGAAAACAATATCAAGAATTTTAAAGAAATTCAAGAAAGTGATTCTTGAATTTGACTCGAAAGAAAGAATATCAAGAATATTGTAGAAATTTAAGAAAGTGGTTCTTGAATTTTGACTAGAAAGGAAAGAATATCAAGAATTTTAATTTGACTTGCAAGGCAAGGAATTATCAAGAATTTAAGGAAACTCAAAAAAGTGGTTCTTGAATTTCGGAGTGACTTTTTCTTTTTTTCTTTTTGAATTATGATGAATTTTCGGAATTAATAAAAATAAAAATAAAATTAATTTTTTTTTTAATAAAATCCGAAAATTCGACACGAACGCAACGAAACAAACGGTACTGGATTTGGATGAAAAAAATACAAATAAAACACTTTTAGTTTTTTGGGACTGACTCTTATGGATCAAACTGGAAAAAAATTTACTGGTAAGAAGAACAAGAAAAATTGAAAACAAAGACTCAAATAACAAAAATAGGATATGGATGATTTTTATGGGACTCGATGATAAACATAAAAATCAAACTGGATAGAAAAAACACAAGAACCTGAATCCAGAATCCAGCTCTGATACCATATGATGAGAACCCGGGAGGGGGTCCTCGTCGTAGCTCGCGGAATAACGCTTGGAAAGTTCTGAATTCAGGTTGGAACGGACGATAACACTACAACCCGAGCCTCACGACGTAAGAACCATGGGTATATTAAACCCAAGACCCGTTACGATGCGGAAACAAGAATCGTAATGGTTTGAACGCCACAAAAGATGTCCACGCCTTTGATAAGTTCGATTTTATGAACGCCACAAATATCCCACAATATTTGATAAGTTCGAAGTTTGTTCAATTCCAGAACAATGTTGAGAAAACACTCAATATAATTTTTATTCATCCAAAATATTCTATTCTTTACATTGAATGGAAAAGCATATAAATAGACAAAATAAAACCTAATCGCTAACTGACTCTGAATAGAATTCTAATTAGGCTAAAATAGCTAAAATAACTAAAATAACCAAAATTACCAAAATTGGAAAAAGAATTAAAAACCAATAAAGGAAATACAAATCAACTGAAATACTAAAATCCCGAAAAATCTGATTTGCACAGCTTACGCCCGTAAAAGTCGGACTTACGGCCGTAAGTCCTTCTCTGATCAAAACGTCACAATTTTCATTCACGGCCGTGAGGAATGTGATGCGGTCGTGAAATCCTTAAGTAAGTTACGGCTGTGAGAAACAATGTTACGGCCGTAACGCATTTTCTGCCCAATGTTTTTTGATTTTCTGATCCGTTGACGTGATTTGAATCTCGACTCATGCCCAACACGAAACTTGTTCATTTTTTCATGTAAAATATTGTTGAATTGCCCGTATCTTGATTTCTCATTTTTGATGCCTTTTCTGGATCACATCATTTGTATTTCCTTTATTGGTTTTTAATTCTTTTTCCAATTTTGGTAATTTTGGTTATTTTAGTTATTTTAGTATAATTAGAATTCTATTCAGAGTCAGTTAGCGACTAGGGTTTATTTTGCCTATTTATATGCTTTTCCATTCAATGTAAAACAGAATACTTTTGATTAATAAAATTATTGAGTGTTTTTACTCTCTCTAAAGGTGAGAATTTTCCCTTTAAACAACAAACTTATCAAGATTCAAATCTTTTGGCGTTCAAAACAATTGAACTTATCAAGGATCTGGGCATTCCTTGTAGCGTTCCCCCTTTGTGGTTCTTATCTCCGCATCATAACGGGTCTCGGGTTTAATATACCCTTGGTTCTTGCGTCGTGAGGTCGGGGTTGCATTGCTGTCGTCCGTTCCAACCTGGATTCAGAACTTTCCAAGCGTTATTCCGCGAGCTACGACGAGGACCCCCTTCCCGGGTTCTCATCAACTTGTTTTGAAGGTGAAATCAGAGGGAGAAACGTTACCTTTCAATGATGAAGACTCTTCTGGAGTGCACTGCAGAGGCATCGTTCTGAAAATGGACAGGTTTCTCCCCAATCAACTTCCATTTTCAGGAATTGAGAAGCTTATCGTGGGAGCGCTTTTTTTTTCCTTCTCGCAGAAGCTTTTGGCTTTCATTTTGAGTGGAGCAGACGAAAAGATCGGTACATGTTGCAGGAAAAACCGATAAAGGCACTACAAAATGACAAAAGTTCTTGTAACTGGAGGCTTTTGAATTGTTTACTGGCAGAGGACATTTTATGCGTGCGGGTCCACTGTTTGACACCGAATTCAAATTCAAAAATTGTAGAAAAAGCTCAGTTTTCATAAATTTTTTTTTTTGTTTTTTATAAAAAAAAATCTTGGGCGTGAGGTTAGGCTGTACTTTTGAGCGGGAAAGACCAGTTCACTATCTTTTTTTAATATAGTTATTTACTAGTATTCGCACCCGTGCGTTGCACGGGAAAAAATTATAACAATTAATTAATGAATAAGTAATTAAATATATTTAATAATTAATGAAAATGTGGGAAATATATAACGAAAATAATTAAATTTAAATATTATGGGAAAGAATATGAAGAAACAAAAAGGTATTCAATAGCAAAATTCAATGTAAATTACAAAACACTTCTTTAAAAAATATATATGCATTTTTAATAAATTAATTTATTTCTTCTTATTTCACAATGATTTTTATTGATTGTGTTAGTGTTGCTCAACGTTACAAATAATCCTTTTTTTAGTAATGTTAAAATATAATAATGATAATAAGAAATAAAAGTAAGAAACAATTTCTATATATATTACACACATATATTTTTTTTCCTATTCATGAATGTTACATAATATGTTCTTCAAATCAATATAAAAAATTTGGTTATCCAACTATATGATGCTTATTTTTATCTTTTCATTTTCATATCAGAAATTAGAGATCTTTTATAAATTTGAATGAGCAGAAATATTATCCTGGATAATATTATTTTATTTGGACTGAAGAAGTCGTCTCTTCATTCGATTATTTGTATGACATTTCATATTTTCGAAATTATGTGGTTAAAAGCATAGTTTAAATAATAAAATTAAACTTATAGAAATAGTTATATGGGTATGTGGAAAGTCCAATTATTCATCTTATTTGGATAAATGATCCATAAAAAACCATACATAAACATTAACCTCGAGAAAAAAAAATGTATAAATAAATAATAAATAATAAAAAATGGATATTAAATATTAAATAATACAAAACTTTAATAGCATAAAGGATGAACATAGCCAAAATAAATAAAAAATAAAAAATAAAAAATAAAAAAACCCCATTTTATTGAAAACAACAATGTTTTTAATTTTTTAGCCATATAGAATTTTTTAGTTAGAAATATTCTCAACACTCCTTGGACGTTAACTGCTTCATAATATAACATACAATAAATATTAATGTGCATGGACCATTTGCATTATACAAATTATTACACATTTTACGATCAAAAAAATTTTATACGATAAAAAAATGATTAAACATTTTTTCAGTATCAATGCATTGATCCACGTGCAATTGATATTAATGATAGTTTATTAATTAATGATATTGCACCAGACAACGAAAAACCATATTTTGACCCTTTTTTTTAAAAAAAAAATAAAAAAATATGACAGCAGTTTTGGCCGGAAAATAGGAGCCAACTATCCTGCTATTATATATATTAAGATATATTAAGATTAAGATATTAAGATTAAGATTAAGATTAAGATTCTCATTTTTCTTTAAATAAATCCTGTTTTTATTTTTTTTCCATTTCAAAATAATTAAATAAATTATGAAATACTTTTATTATGTCATATTGGACAATAAAGGACGACAAAATTATTGTATCGTTACATGTGTTACCTTTGTTCTGCTAGGTTTCCAATACTGAAGGGAAGCTAATTGTGATGGGAGGATGGAACCCTGTCAAAGTGGGACCCGATTAATTATTTATATAGAATTGATTATTTAAAAATAATTTTTTTTAATGTTCATTCACAATCACATATTATTTTAAAACTAATTTTTCACAATTGCACATAATACTTTTTAACCACACATTCTAAAAAAAGAAAATCAATTTTGAACCACTCAATTGATTGATTTGACAATTATTTTATTTTTTATACTACTTTCTTTCACTTTCAATCACACATTTAAAACTATTTCTGTAGTTTATATCAATATCAATGTCAAACTTACTCCTATTCAATGATTCAAATAAAACGTGACATTTTATTTTTCACCAAGTATTAAAAATGGTCACGTTACACACACACACAAAAAACTATTTTTTGTGCCTATTAAATAAATGTATTAACCATATTTTTACTTTTAAATAGAATAAGTTTGATAAAACCTTATATTTTTATTTTCTATAGAACTCAATGAATTAATTGTTAAAGTCTGTAGTATATATTTTACAGATTGATGTTCTTTTAAATTTATAAAATTAAAAAATAGATAAATGAGCAAAATGAGTAAATTTATAAAATTAATTTCAAAATTACCAAAAAATTTGTCGAAATCTAAAGTTGTAGAAATTAAAATATTTTAATTGAATTTACTTAGAAAGATTGGATATCTATTATTTTTTTTAATTTGATAAGAAAAAATATATGAAATTAATCATTTATGTAAAATTGAAGTTATGTAAGAAAAGATAGATATCATTTTATGATTTAAATGAGATAAATTAAAAAGATTGGATATTGGAAAAAGTAAAAAGTATAAATTAAGCTTTTACCTTTATTATTTGAGACAATTTTACGAATGATATATTTAGAGTTTGTTTTCATTTGTTAGCTTGTATTAAATTTCTCGTTAAGATCTTGAATTTGACACCCATATTGCATATTTTTTTACTTCAAAATATTATAATAATTATCAAAAGAATAAAAATAATATACAATTTGATCTATTTATATATTTTTTATTTTTTACAAATCAATAAGTCATTTATTATATGTCACATATAATTAATTTTGCATTAATTGAAGTTTCATAATTCAATTATTAAAATAATTAATAAAATTATAAAGTTTCCTAAAATAGCAGGTAAAAATGGCGGGAAACTATGTGCGGATTTATGTGACGGCTATGTTGTTATTATATATATTAAGATTTATAATTATAATTATTGGTAGATGGGCGGGAAACTTTGAGCGGGAATCTTTTGCTGGACTTAACTCCTTTTATTGGCATAGGACATTTTATGCGTGCGGGTCCACTGTTTGACACCGAATTCAAGAATTCAAATTCAAAAATTGTAGAAAAAGCTCAGTTTTCATAAAATCTTTTTTTTTTGTTTTTTATAAAAAAAAATCTTGGGCGTGAGTTTAGGCTGTACTTTTGAGCGGGAAAGACCAGTTCACTATCTTTTTTAAATATAGTTATTTATTTATAATTATAATTATTGGTAGATGGGCGGGAAACTTTGAGCGGGAATCTTTTGCTGGACTTAGCTCCTTTTATATAATAATATAGATAATAATAATAATAATAATAATAATAATAATAATAATAATAATAATATATAGATAGACTAGTAATCGCACCCGTGCGATGCACGGAATAAATAATATTTATTGAATAAGTTGTAAAAATACAATGTCCGATAAAAATAATACAATAAAATAATAATAATAATAATAATAATAATAACTTGTATACAAAAATTGTGAATAATTTGTAATTTCATTTCTCTCTATAAGATTTCTTACTTTAATGCATAAATTGTATATTCGATATACAATCAAAATATTAAAAAAAAAAAAAAAGTTATGAATTGCATTTTTTTAACAGTTAATTGTTCATTATCTAGTTTCCTTAGTTTATTTATTCATATAGAATTGATTATTCAAAAATAATTTTTTTTAATGTTCATTAACAACCACATATTTTTTTAAAACTAATTTTTCACAATTGCACATACTACTTTTTAACCACACATTCTAAAAAAAGAAAATCAATTTTTAACCACTCAATTGATTGATTTGACAATTATTTTATTTTTTATACTACCTTCTTTCACTTTCAATCACATATTTAAAATCATATCTATAGTTTATATCAAACGTACTCCTAGTCAATGGTTTCAAATAAAATGTGACATTTTATTTTTCACCAAATATTGAAAATGGCCATGTTACCCACACACACACAAAACTATTTTTTGTGCATGTTAAATAAATGTATGGACTATATTTTATTTTTAAATAGAATAAGTTTGATAAAACCTTATATTTTTATTTTCTATAGAATTCAATGAATTAATTGTTAAAGTCTGTAATATATATTTTACAAATTGATTTTATTTTAAATTTATAAAAATTAAAAAATAGATAAATGAACAAAATGAGTAAATTTATAAAATTAATTTCAAAATTACCAAAGAGTTTATCGAAACCCGAAGTTGTAGAAATTAAAATGATTTAATTGAATTTACTTAGAAAAATCGGATATCATTATTTATTTTAATTTGATAAGAAAAAAGATTTGAAATTAATCATTTATGTCAAATTGAAGTTAGGTAAGAAATGATAAATATCATTTTATGACTTAGATGAGATAAATTAAAAAGATTGAATTTGAATATTGAAAAGAGTAAAAAGTATAAGTAAAGCTTTTACCTTTATTATTTGAGGCAATTTTAAGAATGATATAATTAGAATTTGCTCTCATTTGTTAACTTGTATTGAACTTCTCGTTAAGATCATGAATTTGACACCTATATTGAATATTTTTTTGACTTCAAAATATTACAATAATTGTCAAAAGAATAAAAATAATATACAATTTGATCTTTTTATAGATTTTTTATTTTTTACAATCAATAGGTCATTTATTACATGTCACCTATAATTAATTTTGCATTAATTAAAGTTTCCTAATTCAATTATTAAAATAATTAATAAAATTACAAAGTTTCCTAAAATAGCAGGGAAAAATGGCGGGAAACTATGTGTGAGTTTTTTTGACGGCTATACTATTATTATATATATTAAGATTAGATGCTTGAAATGAAGTGGACAAGGTCAGGTCAAGGGGCATGACCAGCATCTTGCGACTTCAACTTTTTGTTGCCCAACTCATTTTTACACTTTGGTTACAAAGGATTAAACCTGGATTGAATAATTTTTTTAAAAGAGTTAATTATCAAAGTTTAAGAACTTTAAGCCCTTGTTTGAACCCCAATATTTGAAAACCAATGTTTTTAAACACTCAATCTCAACTATCCATTTTAATCAAGTCCACAATATTTGACTTTTCAAACAAATTTTAACCACACATTCTTCTAAAAATACTATTGAAAACCACATTATTTTACAAATAATGGGGTTCAAACAAGGGCTAAAATTATTATAAAAGTACTTTTTAAAATAGTTATTATTCAAAATTTTAGGTGAATGTTTGTAATTATTGCCACTCTTAAAACTTGAATAGCCACTAATGTAGTAAAAATTCGTTTGACAAACATATATTGAAATTAACCATTTTAAGCTGCCTCAAAGTTCCATAGGATACCGGACCCTTTTTGACCGTTACATTCATCAATTGATAATTAAATATTTCAAAAAGATTACTCTTCACAGCCACTCTTACTTTTGGATTTACCAGATCGATCCAATTCACAACGGCAACAGCACTAGCTGCACAACACAGCATTGAGCTTGTCAATAACATAAATAGAGTGTTCCTATCAATTATTTTCAAAAACTTCACTGCCCGTTTTATTGCTATCTATATTCTCTCAAATCAACGGTTCAGATTTCTCCCCCTAAATCCAACCCAAAACCCGTATGGTAATCTTGATTTTCTGCTGCACTGGTAAATCACCATCGTTTCTTAATCAAGATTCTTGAATTTTCACAAGTTGTAGTAGAAATTTGATTTTATTTTCCTATATCAGCAAATCAACATTGTCGAGTTTGAGCACTGTTTCATTAGGGAAGTGAGGGTTTATAAGAAGAGAATCAAGAATGCCTGTGTCTACAAGATCGCAGATCTTCAGCAGGCACGAGCCAATAACGAAAGATCAAGAAGAAAAGAGCCATATGCTACTGAGAAATCCACACCATGGACTCAAAGAGAAGATGAAAGAACTCACCCTTTTCTATGAACAGCAGAAACAGGCTATCAAAGAGCCAAGATTTTCGACACACCCAAGTGTGGACCTGCTTAGTTCTGGACAGACAGGTCAGAAACGAACTAAAGAATCGAAACCCAGTATTAGCCATGTGATGAAGGAGAACACATTGAATAGGTCAACTCAGAGGAAGGCTTATATCATGCCATTGCATTCAATGGCAGAGGACTCGAAGGAGAACGCTGTAGTGGCTTTTGGTGGTGATCGGACTGTGGGACTTCTATTTCCAGGAAAGGCTAATATGTCCAGTAAAGTGTCCAGGAATCCCTCAATGGTGAGTGAGCCTTCTGGAAGTAAAAAGGTTGATGTCGAAGAACTGAAGGCGACGGAGGCGAAATCAACAATGGAA
This sequence comes from Ligustrum vulgare, assembly GCA_963555705.1. Lineage (NCBI taxonomy): Eukaryota > Viridiplantae > Streptophyta > Magnoliopsida > Lamiales > Oleaceae > Ligustrum > Ligustrum vulgare. The sequence goes on from OY743187.1 coordinate 34,775,104, forward strand.
AATGGTAGGATTCTTGTGTTTGTGAGGCTGAGGCCGTTAGCAAAGAAGGAAAGGGAAGCCGGATCAAGATGTTGTGTGAGAATTGTTAATAATAGGGATGTTTATTTGACAGAATATGCAAATGAGAATGACTATCTTAGGCTAAAGAGGCTTCGAGGCTGGCATTTCACTTTCGATGCTTCATTCTCGGATTCTACTACGCAACAGGAGGTTTATTCGAAAACGTAAGTTGGATAAAAAAAAATACAATCATCTTTTTAATGTTTATATATTTCTTGCTGCCAATGTGAATATTTTGTTGGAAAAATGTTTCTTCAGTTATAACGAAAGAGAAAAGAAAAGGATGATGTCATAGTATTGTTGCCTTGGTGCAACATTTTAATTCTCAAATGTTAATCTCCTAGTGTTAGTAGGAGTAAATACGGTTTGATTTCAGTGATTTGTAGCAATATTTCAAACCAAATCATTTAAAACAGTTTGAAATTTTTTCAAACTAAACCAAACCATTTTTACGATTTGATGCAGTTTGAAACCTCGATTTGCCAACGAATGAATTAGTATATTCCAAAGTGAGCTTAAAGACACATATTCATCTAAAATTTTGAGTTGAAACTAGTTCAATAATAGTATTCAGTTTTTAATTGAGTGCATTGTTGTGAAACAATTCATGTTGATAAACAAACTAATATATAGAAGCAAACATTTATAAGTTTTTTTTTAAAGAAACTGTAGTTAGTTCTTCCATAAAAAAATTCATTTTAAGAAAATGTCTTGAATGATAATGATGAAATGTAGGAACAAGAATGCTTTCCAAATGGCTTTCAATTTGAAAAAGTTAATTTTTGACTCCTTAATTCCTTAATTTTGATTTGTTGAAAATAAAAAGCGTGCAACATTTTTTTTTTTTTTTAATTGAATGTTTGTATTTATTTTTTATTTTTTTCATTTTTAAATTTTGGCAGGTTGACGGTTTTAAACCGCGATTTTAACAATCGAAACCTAAACCAAACCATTTAACCATTTGGAATTTTTCAAAGCCAAACCATTTGAAATTTTTCAAACTAAACGAAACCATTTTGCATTTAAAATCGAACCAAACCAAATCATTTGTTGCGGTTTGTGATTTCGCGATTTGACGGTTTATTTGTTCACCCTTAATTCACACATGGACTTGTGATAATAAATAGCGGGTGTTTCTATTGATGTGTAATATTTTTGAAAGATATCGAGGTTCCCATGTACCTTTAGTAGTTCTAGTGCACTATTTTTTCTTTGTTAACCCGGATATTTCAAAATTTGGTGTTCACTGTTGAAATAAGACTTGGACAATGTTCAAAACGGTAATTTTTTCTACCTATGGGAAACAATTAATAATGTCGGGAAAGTGCAAATGAATCCTACATTGGTTAAACATGGAGAAAATGTTGGGTTGTTACTCCACCTAAAGGTCAACAACCTTCTGGAATGAAACCTCAATTCCCTACGAATAAGACTATGGCCCAAACATAAAAATAGGAAATTTAGGAATGCAAGAACAGTAAGTTGCATCAAGGTCTCGTAAGTTGCAGCATGGTGTTAGAGATCATATTAGTGTTTTACTGGAACATTAATTTATAAAATGAATTAGATCTTCGTTTAATTAGCAATGACTGTCTTTTGCAAAGTGAAACAGTAAGAGCGCTTTAGCTCTTGTTTGAGCCCCATTATTTCTAATTATTTTTACAAATTTTTTCTACAGTAATCAATCTCAACCATCCAAAAAAGTCAAACCCACAATTTTTTACTTTTCAAATTTTTTTTTAACCATTAGATTTCCAAAACCCAAATTATAAATTGAAATAATGGGGATCAAACAAGGGCTTAATTAGAGACGGCAAAATAGTAAATTTTTGCTCTCATCCTTCTACTAAATATATCTTGTTGCCAACTCTCGGGTGATCCCTTTTTGATTTTCCACACCATTGATTCTGAAATTCCGTATGTATGCACATTTTTCTGTTGATGTTCGCTAATTACTACGTTCAATTTTTCAGAACAGCAGGTGTTGTTGAAGCTGTTTTGCAGGGAAGAAATGGCTCGGTCTTTTGCTATGGTGCAACAGGAGCAGGGAAAACATATACAATGCTTGGCACAATGGATAATCCAGGTGTAATGGTGCTTGCAATTAAGGATCTCTTTAGCAAGATACGACAAAAAACATTTGACGAAAACCACACAGTTCATCTATCCTATCTTGAGGTCTACAATGAAACTGTGAGAGATTTACTTTTCCCAGGAAGGCCACTGGTTCTTAGGGAAGATAAGCAGGTTTGTGTTTCACTATGTACATGTACAGTTCGTAAATCTTAGCTTTTCGATTCCTCCAGCGTAGTCACATTTTTTTTTTTTTTTTTTAATACTTAGAAAAAGAATTGCATTATCCATTTTGTGTTATAATGTTCTCCCCAATGGTTTACACCCCCTTCAATGGTAATATAACTGACTGAAAATTACTTCAAATATTTCAGGGAATTGTGGCATCTGGTCTTAGTCAATATAGAGCATACTCCGCTGATGAAGTATATATTCAGTTTCCCTTTTTAATTAACTAATAACAACTGAGAATAAAAGATCACGTTTGATATATTATCTATCAACTAACAGGTAATGGCATTACTTCAACGAGGGAACCAAAACCGAACAACAGAACCAACTCGTGCAAATGAAACTTCTTCTCGATCTCATGCAATTCTGCAGGTAGTTACGATCCCAAACTTGTGTAATAACCCTAGTTTTTATTTATGCCAATGATGTTTTGTATATCCAGGTTGTGGTTCAATACCAAGTGAAAGGTACTTCAGGCAATGTTGTGAATCGAGTGGGAAAGCTTTCACTTATTGATCTTGCTGGTTCTGAGAGAGCTATTGCTACTGATCAGAGAACACTTAGATCGCTTGAGGGTGCTAACATCAACAGGTCCCTCCTTGCCCTGAGCAGCTGCATCAATGCGCTTGTCGAGGACAAGAAGCACATACCGTATCGAAATTCCAAGCTCACTCAACTGCTAAAGGATTCCCTGGGTGGAGCTTGTAACACTGTAATGATTGCAAATGTCAGCCCCAGCAGCCTATCATTTGGTGAAACCCAAAACACACTTCATTGGGCTGATCGAGCCAAGGAGATCCGGGCAAAGGTTGTAGTCAATTTCATTAGCTTCTGTGATTTTTGACTTTTAATTTTTTGTGTTGTCTCGTCTCGTAAATGCCTCTCATCCCTTTTCCTTGCATAATTTTATGACTTTTTACAAGGCATATTCTTGGATTTGATATCAATTGTCCTTTTTAGGCTTGTGATGTAAATGAGGAAACTCAAATACCAGATTCTGAAATAGATCAGGCCAAGTTGATACTCGAGTTACAGAAAGAGAACAGAGAATTACGAATGCAATTGGGTCGACAGCAACAGAAGCTACTAACCATCCAAGCTCAGTCAATGGCAGCAGCCTCTTCACCAAATGAAATACAAAAACCAAGATCTGTAGTCAATTGCTTTCCACCAGTATCAAAGACAAAGACGGCCAACCAGACAGTTAAACAACTTATGAAGACTATAAGATTACTGGAGGCTGAAATTCAGAGAATGAAGAAAGATGATGCTTTGCAGATAAAACACGGGGATAATTTCATTCACGATCTTTCACTAAGGGGTGATGAAAAGAGAGGCAATGGAGTGAAGAGGAATAACTCCAAGGCAAAAGAACCACCAGTTCATAGAATTTTATCTCCAGCAGCAAAAAAACGAAGGTTTTGGGATATTACAACAGCTAACAGTCCATCCGTTGCCACATTAACTGGACGAAAGACCCGAAGCCATTTCGCCACTGAACCCTCCATGCTTCTCCAGGTACATTACATATTATATCCGTATTCCTTCCATTTTTCGATTTTGATAGGCTGAATATAGTAAATATGCACTATGCATGCCAAGAATTGATTCCTTTTTTTTTTTTTTGGGGCATGTTAATGTTTGGACGACATGTCGTTGATACACTATTTAGCCCGGTTTTGCTTGCCATAGACCTGAAATCCTAAAGCGGTGAAGAGGGGAAGATGCTTGAAGAATTTAATTTGTTGAACGGCAAACTACTCTTAAAGGGCCACTGCATCTGTACTGTTTTAAACATTTTTACTAATTTATGCCATTAAATCTATATACTTGTATTATTCTGCTTAATTGTTAATAGAATTTTGTAATGGGTTTACTAATATTTGTTTAGAGAAAAGATTGATAGGAAGATTACTAGTTTTAGCAAGCTACATAAGATCCGTAATCGAATTATGTGACTCCTCGCATTGAGCATTCTATCTCTCAATTCCGAAGTTTCTTAATAAAAGATCCTGAAAATTGTAAGAAAAGACAAAAACAATGTTCCGACGACCATAAGAAAAGATAAAACTAATTGTATAAGTATAATATTTAATTAGAAAAAAACTAAAAAAGTAGTAAACACCTATCTTTCAAAATTTCCTTAATAGGACAAATAGTAGAAACCATAGTAAATAGTAGTAGAGAGCATAGTTCTAACAAAAATTCTCTTACGTAGAGATTTTATTTTCATCTAGTTTAGAAAAGACATTTTATTTCAACTATATTATAGTAAAGAGAGTCTTTTACGAATTCTAAACTAAATGAAAACAAAATATTTACGTAAGGTAGTTTTTGTTTCAATAGGTGATTGATGCACCACAAATAGCACGCCAAAATTAATTCCTTTTAATTCTTATGAATGTTTTAACATTGTAAAGTATAATAGCAAGTAATGGTTATTCTTCTACGGATCTTGATAGTTTAATTAATTGTTTTCTTGAATTAAGAATTGGTTTTGTTTTTTAACTAAGAAATAAAATTTCAAAGTTGTAAAAACAATGAAAATAATATGATTAAGAATTAGTATCTACATCTAGACATTAGGTCATAATAAATAATTAAATTCATTTTAAATAATCAGATCAATTGTAATAACCCTCAAGTAGCGCACAACCTCAGCAAATGTGAATCCGTCTTACTTGGTCATTGGATGGAACAAGCTCTCTATTCAAACTCTTTCCAATTTACAATCTAGAACATACTCTCTACATTTAATTAATTGGAAGATTAAGCTCTTACATGATATGTTATTCTAAGTAACAAACTCATAAGCTCGATTCATTTAACCAAGGTCATATTCTATATGCAAGATATGCCTCCTTTCCAATCATTACAAATTATCATAACTTAACAACTATGGATCAAGCACCAAAATATAACAATAGTCACTAACTCTATTGCCTAGTAGGTCTCCTAAGCAATAAATAAAAAAAAGGAAAATATGACATGAAATCAATGGAATGCAAAAATAATTAGAACTTAGTATTTATAAATCAAAAACCCATTGGTAATTGTTGATAAATTCCTCCAAGAATCTCCTTTTGTGCTCTTTCTAAGGGTTAATCTCTTGATTTCCTTCTTTTCTCCTTGTTGTGTGTGAAAGATAGGTTAGAATCCCCTCTCGTATCTCTTCTTCCTTGCTTGATAATAGTAGAATAATTAACGGATCTATTGGGTAGATGCTAGAATAATTGCTAGGATAATCCACTTGCTCTCTTTCCTCATCTTCCAATCTCCTTTCCATCATTGAATATATTTACTAATTAAATATATAATTAAATAGGTTAAAAGTCACAACATTATATGTTGTAGGTAAAAAGACTCTAGAGAAGTCTACATAGACTTCTATGTTACAGTGACACATCAATAAGTATAGATATTTATGTGTAGCAGGGTTGTATTATCTATTGGACATAATCAACTTAATTTTTCTAATTTTCTAAAGTTGTTGTTAAGGGAACTCTACTACAGTTGAATCTTATAATTATTTCTTTAATATAACTAGTAAAATCTCTAGGATTTCTTGCTGCCGTTCTTAGTTTAATTTCTTTCGGCTTTAGTCATTACAGCCCCATATACGTCTAATGCTGTTTTTACTAAATAAATTTCTAAGTATACCCTCATTTTCTAACTATCCGAATTTTTAAAATGCAACTTTATAAATTATGTTGGTTGCTACACCGTTCCTAGCAAATTTTAGAATTTATTTTACACTCGTCAAACCGTCAGGCAAAATATTCAATTTAGGAATTAAATTACGATTTTAATCTTGAAAATTCAATATTTTTATCGGGTCAAATTTTACATCTTTTATCAAATTCAAATTATTCTTAGCCCAAATTAGTGGAATCGCGAGACAAAATCCCAACAAGGGGTGCTATATTGATGAAGATTAAGGTGAAGACAAAACGCCTCCAAGGGGCGCAAGCACACAAATTACACTAGGAGTTTGACGATAAAAGTAAAGATAAAAGAAATTACATATTCTCTTATTGAGATTTGATTGATTGGTCCTTCTAAATGACTAAAGTCTTGAGCAGCAGTGTAGGGTCAGATCCCAAAGATAGTAAGTCTTTTCTTTCTTAAGAAGGAAAGTCTTTTTCAAAGATTCTATAGAAATTTATATATGAAATCGAGATAGTTACCTTTCAGAAAATTCTAACGATAGGAGGAATTTCTTCTTCGGAAGGTAGGAAAAAAAGATAAAACGAAATAAAACAGATTATTAATCCAAATTGAAGTTTAAAACTCAGGTAATGAACCTCTTTGGTTAACCCCAAAACGGGATAAATTCAGCAGAAATCTCATTCGTTAGATATGGTAGATTAAAGGAAAGGGGGACACCAAATGATTGCTGAGCCGTATGAGTTAGGAAACTCTCAAGTACGGTTCTAAGGGAAGGAATTAACCTATCTATTCCGACTGGGGAGAATAGGCCATTCACCAGGGAGATTCTGAAATTGCGGGGGGTTGGTTTGATCAAGCAACTGAGTATTGGAAATAGGCTATAGCGCTTACTCCTGGTAATTATATTGAAGCACATAATTGGTTGAAGATCACGGGGCGTTTCGAATAAAAGAAGATGCCATTTATTTAGTTTATTAATTCTATTATTTATATATATTTGTTAAAATTTCTTGTTTGTTGGCATCATCAGTCCAATAAAAAAATGGATCATTCCTTTGAAGAGCCTATCAAAGAATTTCATTATATCCCTTCTAAGCGTTCTATTTCATCTGCTATTTTGTAGGGATAAAAAAGGGATTGTAGCGCCCCGAGTTCCGTATACCCGATTCACTACGTCATTTTCTGTCTAAATTTTTCGAATAATATTTTTGCGGAAGAAATAATTGAAATTCATTTTTGGCAACATTAAATAAACTGTAATGGCCGCTAAAATTGAAAACATTTATGAAACCATTTGAAATAGTAAATCGAACCATTAATATTGTAAAGAAATTGCCAATATCATAATTTCTCAAATAAATGAACTTCTCTAAATTATTCGATTGTTTGGAAAATACGGAAATCATTAACGTCAAACTTTCAACCGTTCAACGATTATTGCCACCATCATTCATTGCTCGCCACCGTCTCCGAAATCTGCAAAACTGTTAAAAAGTAGGGTGAGTATTTCATGGGGGAAATACTCAGTAGACTCATCGCATATTAATTTAATTTATAAGATGATTAAACACATAAATCCCGGCTCTTTATAAAACGGGCATTGATAGAGCTTCTTTATAAAACTGTTCTTGATAAAACTCATATTGTGCATTACAGTACGGGACATATTTTGCAAATCATATGCTCTTTGAAAACATTTCTTTGAAAACAGTTCTTTGAAAACCATATACTTATAAAACATTTTAATTATGCCAAGCATAATTTCTTTTGAAAGCATAACATAAGATAGGATTGAAATCCTCATAAACATAAGAATTTTACCGAACTTAGGTGGTAAGAATTCTTATGTAGTAAAATCATAATAACAGTAAGTTTTCATCATAACATAGGATAAAATCGAAATCCTCATAAACATAAGAATTTTACCGAACTTAAGTGGTAAGAATTCTTATGTAGTAAGTATACCAAGCATAATTTTTCTGAAATTCATAGGGATCAATTGCATCATAACATAAGATAGGATCGAAATCCTCATAAACATATGCGACAGGAATTTTACCGAACTTAGGTGGTAAATCCTCATAAACATATGGAAAGATAGGAATTTTACCGAACTTCGTGGCAAATCCTCATAAACATAGGAGACACAAGAATGTTACCGAACTTAGGTGGCAAGAATTCTTATGTGTAGCAATGATCCAAAACATATAAAACATTATCGTAAAAACATAGGGTATACTTACTTTTCATAAAAACATAAGGTATATTTACCTTTCATAAAAACATACTTGTTTTTCTTAAAAATTGACTTTCACAAGTCACATGACATTTATATGAAATCATAATTTAAATCAATTAATAAGTGCGAGTCTACCTCAAATCCGACGAGTGCAAAGTTGAGCGGGAATGACTTCAATTTCTTTAAATTCTCCGTACGCTTCGTCTTAGCCAATAAGTCACTTTAGTCTATCGAATATATAGTTCAAAATGATAAATTATAATTTGAGGACTAAAATTGATGTTTTGAAAGTTGAGGGACTAAAATGAATACTTTTGAAAGTTGAGGGACTAAAATAGATACTTTTGATAGTTGAGGGACTCAAATGAATACTTTTGAAACTTGAGCTTAAAATAAAGTAAATCAGCAGGGACTGAATAATAGATTTTAAAAATGAGGGACTGATTAAACTCATTTAAAACTTAAGGGCTGAAATTGATAAGTTTAAAAGCTGAAAAGACTGAAATAAAACATTTTTAAAACATAGAGACTGATTTGAAATAACTTTAAAACTTCAGGGACCAAATTGCAAATTCTCGAAATCAAAATATTAATATTAACAATATCATTTCTTTCTTCATATCTGATCGAGAGAAGAGACGGAGGATGGCGACGGCGATGGAGGAGACGCAGCGACGCCAGGCCACGAGCGAGGTGTTCTGCTGGTGATTTCGCCGGCGCTGGTTACGAGGAGTGGAGAGGGTGCAAAATAGGATAGTTTCTGGGCTGATTTGGGGGCGATTTTAGGGTGAAACCGAAGCTAGGGTTCGCAGTTCTTCCGACCAAAATCCGGTTAAGATGGCGGCAGTCAAGGTGAGTAACTGGGCTTCATCTATTTCTTGGTTTGGGTTTTTATTTTGGATGATTGATTTGGGACTAGGTTTGGGATTCGGTTGGGTGTCCAACTGAAGGGCAGTGTGTGATCGGTGGTTTTGACATTGATGATGATAAATGGCGAGGTGGTGGTCTGAATTGGTTGTAGTGGCTTGAGGTAGTTGGGCGCTGGTGGTGGTGATGCTGCAGTGGGTGCGTGAGTGGCATGGAGATAGCAGCTAAGTTCTGAGCTGATTGGGTGCGAGATTGATGGTTAAATCAAAGCTGGAAATCGAGATCGAAGTTGTGGCTTCCGAAACAAATAACGAGGTTGCTGTTTGGTGATGATGATGATGAATCAGAGATTGGTTTGGAGATTCGGCTATGGCGGATTTGAGGATGGCGAATTGGAAAAGCAGGCTGGTGGTTGCAGCTTGTGGTGATTCAGTGGCTTGGTGGTTGGAAATCGTGATGAGGCAGTGGGGTTGCTCGAATGGTTCCGGCAGTGAAGGTGAAAGTGATCATACAGGTTGGTTTGGCTTGATGATGATATAGGGGATTGAAATTGTGGTGGGTGGAGTTGTGGATTGTTGGTTGACAGTGGTGGCTGCATTGGTGATGATAACAGTGGCCGGTTTTGGAGTTGAGTTGGTTTGAAGATTGATTTTGATATTGAATGTTCAATTGGCAGTGAGGGTGATTTCTGAATGGTGATGAAGATGAATGCTTTCGGCTATTAAGGTGATGAGAATGATGATGTTGGAGAATATTAGATGTAAAGGTGGAATAAAATGTGAGTTGCCATGTGTGTGATGAATGATGAAGATTCTAATGGTATAAAGAGAGAATTGTGGTGGTGTTCAACCGAGATGGTAGTGATGATGAATGGAGAAGGAAAATAATTTAAAAAGAAAAAGAAAGAATAAAAATAATTAATGGGATACTAGCATAATTAGGCAAATGTTTAATTTAAGATAATTAATTAGATATCTTTAATAATTTGGAATTCAAAATGATTTTGAAAATAATATTTTGAATAAATAATTAAAATAACATAATTTTAGAAATTCGGATTTTAATTTAAAATCGAACAAATTCGATATTTCTTGACTTGGCTAGACGAATCCGTCGCGGCATTAATTTCAAAACAATAGCGACTCAATTTTCTAAATATTAAAATAATTATTTATTGCATAAAAATTCTGGGTTGCTATAGGGATAGAGTACAAAATAAACTTCTTTACTTTTTTTTATCATTATTATTCAAAATTGGATTATTAATATGAAAACGAATTCTTTTTGAAAAACCTAAATTGAAATCGAAATTAAATATATATACCGGGATGTCTCTTAGTAATGGCTGCTCACGTGATTTGGAATAGAGTAATTCATATCATCTATGGAAAAGATAAAGCAGCTCTATCTAAGACCTTCTAATTGAGATATGAATCTACACTAGGTTGTACAAAAAAGTAGTTTTTGCATCAATCCAAAGCTCCAAAAAGGTTTTATAAGATAAAAAAGGTCCGTTGAGCACCTCATGGCTATGTCATAATAGATCCGAACACTTGCCCCGAATCGACTTCCAGATCCTAATTGCTCTAGTGAATAACTAAAGAAAATAGATAAATGGGAGATAGAAGAGAAACAAACTAATTATAGAAATATCTCTCAAGGGTTTATTAATTATTTGACTGTTGGCGGGTCTCTTTGTTTGTGTTGTCCGGAAAGAGGAGGACTCAATGATTATTCGTTCGCCGGAACCAGAAGTCAAAATTTTGGTGGATAGGGATCTCGTAAAAATTTCTTTCTAGGAATGGGCCAGATCGGGCCATTTCTCAAGAACAATAGCTAAAGGACCTGATACTACCACTTGGATCTGGAACCTACATGCTGATGCTCACGATTTCGATAGCCATACCAGTGATTTGGAGGAGATCTCTCGAAAAGTATGTAGTGCCCATTTCGGTCAACTCTCCATCATCTTTCTTTGGCTAAGGGGTATGTATTTCCACGGTGCTCGTTTTTCCAATTATGAAGCGTGGCTAAGTGATCCAACTCACATTGGGCCTAGTGCCCAGGTGGTTTGGTCAATAGTGGGCCAAGAAATATTGAATGGTGATGTGGGCGGGGGTTTCTGAGGAATACAAATAACCTCTGGGTTTTTTCAGATTTGGCGAGCATCCGGAATAACTAGTGAATTACAACTCTATTGTACCGCAATCGGTGCATTGGTCTTTGCAGCGTTAATGTTTTTTGCTGGTTGGTTTCATTATCATAAAGCGGCCCCAAAATTGGCTTGGTTTTCAATATGTAGAATCTATGTTGAATCACCATTTAGCGGGGCTACTAGGCCTTGGTTCTCTCTCTTGGGTGGGGCATCAAGTACATGTATCTTTACTAATTAACCAATTTTTAAACGATGGAGTAGATCCTAAAGAGATACCGCTTCCTCATGAATTTATCTTGAATCGAGAACTTTTGGCTCAACTTTATCCAAGTTTTGCCGAGGGAGCAACCCCAATTTTCACCTTGAATTGGTCAAAATATGCGGAATTTCTTACTTTTCGTGGAGGATTAGATCCAGTAACTAGGGGTCTATGACTGACCGATATTGCACACCATCATTTAGCTATAGCAATTCTGTTCCTGATAGCAGGTCACATGTATAGGACTAACTGGGATATTGGCCATGGCCTAAAAGATATTTTAGAAGCTCATAAAGGTCCATTTACAGGTCAGGGCCATAAAGGCCTATATGAGATCCTAACAACGTCATGACATGCTCAATTAGCTCTTAACCTGGCTATGTTAGGCTCTTTAACCATTGTTGTAGCTCACCATATGTATTCCATGCCCCCTTATCCATATCTAGCTATTGACTATGGGACCCAACTGTCATTGTTTACACATCACATGTGGATTGGTGGATTTCTCATAGTTGTTACTATTGCGCATGCAACCATTTTTATGGTAAGAGACTATGATCCAACTACTCGATACAACGATCTATTAGATCGTGTCCTTAAACATCGTGATGCAATCATATCCCATCTCAACTGGGCATGTATCTTTCTAGGCTTTCACAGTTTTGGTTTATATATTCATAATGATACCATGAGCGCTTTAGGGCGTCCTCAAGATATGTTTTCACATACCTCTATACAATTACAACCCGTTTTTGCTCAATGGATACAAAACACCCATGCTTTAGCACCTGGCGCAACGGCTCCTGGTGCAATAGCAAGCACCAGTTTAACTTGGGGGGTGGTGATTTAGTAGCAGTAGGTGGCAAAGTGGCTTTGTTACCTATTCCGTTAAGAACCCCGGATTTTTTGGTACATCACATCCATACATTTACAATTCATGTCACGGTATTGATACTCCTAAAAGTTGTTCTCTTTGCTCGTAGCTCCCGTTTGATATCGGATAAAGCAAATCTTGGTTTTCATTTTCCTTGTGATGGACCTGGAAGAGGGGGTACATGCCAAGTATCATCTTGGAATCATGTCTTCTTAGGACTATTCTGGATTTACAATTCCATTTCGGTAGTAATATTCCATTTCAATTGGAAAATGCAGTCAGATGTTTAGGGCAGTATAAGTGATCAAGGGGTAGTAACTCATATCACGGGAGGAAACTTTGCGCAGAGTTCTATTACTATTAATGGGTGGTTCCGGGATTTCTTATGGGCACTTTGGTCAAATACCTAGCTACAAACTCCTATGTTCCTTTCATTACGGTATTTCTAGACAGGTTCCTTCACAACCCTAGAGGTTTTCCTATTGATGACGAGGATATTGATTATAGTGACGAGATTGGTGCTAGTTATTGGCATAGTGGCGATATTGATGCTAGTGACGATATCGATCGTGAACTTGATACGAACCTGGAACCTCTAATGATGTATCCGGATACGGATCCAATAGACCGTTTTTATATCGCCTTTCAATTCGAATTTGAAAAAGCAATGTCTCCTTGCATAATATGGATTCCAAATATTCATGATATGGGTGCGAATAAGTGGAATTACTTATCCCTCGGTCTATTAGTGAACCAACTCTCTGAAAGATGTTCCACTAGAAATATTCTTGTTATTGCTTCGACTCATATTCCCCAAAAAGTGGATCCCGCTCTAATAGCTCTGAATACATTAAATACGTGCATTAAGATTTGAAGGCTTCTTATTCCACACCAAAAAAGCACTTTTCCACTCTTTCATATACTAGGGGATTTCACTTGGAAAAGAAAATGTTCCATACTAATAGATTCGGGTCCATAACCATGGTTCGAGTTCCAATGCACAAGATCTTGCAGCACTTACCAATGAGGCCCTATCAATTAGTATTATGTAGAAGAAATCAATTATAGACTCTAATACAATTAGATTCGCTCTTCATAGTCAAACTTGGGATTTGCGAGCCCGGGTAAGACCGATTCAGGATCGTGGTGTACTTTTCTATTAGATAGGAAGGGCTGTAGCACAAAATGTACTTCTAAGTAATTGCCCTATGGATCCTATATCTATCTATATGAAGAAACCATGTTACGAAGGGGATTCTTATTTGTCCAAATGGTACTTCGAACTTGGAACGAGCATGAAGAAATTAACGATACTTCTTTATCTTTTGAGTTGTTCTGCCGGATCGGTCGCTCGAGATCTTTGGTCTCTACCCGGACCCGATGACAAAAATGGGATCGCTTGTTCTTCTTCTGGACTCGTTGAGAATGATTCTGATCTAGTTCATGGCCTATTAGAAGTAGAAGGTGCTTTGGTGGGATCTTCATGGACAGAAAAAGATTGCAGTCAGTTTGATAATGATCGAGTGCCATTGCTTCTTCGGCCCGAACCGAGGAATCCCTTAGCTATGGTGCAAAACAGATATGGTTTTCTCTTTGATCAGAGATTTCTCTATGAAGAATACGACTCAGAGTTGGCAGAAAGGGCGGGAGAAGGAGCCCTTGACCTGCAACAGAAACAGATAGAGGAGGATTTATTCAATCACATAGTTTGGGCTCCTAGAATGTGGAGCCCTTGGAGATTTCTAGTTGATTGTACCGAAAGGACCAATGAATTGGGATTTCCCTATTGGTCCAGACCATTTCGGCGCAAGCGGATCATTTATGATGAAGAGGATGAGCTTTAAGAGAATGATTAGGAGTTCTTGCAGAGTGGAACCATGCAGTACCAGACAGGAGATAGTTCTTCCAAAGAACAAGGCTTTTTTCAACTAAGCAAATTCATTTGGGACCCTGCAGATCCGCTCTTTTTCCTATTCAACGATTAGCCCCCTGGCTCTGTGTTTTCACATTGAGAATTATTTGGAGATGAAGAGATGTCAAAGGGGCTTATTGCTTTCGAAACATACGGAAATCATTAACGTCAAACTTTCAACCGTTTAACGATTATTGCCACCATCATTCATCGCTCGCCACCATCTCCGAAATCTGCAAAACTGTTAAAAAGTAGGGTGAGTATTTCATGGGGGAAATACTCAGTAGACTTATCGCAAATTAATTTAATTTATAAGATGATTAAACACATAAATCCCGGCTCTTTATAAAACGGGCATTGATAGAGCTTCTTTATAAAACTGCTCTTGATAAAACTCATATTGTGCATTACAGCACGGGACATATTTTGCAAATCATAGGCTCTTTGAAAATAGCTCTTTGAAAACAGCTCTTTGAAAACCATATACTTATAAAAACATTTTAATTATGCCAAGCATAATTTCTTTTGAAAGCATAACATAAGATATGATCGAAATCCTCATAAACATAGGGAGACACAAGAATTTTACCGAACTTAGGTGATAAGAATTCTTATGCAGTAAAATCACAGTAAGTTTTCATCATAACATAGGATAGGATTGAAATCCTCATAAACATAAGAATTTTACCGAACTTCGGTGGCAAGAATTCTTATGTAGTAAGTATACCAAGCATAATTTTTGAAATTCATAGGGATCAATTGCATCATAACATAAGATAGGATCGAAATCCTCATAAACATATGCGACAGGAATTTTACCGAACTTAGGTGGCAAATCCTCATAAACATATGGAAACATAGGAATTTTACCGAACTTCGTGGCAAATCCTCATAAACATAGGAGACACAAGAATGTTACCGAACTTCGTGGCAAGAATTCTTATGTGTAGCGCTACTAAAACTCCGGTCCCCTTAACATATCATAACTTATCATATGGGACCCATAACAATCTTGGTAGATTGATTTCATAGCAATGATCCAAAAAAACATTTTCGTGAAGCATAGGGTATACTTACTTTTCGTAAAAACATAAAGTATATTTTCTTTTCATAAAAACATACTTACTCTTCATAAAAACATAAGGTATATTTACCTTTCATAAAAACCTACTTGCTTTTCTTAAAAATTGACTTTCACAAGTCACATGACATTCATATGAAATCATAATTTAAATCAATTAATAAGTGCGAGTCTACCTCAAATCCAACGAGTGCAAAGTTGAGCGGGAATGACTTCAATTTCTTTAAATTCTCCGTACGCTTCGTCTTAGCCAATAAGTCACTTTAGTCTATCGAATATATAGCTCAAAATGATAAATTATAATTTGAGGACTAAAATTGATGTTTTGAAAGTTGAGGGACTAAAATAGATGCTTTGAAAGATGAGGGACCAATTTGAACATTTTTGGAAGTTGAGGGACTAAAATGCAATTTTTCCAAAAGTTGGGTCGAAGCTCAAATAAATATTATTATAGGGCTGAAATAATATATTTTGAAAATGAAAGGGCTGAAATGATCATTTTAAAACTAACAGGACTGAATTGAAACAAATTAAAACTTCAGGGACTGATTTGAAACATTTCAAAACTTTAGGGACCAAACTGAAATTTTCGAAAGTTAAAATATAATATCAGACTTTATCTTTTCTCCTCACAACGTCACTCTATCTCTCTCGACCTCTGGACCAAGGCGACGGGTGCGAGAGGCGGAGGAACAAGGCGCTACACTTCCGGTGATTTCGCCGGCGCAACACCGGTAGCAAGGTGGCGGTGAGTGGCGATAAAAGGGTTTTTCAGATTTGTGCAGTTTAGGTGTGAGATAGGGTGCGAGTTTGTGTGCGAACCGAAATGAAAATCGAAGCTTGGATCTTTGTTTTTCCGGCGAGAAATTAACGGTAGAGGTAAGTAATTGATCTATTATTGGGTTTTGATTTTGATTTATGAGGGCAGTAGTGGGGGTCATTTGGTGGAGTGGTGGAAGGCAGTGACTGTTTGGGGATTGTGGTTTGCGATGGTGATGATGTTGATGATGGTTCGAATGAGAGGGGGCTCAAAAATGGAAATTACAAAATGGGCAGTGAGGTTGAGGTTGTATTCGATCGATTGGATGGTGGTGGCGACTGTGGTGCGTTTTGTGAGGAAGCAGTAGTGCAGGTTGGTTGTGATTCTGTAGTGGTTCGATGGTGGTTCAGCGTTCTTGGTGGTTGGAGATGGAGGTGGTGATGAAGATGCCGGCGATGGTGGATCAACTGCTATGGTGGAAAAGGTTGCAGTGGTGCCAATGCGATGATGGTTTTAGAGTTCAACTTGGCAAATGGTTTTGCTGGAATTTACAGGTGCTAGGCTGCAATGAAGTTGGAAGGAGGCTGAATGTTGTGTTGGCCATGAATGAAGATGGTGAATTGGTGAGGTAGGGAAGAAGTGTGGTCTGGATTATGAAAAGGGAAGGAGGAAGATACTTTCGGCTGTAAAGGAAAAAGAAAGGGTGATGAAATGGAGTATGAGTTGTATTGAGCAGGCAGTTGCTCCATTATTAAAGATGGAGGTGGAGTTTGGTTTTAGCTTTCGGCGTAAAAAGAGAAAGGGAGAGAGGGATGCTGGAAGGTGCACATGGGATAGGATTAGTTTAGAAAATTGACTAACTTCGATTAGGAAACGTATTTAAAACAGATATATTTTGGACTGAAAATAAATCTGAGAATGGATGAATTTTGAGATAAAAATTGAATTACATATTTTGGACTTAAAATAATTTAATAAGGAATATTGGAATTAAAATGATTTTGAAAATGATACTTTAATTAAAATAATATAATTATAGAAATTCGGATTTTAATTTAAAATCGAACAAATTCGATATTTCTTGACTTGGCTAGACGAATCCGTCGCGGCATTAATTTCAAAACAATAGCGACTCAATTTTCTAAATATTAAAATAATTATTTATTGCATAAAAATTCTGGGCCGCTATAATGTTACTGCTGAAACACGGAAGAATTGAAATCTCAGATCAAAACACTATGTATGGATGGTATGAACTGCCCAAACAAGAATTCTTGAACAGCGAACAACCAATTCAGATATTCACGACCAAGAAGTACTGGATTCTCTTTCGGATAGGCCCTGAAAGGAGAAGGAATGCCAACATGTGTCTATTATTGAATTCACCTGACCCGATAGTACCCATTTTGGGAACGTCCAGTGCCAAAGTCACTGAATGGGTAAGTCTCCAAACCCGGGACTATGTAATCTGCTGGGTTACGGGCGGGCATTTTACCAGAGGTTTCTAATCTACCCTTGTGTGATTCCTGTTGAAGCATATACTCGGGGGTGGGTGCAGGGCTGACGATTTTAAAGCAGACTTCCCATTCATTAGATAGAGAAGATCACCAAGATTTTATGATTCACTTTCGAACTTATTCCAATTCCAAGAGCTCAGATCGAATCGGTATATCAATACCGATTTGATCCAAGCTCTCTTATTGAATTGCTCATTCAATGAGCATTCTCAATATTATGCCTTGAAGAGGACTCGAACCTCCACGCTCTTTAGCATGAGATTTTGAGTCTCGCGTGTCTACCATAAGGGGTCATTCCCCAAACGGGACGGGGCCAAGCTTTTAGGTTCTTTAAGTAGGTTGGATGATAGATCGGCCATAGGAGTACTCCGGGATATAAACCAGGGCAACAAAAGTGGAGCATCCGACGATGCCGCCCGTTTTCATTTCGTGGAAGTCCCCGGCAGAGGAAAGGGCTGTAGGTGATGGCGCGTTCTGCTTCTTATCTAGAGAGGGGCGCTGAAATCCTTTCTATTGGTTCGTGTGTGGCAGCTGGTATAGATGAAGAAAGGCGGGCCTCTTTTTCGAGACCTATTCTATTATATTAATAGGCGGAAAAGCAAAATAGGAAAGGGGCCGAGCTGACTGATGAGTGCCTTTTTATCCTTTAGAATAAGGCTCTCATGTGAAGCTAACATGGCTGGCTACATTCAAGTATAGCCAAATCCAGATGAGATGGGACGGACGGTCGGAGGCCGAATCGGGCCACCACGTGGGATGGGAATGGCTCAGCCCACATGCATCATTTGATGAAAGCACTCAAGTCCAGTCGCCTCCTAGAAATGGTTTGTCAACCACACTTTCCCTCCCTCAAAAGAATGCTCCTCCCCAAATGCCCTTCCTTGGGTTGGGGTTGGGGCAAGACAGCAATGAGTAGTTCGCTCCAGGACTCCACCCCCTCAAGAGCAGGATGCCGGCTGAGATGGAGCTAGGAGCAAACCTAGACTTTCCTGGGGCTTTCCTTGCCTCAACATCTAAATAAATAAAGGGCGGGCGCCGAAAAAGAAGCAGCCCAGCCTCTTCAAGAAAGCTTTGCTTGGTAGGCGCTGCCTACTCACTCGGACAATGCTCTGAACACGAAAGTGTGCAGTTCCGTCCCCTTATCCCATGCTGAGTCACAGGCAGCGCCTCGGAAAGCACGGACGAGCCACATGCAGGGAAACTTGCACGTGTGGTTCTGGCCGGATACCCCGGTATACTGTACTAATATGTGTAGGTCCTCGGAATTCAGTGAGATTGTCATGGCGCAAAAGCAGACATAGTCCGGTATTCCCTTGTTCCCTGTATTGGTTATGTTCTTTATTTCTTGTCTAGCAGAAACTAATCGAGCTCCGTTTGATCTCCCAGAAGCGGAAGCTGAATCAGTTGCAGGCTATAATGTAGAATATACGCGGGATGCGATCCTTAATAGTTCACTGTTGGCGGAAGCCAATGTCCCGAGGTCCCGGGGACTCATTCTGACTGAAACAAGGGGCGGGTCTTTACCAACTTCAAAATATTCGATTTTAGGGAAGCCAAAAAAGGTGAGCGCCCCCACGCGAGCCTTATTGAAAAGGCCCCTTACTATACTTACTATAGATAGGGTGTTAGCGCTTGACTAATAAGATAGAAAGGGCTTTTCTTGCTTGTTTAGTAAAGTCTCACTTTTTTATAGGAGTAGGTGCTTGCTAGGGCACTCTTGATTCTTCATTCGAAACTAATGAGTGTCCGGTAGGGGCTTTCTGCCTTGTTATCAAAAAGGGAGTTGGGTAAAGCAAACTCCCTCCTTGGAGGAACACGGGCTTAGTCAAGTA